>CM060072.1:1382500-1410000 GCA_030533445.1 Cyprinodon diabolis
CATCCATCCATCCACTCATCCATCATTATTCCATCCATCCATCCATCCATCCATCCATTATTATTCCATCCATCCATCCACTCATCCATCATTATTCCATCCATCCATCCATCCATCCATTCATCATCCATCCACCCACTGATCAATCCATCCATCCATCCATTATCCATCCATCCATCCATCCATCCATCCATCCATCATCCATCCACCCACTGATCCATCCATCCATCCATCCATTATCCATCCATTATCCATCCATCCATCCATCCATCCATCCATCTATACAACATCCATCCATCCATCCATCCACTCATCCATCATTATTCCATCCATCCATCCATCCGTCCATCCATCCATCCATCCATCCATCCATCCATCCATCCATCCATCCATCATCCATCCATGTATCAACAAAAGTATGAAAAACTGAAAAGTAAAAATGTTAAAAAGGACTGTGCAAAGTAAGTTTCCAAATAGATAGATTTCCTTTCAGCTGTATCAGTGATTATTTCCATCCTTTACAAGCAGCAAAAGCTAATTTAGATCTTTGTCCCAGACAATATTTGACAAAGTCTGGGTATTTTTGTCACCTCTCCTTCAAACCATCTGTCCTTTCTTTCCGAGATCTGAACATTTGTTTAAAGCTACAGTGTGTAATAATTACAGGGATATACAGTCAGAAATGTAATATATTATACATAACTATGTTATTTATCATCATCTACGAGCTCAGCCTCTTAACCTTAATATTTGCGTTGCCTTAGAATTCGTTATTTATAATTACATAGGAGCGGGTCTCGCAGCCATGGAGGCAGACATCTTTGCGCTACGGCAGCGCAGAGCCAACAAACTAGCGATTGCAAGATCGCCAAAACGTCACAACGATGTAGAAAAAATAACGGGTATATTTATTATCTTAAGTCTACATGAAATCTATACCCTACACAGACTAGTGAAATACTATCTGTAAAATTATCTATGTAAACAAACCTCATCACTTGAGAAGGTAGGTGATGCGGACGTCGTGGAAGACATTTTGTCCCGTAACGCTCGCCGTACTGTTGGGGGGGAGAAGCGGTGGGGGGGAGATGTTCATGTTGCTGCAGTCTGCAGTCTGACCGCTAGATGTCGCTAAAAGTTACACACTGTAGCTTTAAATATTGAAGGTGTTTGTATGAATTGTTGTCAGAATAATGTTGTGTTTAGAAAATAAAAACTCCAATTCTCAGATTCCAGACTCAAATCCCAAAGATTTTTGCTTTAGTTCTTTCTGCTTTTTTTTTGTTTTTTTGTTTTTTGGCTGACTTAATAAATTACCTATTGCAGACAACGACATTAGAAGAGATTTTCTGAGATTTTGTGTTTTTCTGTTTCTCCTCCGTGGCTGAAGGGGATGTTGTCAGCCCTGTAACTGCAACCAGAGTTCTGAGGATGGAAGTTTGTATTCCACTGGGTGATGTGAATCTAGGTATAGATATTTCTACTGAGCTCATGCCAAAATAATTCAAATTATTTGTTTTAGGAACTTTATTCTGGATGTTCTGATCTTTTTTTATATAAAAAAATGGGAAACTATAATATATACTTTACTTTTTTCTCTCAGCCAGCAAAGATTTCTGCCTTTCACCACTCCTTTAAAAGTAGGATAGGACCAATCATATAACTATGGAACTGATCGAAAAACATCTTTTTAATTAATTTCTATTTTTATTGTCAAAAATATTAAAATAGAAATGAAAATAGAAATCATTAAAGAAAATAAAACTAAAAAAAAAATATATAATAATATATTTAAGTAGGGCTGCTCAGTGGGGCAGTGGGTAGCACTGTTTCCTTGCAGGAAGAAGGTTGTGGGTTCGATTCCTGGCCCGGGGTCTTTCTGCAGGGAGTTTGCATGTTCTCCCTGAGCATGTGTGGGTTCTCTCTGGGTACTCCAGCTTCCTCCCACAGTCCAAAAACATGACTTTTAGGTTAATTGGCTTCTCTAAATTGTTATTAGGTGTGATTGTGTGTGAATGGCTGTTTGTCCTGTTTGTGTCTGTGTTGCCCTGCGATGGACTGGAGACGTGTCCAGGGTGAACCCCGCCTCTCACCCATAGACAGCTGGAGAGAGGCACCAGCACCCCCACCACCCAGCTGGGATAAGCATGACAGAAAACGGATGGAATGGATATTAAAGTAAAGGTACATCTATCATCTTCTCCTTCAAGAGTATGAAAAGCTCACATGGATGGATGGAGAGAGACGAGAACTGCATGTCTTTGGTGGATAAGAGAGTCCAAGAAATCTGAATGCCTTTTTATCATCTGAGCCAACCTGCTAAATGTACTTTATAATCATCCAGGAAGAAAGAAAACATGTTTTTTTGCTGACCCTTTTTTTTCAGACGTGGTAAAAAGATGTTGTCGATTTGCGGCTGATTGGTTCCAGTGTTCCTTGAGGTTGCTCCCTTGATGATTTTCAACCTCTCTCTTTCAGCTGCCGCTCTGCCCTACGTACAGATGGATTCCATCTTGGCATTTGACAGCAAGTTTAAAGAAAACGAATATTTCAGATGGCAAAGAAATGACAGTTTCCATTTGATGATTTTATTGCTGCTGGTAGGAGTGGGATGTTTGCCTAACTGATGCACCTAAATTCTAAGCAATGTGGGTTTCTGTTTTGTTTCAAATTGTTGTAAATCTTACAGAAAAAGACCAGAGGGAAAAGTCGTAGGCAATAATATTACTGAACAAAGCCTAAAATGTTCAAATAGACTCGGCCTATTAATTTTTTAAGTGCTTGTTTTATTTCACAGGCAATGATTAAATGTTGTCTGTGCTTTAATTCAGAGGCCCACAGAGATTCTTCTGCATTTATGATCTTCAAGAGAGATGAGATACAAAGAAAGGGAGATTAGTCTTAGAATAAAACTTCCTGTTATGTCTTGAGATGATTTTGTGAAGATATGAACATCTAAAGGTTTTTCCTTTGTTTTTGCACTGAATCCCCAACACACAACCCCCCTAAAACTAATGTCTACAGACATAAAAATAATAAAATCTGCTAGTGATTCTACTTAGTGTTTTTCACTCTGTATATTTTTCATTGCCAAGATCTTCCCTAAAAAGTCAATAAGGCAAATTACCTGAATTCAAATATAAAAGGTTACTCAGATTTATGAAACCACGTTTATCTCATCTAGCCAACAATAACATAAGAAAATTATCACTTTTAAACATTAATAATCAAGCACCATCACAGGCTTACTGTTGTTTCCTACAGTTTTGAAAAGATGAATGGGTGGCTGAACTTTTAGTCATTTAGCTCATTTCCTGTGAAACCAGTTTCCAGTTTTTTTCATATATTTAGGTATAATCAAAGTGGTTTGGTTAACTGTAGTAACTTCCTTGGCTGTTCCCAGAGTTATTTACCATCTTAGGCTGCTGGAAGACCTACTCACCACTTTTTATTACCCTGAAACCCCACATTCTCTGCAACTGCCCTACTCCGCTCTGTTCCAAGTGTTTCCAAGTGTTCCTTCACAGGGCTAAATGCTGACTTAAAACAAAGAAGTGGAAGGAAACCCTTAATTAGATGAAGATGTAAATGATTGTAAGGAAGTGCCAGGAAAAATCAAGTACGTCATGTAGCCTTTTTGTACCATATATTGTCAGGTTGCATGGAGGTTTTTGGACGATCCAAATGCAGAGACGGAAGCTGATATGGTTCTTTTGCAGATTTAATGTAGATCCAAAGGACAAGCAAAACTTCCAAAACAAAATACAGAAAACCCAAAGAACCAGGAGACATCAGGGAAAACATAAATGAGGAGCAAAGGAGCAACAAGAATGCAGCAAAGATTAAACGAAGAGGAGGAGTATAAATGGGAGACTGAGCAAAGACATGGGCTAATCAGCAGATGATGAACAGGTGTGGATGGAAGCAACTAGAAGGGAGCTAGAGGAAGGAGACAGATGAAACGGGGCAACAGAGGGCAAACAAGAAATACCTGAGAACTCAAATACACCAAAAACAGCTAGAGTAAAACAAAATGGAAATGAAACCAATGAAAACTCTAAAAGAAAACTTAAACACAACCAAAACCATGATATATATATATATATATATATATATATATATATATATATATATATATATATATATATATATATACAGCTTGAGAACATTTTCTTGGTATTTGAGGAGTACATTTGTAAGTTGGGATTCAGATTAAATTCAAAGTAATTAAGACCGGCAGTTTTATAGGTCTAATTGTAATTGAAAAAATTCTATTAACCATGTCATGGTATCCATGTTTGTTTTTTATCATGCTTCTATGATGAAAAAAGGAAAAAAAAAGTGTGTGGGGGTTTATCCCCCAGGTTATATTAGTAAATATAAAATAGGCTTTTATCTATTTGTTGTTGTTTTGTTTTTTTGCTGTGGGGATTTTTAGTTTTATAGGATATGCAGTAATGGGTAAAATATCTATCAAAAATCTAGATTAAATGGTTAAAAAACTTCTTTAATAAGTGTATGCTGATTTTTATATTTTTATTTATTTACTATGGTGTCACTTTTTCACGTAACCAAACCTGGCATTTTCTCCCTTATGCAAAATATCTAATTACTTGTCTTTTCACTACTACTCGTGGAATGACGTGAATTCCACGATGGATCTCTATTCCTAACCAACACCTCAGGATCAAACTTTCACATTGGCCCTTTATTCAACGTCATTAACCTCTCATGTATTCCCTCCTTCCTCTGCATATTAGCACACAATCTTTCTAGAAGAGAAGCTGTTGTAGCACCATGTATGGTGAATTATAATGTGAGGCTATGTCGACTTAGCGTCTTGATCCATATTAATTAACCAATGTCCGACGTCGAGGTGAGGGGGAAGCATAGGGAAGAATCTTAAACACTGAGAAGAGGAAAGGAGAAGGAAGGAAAACAGGAGGAGAGAATGTGTTCGACGAAGGGTCATCCTCCCGGCTAATTTGCTGACACGGGCGGACTGGCGACGGCTGGCCTCCTGACCAGATTGTTTCTAGAAGTAGCAGAGCGATGTGCAAAAAGAACAAAAGTAACTGTGCCCCATGAATCCTGTAGCCAATTAATCCGTATTAATAATTAAGAAGCATTGTCTGCAGAGGAGCAGGGGCGGCAGATTGAGTTTCCCTCCATCGAGCTAGATTGTTATGACAAGCAGCACCTACATAATGATATCAGGCATTAATAATTAAGCTTTGGATCTGCTTCCTTCCAGGTGACAGGAGGCTTGGGCTCCGGCAGCCATCAGGTAACCTACTCACTAATCATCACAGGTCAGAAATCACTAATGGAAATTGGATATTGTTCAAAGCAGTTGAGGGTTTGCTCTCAGTGTGAGGTGAAAAAAAAGGAGGAAGTGGGTTTATACACTATTAATCCTTAAGTGTGCTAGGCCTGTTCAAATATTTGTTATGGTCTTGATTCTGCTGTTCTTTACTTTGCTCCTTGTTTTCTAGTTATATTGGTTTAATTCCAGTTTTGTTATTTCTAGATTTATGTTTTTCTGTTGTCCTCTTGTGTGTGTGTTCCTTTCCCCTCGTTGTCTCCTCTCACACCTGCTCCTTGTCAGCTCGTTAGCGCTCCCTTTGTCTCTGTCAGCTATATCTGCTCTCCCTCTGCTCTCACTCTTTGTTGGTTCCTTGTCTTTGCTGTCTTCCCATGCTGTGGTCCACCCTCCTCGTGTTTGGTTTTCCCTTGAAGTCTCCATAGTTCTGGTTTGCTTTTCATTATTAGTTGGATTTTTTGGATTCCCTCCTCTGTTACCTGTGTTTATTTCATTAAAGCTGCGAGAAATCTCCTCAGCCTCTCTGCCTCTGCATTTGGGTCCTAATAAACCACAACCAACCCTGACAATATTGTTTTATACATCATAAAATATTTTAGTGTTTTTCTCAAAATGTAAACAGAAATTGCAAAAATAGCATTGTAATAATTTCAGTGTAGAGAATAACTATTTTTTAGTTCTAGCATGTTGTAACTCTTTAGAATCAGTCCATCCTAAAGAAAACAGCCACCAACTAAACTCTAAGGCATCTATACTCGACAAAGACCAATAACTAATAATCTTTTTTTCATCTTCTGGCGTTCCAAAACATGCTCTATGGTGGTGCAAATGGGTTTATTTTGTCCGCAGCACCAAGAAATGTAGTATTCATTTGTATTTCCCATTAAATAAAATTGACAAATCCACAAATGCTCATTTCTTCCCATGAAAAATTAAAAATAAAGTTGATAAAAGCTCAATTTTCCTGTTTCTATGGATGTGTGCCTTCCATTTTAGAATATCACGTTACGTGGGCTTATTCATCAATGTGTTTACTCCCAATATCAACTGTAAGTTCCTTTCTCAGTATTCAGAATATGTTAGAAACATCCTTTTGGGACTCTGAGTTTTTAGTTTTCAGTTATTAGTTATTCTGTTTTGTTCTTTGGTTTATTTTCTATTTATATTCCAGCAGTCTTTAGTTACTCTCTGCTGCCCCCTTGTGCTTGTTTCGTTTCCCCTTTGCTTCCTTCTAGTTAGTTCTATTCACACCTGCTCCATATTCAGCTCATCAGTCCATCCTTTGTTCTGTTCCCCTTATATGCTCCACCTCTGCAGTCACTCACTGCTGGTTCCTTCTTGTTGTTTTTGCTGTTTCCTCATCTCTTGCCCCCCATGGGAGTTTTCCTCTGACATTTTCTGGTTTTTTGGTTCATTGTATTTTTGTGCTTAGGATTTTTTCCTCAGTTGCCTAAATAAATCTTCAGGACTCACCTCAGCCTCCTGATCTCTGCATTTGGGTCCTCAAAATCCTCCACCCAACCGTGACAAAAAGGGTCACCATTTCAAAATGCTGATTTCTGGAGATCTGAAATTTGACACAGTGTTTGTCCACAATATGAAGAATAAATGTTGTGTGATTGAGCAATATGAACGATAAGTGTGGTGAGTTGGAGAGGTCAACTAAGAATTAAACCCAATATATAGAATATAGAAATAGCATTTTTTATGTAAGAGAATTTTTCTTTCCTCTTGATCATTTGGACTTTAAATTAAGAGGTTAATGATTTATTTTGTTTGGGTTTACAATAAACTTTTCAGGTTTTGCATTTCTATTTAGGAGCTGCACGGTCGTGCATTAAAATTTGATTCTGAAAATACCTGAAACTAGAAGTTAACTGATCATTTTTTCAAATTATAAAAACATAAGCAGTAAAACTATTACTACAGATAAAACAAGCATTACACGTCAACAGTTGTGAATCAGTGGGTTTTCGTAACTAGAATGTGGGTTAAAATGAGAGAGTGGGTATCTGACAATTGAGAACACTGATGGTCTGTTCTTTTGTTTCGGGGGCTTCACTGAAGATACAAGTAGACAGATGTGTACCAACACCACCCCCCCCCCCCCCCCCCCCCCATGTCCCTGTTATTGTCCAAAGAGTCGACACTGTATGCTAATCATTGGCTGTCCTCTTCGCCCCGTAGACAGGCTGCACACCCTGCTGTCATTAAAATTATGCCATCCCTGAGGCCGCTTCTGATGTGCAACATCTGGATCTGATGGTTCTAATGGGATTAAATAGTTTCCAGTCTTAGCTGATAAATATAGATACTGTAAATAAAGCAGGAATGTAAACACTTAAGATATTATTGTCTCAATTATCTTTTAGATAATATAGGTGTAAAACAAACAAAAATTAAAAGTGGGGCAATTCTAATTTAGCCCAGAAGCCAGAAAAATTAAGTATGGAAGCGCAGTATGGGAAACGATAAGGTGAAGAGAAAAGCTGAAAAAAGTTATTCATAACTGAAATGAAAACAAATAAATTTGGGGCCCTAGGCAAAGACAGGCAGGGGCCCCTCTGAATGGAGAAGACATCAAACAGCCCCATTCTCCAGATAGAGAAATGTTAATAGAATAGACATCCATTCTCTGTTCTAGGTTGTGTCCCTCTCTTCTTGTCCCTTTTCTTCTTGTTTTCCTCTCTATGTTTTGTACTCAGCTGACTTTTCATGCTGTCTCTAAAGGAATGAAAGATTTTTTCCAAGCACTAAGCTCACTTAGCTGATTGCTCCTTCCTGTGTTTCCAAAAAGGCCAAAGTAAATAACCCAGTCCTTCTTTTCACTGTAGACAAGCCATGATCTGCTTATCTGTTCTCCATTTTTCATTTGGATGAAATAATAGCTGCATGAATCATGACAGCAGACAAGATAGAGGAGAGCAGGAGGCGGGGTTACCAATCTACCTGCTCTGGAGAGCAGAGTTCGCTGCTTTTAGATGTTGTCTCCAAAGTCTCCAGTAGCAGAAAAAAGTCTCTAGACACACCGAGACTGAGACACACTTAATATTATCAGTGTTCTGATGGAATTTTAGCAAAAAGATTTTTACCATAAACCATAATTAATTAGCACAAATAAGGGAATAGTTGTATTAATCATACACGTAAATAGAGTTTTACGGGGCCCCCAGGAGCTTTGGGCTCTAGGCAACTGCCTAGTATTGCCTTATGGTAAATCCCCCCCCCCTGGGTGGAGTATAAATACTTTGGTTTTCATCTCACCAACAGATTAGACTGGATATACTGCTTTGAAATGGGCTACAAAAAGTGATGGAGGAGACTGTACTAACTAAAGAGACTGACCCCTAAATCAACGGTTTCCTGTTAATAAACTACAGAAATCTGCATCCTATGGAGATATCAGCATTCATTATTTTAACAATTTACTTCATATTTCTTGAAATCATTCTTTTGTATCTAAAATCTGAAATTGGCCTCCCCTTAACAGCAAAAACTTTAGATCAGCTACAGACAAGTTTAGTTTTCATTTTGTTTTTTTTCATTCCACACAAACTGACAGTTAAACAGCCTAAGCTCACTTTGTGAGCCCTCAGAATAAGATGGACAGAATGCAGATGGTCTGTCCTCCTCCTGAGACTTTGCTCTGGTGACAAAGTTGACATCAAACACTGTGTTGCTTTCCGATTCACTTTAAAGTCTCCTCTAAGGCACTCGCTTATCGGGAATGACCTCAGCGCCTCTTAAAAGCGGTCCAACACAACTTAGCATAACAGTTAATTATAGATAGAGCCAGTAGGGGGGAAATTGTATTCTTTCTCCAGACTGAAGGAATGAATAACTCCAACAGAAGCGTCACTCAGATCATGTGATTGACACTTAACCCTGTCAATGCTTGAAGCCGAAAGGAGTGATCAATAAATTAGGGACACAGCATCTGATCTGTGTGTTTTAATTGCTGAGCATTGCATTATTTATCTGTCTGAAGTACATGAGCTGTGAACTGACTCCAAGTGTTGATTACGGAGCTAAAGACTGATCACAGTGAATTAGAGATGGTCCCTTTGAAACGCCGAGGTCTGACAAGAACAACTCAACACACATACATGCAGCCAGGACACATAGATTTCATATCGGCTTTTTATTCCTATATGTTTTCAATTATACATTGTTCTTCTTCTCTTGTTCTTCCTTTTTTGATGCTGTCTCATGTGTCAATTGATAAAACACAATGCAAACTTTTAAAAAAGTTAAAAAAGTAAAAATTCCAACATTTAGTTTTGGGGATAATGAGGAAGAAGACAAAGACATAAATCAAAGCTTTCTACTGTCTGCCAGTATTGTTCTGCATTGGTGTTCAGATGAATTTAAATCACTTCTCAGGACTAGCAGGTTCTTTTACTTGTTGGACATTCTTGATTTTCTTTGTTTTCTGATTTTTTTTGTCCTGATCTGTTTATTGGATGATAAATATGCAAGGAGAGTGATACATGGAATTGGTTTCACCAGGATAGAAACGACCCAAACTACCACAGAGTGGCTGCTGGTTATTTTTATTTCAATTCAATTCAATTCAGTTTATTTATATAGCACCAAATTCACAACACATGTAATCTCAAGGCACTTTACAGTTCAAACAGATCATCCAGTCAAATTGATACAAAGTTTTCTATCTAAGGAAAACCAGCTGATTGCATTGACTCATTGACTCTTCAGCAATCCCTCACACTAAGCATGCTTGTAGCGACAGTGGAGAGGAAAAACTCCCTTTGAACAGGATGAAACCTCCAGCAGAACCAGGCTCAGTGTGAGCGGCCATCTGCTGAGGCCCACTGGGGTTCAAGGAGACAGAAGCAGACATAGAAAAAGAAGCATAGATACAAAAGGCAACTGTCAACCAGCTCCACAGGCGGCCCCGTCCAGGAAACACACAGCCAGGCAGACGAGCTCCGAGCCAGCTCCCATGTCAGAGGATGAAGAGAGCACATCCAGTTAGTCACAGTCAGAGAAACAGGACTACACTGGAAAACAGGCCAAGCTCCAACATCTAGAAACAAAGGTGTTGATGGCAGCAGCACAGCTGATATTTCTCTCCAGGATGGAGTCACAGCCAAACAGGAACAGACCAGATGAAGCTACTATGAGAAAAAGCAGAGAGAGCAGAACGTTAGAGATTGAACTAACAGATTCTGCAGAGTGGGAGAATAGAGATAGAATGAAGCAGAATGATGAAAAAGGGGTCCCTATGTCCTCCAGCAGTCTAAGCCTATAGCAGCAGAACTATAGAGATAGCTCAGGATAACCTGAGCCACTCTAACTAGAAGCTTTATCAAAAAGGAAAGTTTTAAGCCTAGCCTTAAAAGTAGACAGGGTGTCTGCCTCACGGACTAAAACTGGTAGTTGGTTCCACAGGAGAGGAGCCTGATAACTAAAAGATCTGCCTCCCATTCTACTTTTAGAAATTCTAGGAACCACTAGTAAACCTGCAGATTGAGAGCGAAGTGCTCTGTTAGGAACATAAGGAACAATCAGATCTCTGATATCAGATGGAGCTTGGCCATTTAAGGCTTTATATGTGAGAAGGAGGATTTTAAATTCTATTCTGGATTTAACAGGAAGCCAATGAAGAGAAGCCAGGATAGGAGAGATGTGATCTCTCTTTTTCATTTTCATCAGAACTCTGGCTGCAGCATTTTGGATCAGCTGAAGGCTTTTAACTACAGTTTGTGGACTTCCTGATAGTAAAGAATTACAATAGTCCAGCCTTGAAGTAACAAATGCATGGACTAGTTTCTCAGCATCACCCCTGGACAGGAGATTTCTAATTTTTGCAATATTCCTCAGATGAAAGAAGGAAATTCTAGAAACCTCTTTGATCTGGGATTTAAATGACAGGTCCTGATCAAAAATAACACCAAGATTTTTTACTTTATTATCTGAAATCAGTTTAATCCCATCCAAATGAAGTGACTGGCTAATCAGCTTCTTTTTCTAATCCACGTCACTGCCGGAAGATGTCAGGAGGGAGGTGTTGCTATATTTGACCATAAATGGCCGCTCCCGGACTTGGTGATCACAATGGAAACTATTATTTTTATTTTTGCAAATTAGTGCTAAATTAATTAAATCACTTTGAACATATTCGTTTTAGATATAAATAATGATCCATTGATTATTCCTTTCTGACCGGACTTTTCCTTTTTTAAAAGCTGCACACTTTCCTACGGATGTAACCACTTTTTGTCATGATGTTCTAAGGGGATCTGACCCACATGCAGAAAACCACTCAGAGAACCAGAGAAAAGGTTTAACAGGTTTATTGAGAGCACGATGAGTTGGATCCAGTGTTACTCAGAACGCTGGTGAACCAGAACTGGAAGTGAGAAGGGAAGTTCCAGAGTTTAGTTCAGGCTCAGTGGGAAACTTGAGCGACGACTTGCAAAAACAGAGACTGAAACGGGACTCACGTTTCTAGGGAAAAGGTGTCCTTCCCAGAATCCGGTCAGTGTGGGTTTTTTCCAGAACTTGGTTAACTCGTTCGAGGGTGGACAGGGTTTTACTCGGGTTTGGTTGGTTCCTGAGGAGCGATGGGGCTGACTGCCACTTAAATTTCCTGAAGTACTTGAACGGTTCGTGTGGAGATGAATCCCCTGCTCAGTGTGAAGCTCTAACAATCCTTCCAGGGGGAGAAGGTCAAAACATCCAGTTTGCAGGATGATTTCCTGCCGAGAGGCAAAGACAGAAACAACAACTTTAGGGCTCAGGAAGACAAAGACTCAGTTTGACTCAGCTAATCTAAGCTTGGCCCCAAAACTGGCAAACACTCTGGCGTCGAAGTTGTGGCAGTCAGCAGCTTAAGAGTCCTCAGATAATGAGCCAACCATCCGCAGGTGTGTGAAAGGGCCAACGAGAACCGGGCGCCACCTGGAAAAACAAAAACACACAACCCACACAAACTGGATTCCTAACATTTTTAACACAGAACAGAGATCTTAAGTCTTTTCTTTTGTTAAAGAAATTTATGGAATCATTTTGACCCCTTTCTGACTCCACAGACTCGCCAGGTCTCGAGGCAGAGAACATCACTTAATTCAAATTTGCAGGTTTTCTTTATTGGACTCGGCTTAAAAATAGCTCTCAGTTTTTCAGCAATCCTGATGCAGGGACATTGTTGGGGGTATTTCAGTATTATTGTGAGGATCTTTCATTTTTTTTTTATATTTGTTTGCATGTTTGAGATCATTGACCAGTCGGAATACTTAGATGTGTTCAAACTAAAGAGCTATCATCTAGAAAGTGCAATCATTTTGGTTCATTATTATTCATTAACTTCATGTAAAACACCAGAATCGTCAGCAGCAAAATATGCCAGTAGATCAATACTGACAGCACCATGCTTTAATTCAGAAACAATGTTCTTTGGTTTTTAAATCTTCACCTTGACTCCTTTAATAACGATGCCTGTCAATGAGCCCAAATAGGTTAACCTATCCCACTGTATGGTCCCTACAAGCTATTTGGTTATTTCCACACAAGCAGCTCAACTGCCTTGAGATGACATATGTTTTAAATTTGAGCAATATATATAAAATCAAATTAATTTAATTTAAAAGTTATTTCTCATCTTCAATCCCCAGCCAGCCAATAATTCTGATCTGTAGCTTTTTGACCTTATATTTTAGAGAAGCCTGTGCAGGGCTCGATGTTACCATCGCCCGATCTCCCGGGGAAAGTAGTTTTTATTGCTTTTGCCCGCCGGGCAAGTGCAATGATGGCAAAAAAAAAAATTATTTATCACTCAAAATTACTTTAAAATCACCGACATTCAATGAAAATGACCCAGATGCGTTGCCAGCGCCAGTTTTGTTGTTTTGTACACATTCAGCCGCGAGATTTTCCGCCAGATGGCGTGATTTTTGTCCGGGAATTGGCGCGAATCAGACACATTTTTTTCGAAAAATTTAAGTAGAGTAACACACCCACCACCTATTTTACCCTCCACCCATTTCACCCACCACCCAGATAACCCTAGATTAAAAAATTGACTGCGCCATAAATTGGCATAATTGTTTGCCATGCGCACAGTGTAAATATGGCTATCATATGGCAGCCTTCTGTACAGTAATGTAGGTCATACATTAAAAAATGTTAATACATTTTTTTCTCTTAGACATTGGAGAGGTGCATTTAAATGTTATAGAGCTAAACATGTTAGATTGGTGACTTGTTATTGTTGGGATCTGGGGATGTACCACCTTCCTCCAGCAGAGTGCGCCGTGGGTCTCCTGGGCTGGAGCCCTCCAGCACACCTGAGATGCATCTACTCATCAGGAACCTTCCCTTTATAAGCAGCTGCCAGACCTTCCTTCAACGCCGCAGTGTTGACCTTAGTTTGGTTAGCAACCAGTGCCTCTGTTACCTGAAAGAATCTAAGTTGTCTCTTAGTGAGAAAACTGATTCTAACCCTCCTCTGTCTTTGCTCACAGGAAACCTGTCTCAAGCCTGAAGCTCTGGGTGAGCTTAACCTGCCTTCCAGCCCTGGTGAGCCAAACCTGAAGATTCCTATTTGGATTTCCCCTGCTGCTCTCTGAGAAGAGCTGGAAACTCTGATCAAGGTCTGCCATTCAAAGTCAGAAGCTAGACGCTGCAGCTGCTTGTGTACTCTGCTGAACCAACAGTCTCTGGACCCAACGGTTCCCTCTCTCACAAGAGAAGCCTGGACCCCGTCAAGGTAGAATCAGAATTATCTAAAAGGACTCTTTAATCATCTGCCTTCCCAGCTAATCAAACTATCATCTCTGCAGACTTCAGTGAATCCAACCTGTACCTGTTCCAGATCCAGTTCATGTTTTTTGTCTTAAATAAACTCTGTTAAACTTTTACCCAGCCTCCGTTGTGTTCTGCATGTGGGTTTGAACTAAAACCAATCATGACAGAACACTGCGGCCAAACACAAAGCCCAGCAGATCACCTCCGGAGGAGGCTTGAGGAACAGGACGCTCAGATCCTTGGACATGCGCATACCCTCCGTGAGTTACACATTAAAGTTGAACATCAGAACCAAATGCTACAAACGTTTGCCAGCTACATGGGAAATGCTAATGCCACGCCAGCAGTACGTCCTGTTCCGGATCCACTTCCGCCTCTAAGGTCACCGGCAGTGACGTCATTTCCGCCTGAAAGATTTTCAGGTAACCAAAGGGATTGTAAAGGATTTTTGTTTCAATGTCGTTTACTTTTTGAGCAATCCCCCGGCAGTTTTCCGAATGATAGGAAAAAAATATCCTTCATTCTCTCTCAACTCACTGGACGAGCTCTTGAATGGGCGGAGGCAAGGTTCTCTTCAGAGTCCAGTTTTTCTTGTACATTTTCCGAGTTCATATCTGAGTTTTCCCAAGTATTTAACCATGACTCAGATAAAACAATTGATTCCCGAGCCCTGCTAAATTTAAAACAGGGAAATTCTACAGTGGCTGAGTTCTCCATTGACTTCCGGGTTAAAGCCGCAGCCTCAGGTTGGAACGAGTGTGCACTTAAGAGTGCTTATTTTAAGGCCTTAAATGATAACATCAAGGATGAACTAGCCACAATCGACAAACCAGCTAGTTTGGAGGACTTAATCCGTTTAACCATCAGACTGGATAACAGACTCCGAACTAGAAATAACTCTAGACAAAGAAGTCTAAATTTTTCTGTGTCAGCCCCTGCATTAAATAATGCTTCTGTTTTTTCTGGACCCGCAGAACCCAGTTCCAAGCCAAAGTCTAAAAACCAGACTTTTTCTGTGCCTGTCCAAGTCTCTCACTCAGATGGAGCGGAGGTCGAACCCATGCAGATTGGACACACAAAGCTAACCCCTGAGGAAAGACAACGAAGATTTAGAGGCAATCTGTGTCTGTACTGTGGTGAGACTGGCCATTTCATAGCTTCATGTCCGGCTAAGTCAAAAGCCAGGGCCCGTCAGAGGAATTGAGGAGTCTGACGGGCCATCTGAAAACTGAAAAAACTCCTCATCTGATGTTGCCTGCTACTCTTTTTTTCTCCAACCAGAATCTCACCTTGTCGGCTTTCATTGACTCTGGGTGTGAAAGAAATCTCATTGATTCAGATCTGGTTCAGCAATTAAATATTGAGACTGTCCCTTTATCTAAGCCTCTCAGAGTTTCCGCTATAGATGGAAAGAAGCTTCATCAAGTCACTCATCAGACACAACCCTTAGAACTTTTAATCTCTGGAAACATTCGTGAAACATTAACGTTTTTTTGTTTTTCCTTCTGCATGCTCCCCTCTGGTGCTGGGATTCGAGTGGCTGGAACGTCATAACCCCCATATCAACTGGGCTGAACGCCACATTGAGTCTTGGTCCACTTCCTGTCACGAGTCATGCCTTCGTTCTGCGGCTCCTGCTATTCAGTCCCCTAGAGGTAGGGGGAGATGGACTCTCCTGACCTTACTTCTGTTCCTCCCGAGTATCACGATCTGGCACCAGTCTTCAGTAAGGTCAGTGCGACGTCTCTTCCACCTCACAGACCATATGACTGCGCCATAGATTTATTACCAGGAGCTCCCCTGCCCAGCAGTAGACTATATAACATCTCCAAACCTGCACGCGAGACCATGGAAAAATATATCAATGAGTCTCTAGCTGCTGGAATTATTCGTCCATCTTCTTCTCCTCTTGGTGCTGGTTTCTTTTTTGTGGGTAAAAAGGATGGTTCCCTACGACCCTGTATAGATTACAGAGGCCTAAATCAGATAACCGTCAAAAATAAGTACCCACTAACATTACTGGCATCAGCATTTGAACCTGTTCAGGGTGCAACAGTGTTCACTAAACTCGATTTGAGAAACGCATATCACCTCCTTAGAATAAGAGAAGGAGACGAATGGAAGACAGCCTTTAAGACCCCCTTAGGCCAATTTGAGTATGTGGTCATGCCTTTTGGTCTCACAAACGCTCCTGCTTGCTTCCAAGCTCTAGTCAACGACGTCCTCAGAGATTTTTTGAACGTATTCGTTTTTGTGTACATCGATGATATTTTGATCTACTCCAAGAACCTCTCTGACCACAAGAAACATGTTCGTCTAGTCCTTCAGAGACTTTTGGAAAACCAACTCTTTGTGAAAGCAGAAAAATGTGAATTTCACCAACCATCTGTCACTTTTTTAGGGTTTGTGCTCGAGGGCGGGCAGGTGAAGCCATCCGAAGACAAGATAAAGGCAGTTCTGGACTGGCCGACACCTGAAAACCGCAAACAGCTTCAGAGATTTCTTGGGTTTGCAAACTTTTACAGACGCTTCATAAGGAACTATAGTCAAACAGCTCTACCTCTCACAACTCTGACTTCTGTGAAGAAGACCTTTCAATGGACACCTGAAGCCCAGAACGCTTTTGATAAATTAAAGAACCTGTTTTCCAGAGCTCCAATCCTTATCCAGCCAGATCCCTCTGAAGCAGTTTATCTTAGAGGTATACGCATCTGACTCCGGTGTTGGAGCAGTTTTATCTCAACAATCTGACTCAGACCAGAAAACTCACCCCTGTGCTTTTTTTTCACGTAGACTCTCACCAGCGAAGCAAAACTATGATGTTGGAAACCGAGAACTTCTTGCCATTAAACTCGCCCTGGAGGAATGGAGACACTGGCTCGAGGGGGCCGAGCATCCAGTATTGGTTTGGACGGACCACAAAAACCTGGCTTATCTCCAATCGGCAAAACGATCCAACCCACGTCACTCTAGATGGTCATTATTCTTTTCCCGTTTCAACCTCATTATTTCTTACAGACCTGGTTCCAAGAACGTCAAGCCCGATTCTCTCTCTCGTCTGTACTCCACTGATCAACCTGAGACACCCGAGCCTGTCCTCCCTGCCTCCTGTACTGTTGGAGTCGTTTCCTGGGAGATCACTGATCTCATCAACTCTGCCCTAGCCTCTGAACCTGACCCAGGTAACGGCCCTCCAAATAAAACTTATATTCCATCTTCCGTCAGATCCCGACTGATCCAGTGGATGCATGCAGCTAAATTTTCCGCCCATCCTGGAGTGAGCAGAACCATTGCCCTCATTACAAGACGTTTCTGGTGGCCATCACTACACAAAGACGTTAAGGAGTACGTTTTGGAAAGTCCCATCTGCGCCAGAAACAAGACCTCTCATCAACCACCTTCTGGTCTGCTGCATCCTCTACCTGTTCCAACCCGTCCTTGGTCACATATCGCCGTAGATTTTGTCACAGGTCTCCCGATTTCCAGAGGTATGTCCACCATTTTAACCATCGTCGACCGTTTTTCCAAGGCCTGTCACTTAATTCCCCTCAGGAAACTTCCCACGGCTTTCCAGACGGCCCAGCTTCTCGTGAAGCATGTTTTCCGACTCCATGGTATTCCACAAGAAATCCTCTCTGACCGCGGTCCTCAGTTCATCTCACAGGTCTGGAAAGCTTTCTATTCTGCGTTGAACTGTAAGTCCTCCCTCACCTCTGGTTATAACCCACAGTCTAACGGGCAGATGGAGAGGATGAATCAACAACTAGAGTCCACTCTCCGCTGCCTGACATCTAACAACCCTACTGACTGGAGTCAGTTTCTGACCTGGATCAAATACGCCCATAACTCTTTAAGATCTGCTTCTACTGGTGTATCCCCATTCCAGGTTTCCATCGGTTATCAGCCTCCACTCCTCCCTGCAGACGAGAGAGAGATAACGGTCAGATCAGTCCATCACCACATCCGCCGTTGTCAGCGTATCTGGAAGGACACCATCACCACCCTCAACCGCTCATCTGCCTCCACTAAACGCTTTCCTGACTCCAAGTCGCTGCCCCTGACTATACCTTAGGCCAAGAGGTATGGTTATCAACACGTGACATTCCCCTCAAAGCCATGTCCAAGAAGCTGTCACCCCTGTTCATCGGCCCATATAAGATAGCTCAGATAATCAACCCCTCTGCTGTCCGCCTGCACCTGCCACCGAATCTTCGTATCCATCCCACGTTCCATGTCTCCCAAGTCAAACCTGTCATTTCTAGCTCCTTGGAACCTGGAAACTTAAAAAATACTGAATTACAAAAAACATTTAAAACAAAAACATGTTTCATTGATATATATACACAAATGAATATTAGGAACTATATTTATCAAACATTATACTGGGCAAGTAAAAATTGTTTCTGGGCAAATGAAATGCGAAAGTCACTTGCCCAAAGGGCAAGTGGTAAAAATCGTCAATGTCAACCCCTGCTGTTATAGTCATATTGTGTGTTTATTCATCATTGCCTGCTCCAGAGTCTAATGTTTGACCAAAAACGACATTGCTTTTGAAAAGTTAACTATTTAGCCTAATGTCAAAGCTTTTCTTATCTTAAAAGCTATTTTTGATTAATTAATAAACATCTGAGGATTTTTATAAATCACAAGTTTATACTGTTTTTGATTTACTGCTAAATCTTTCCACAGGAAAGTAAATTTAAAGGTGAAATTAAAACCAACAAATCATTTTATTAAATGTAATACTGCCTTTGAATTACTGGTCTCATATTTAACATTTCTAACAAGCCAAATCCCCAATTCCATGTTTATGAAAAAGATGTTTTATTACTGAATTAGCACTATAAGAATTAAAGATTATTCCTTCTTTTTAATAGGGAAAATCCTCTTCCCACCAAACGACAGAGAGTTCTGCAGTGAATAGAAGAATGGTTGACCCCTTTTGTCCTTAGAAGAGAAAAGAATTTTATAATAACTCTGACCTTTCTTTTTGTCAGTGGTGAACACTTCAGTCTTACTGTGCAGTAATGTTTGCAGAGGTGCAGACCAGCTGAGTGATGCAAACACAGCCTTTGACTTGCTTAAAGACCCTTCTGGGTATAAAGTATAAATAATGTAACTCAGAGAGAGAAGCTGAGTATTTTTACACAAATCCTCTCCTCTTCAGTACTTTTACCATAAAACTGCAACAACTTCCCACTTATTTTGTTTCGTGTGTTTGCAGGACTAGCCCATAGAAATCTTCTGCTGACACTTCCAGGTCCTATTTCTAATGTGAGCAGGATTTCCTGTGTTTGTTTTCAGAAGTCATTTGCTTTCTCATTAAAAAAGAATGCAAGCTTGTGACATATTCAAGGAGGGCATGTCTGGGGTATAACGTCTAAAGAGGCTATGATTCATTAATGGAGCCATGAATGCGTAACTCACTCTTGTGTGATATCATACTCACTATCGAATTCATTGTGACATTCGCATATTTTCCTGTTCACAGAATCAGGATGTATTGCAAACACTACATAAAAGAAATATAAGAAGATCTCTGAACTATCATGAGCCATGCAGCTAAATTCTTGGTGAAACCTATGCCTGGGGTGTATGGTTTTATGATCGTTATGTTTCTTAAAACCAGTGTTGGGCACGTTACTTTGAAAAAGTAATTAGTTATAGTTACTAGTTACTTCTCCCAAAATGTAACTGAGTTACTAACTGAGTTACTCCACAATAAAAGTAACTAGTTATTAGCAAAAGTAACTATTGCGTTACTTTTGCGTTTCTCGTCCCCTTAACCCTCCCCACCCAGCCCCCACCTTCTCGCCGTGTGTTTCCAAAGCCAGCTGAATAGTGCGGACGACAAAGACAAGAACCTGCAGAGAGTTTAGCATTTATTGCAACTCAACGTAAATGACATCAGGGGGGAACGCCATGTGAAGTTTTTAACAGGGCGTTCAGATCTGGTGAAATTATTAACTGGGGATGTCTAATTCTGAAATCCTGTGTGTTTGGGTTGTTATAGATACTGCAACATCTATCTATCCATCTATCTATCTAGATCTATACTCTGTGTGTGACATAAAATATGGATCTCCATCCCTGCCACAAAGGCCATCAGATAATGTTTAAAATAAAAAATACAGTAGGTTGAAAAGGCAGAGCATCCATCCATCCATCATCCATCCATCATCCATCCATCATCCATCCATCATCCATCCATCCATCCATCCATCCTCCATCATCCATCCATCCATCATCCATCCATCCATCCATCCATCCTCCATCATCCATCCATCCATCATCCATCCATCCATCCATCCATCCATCCATCCATCATCCATCCATCCTTCCATCCATCCATCATCCATCCACCCATCCATCCATCCATCCATCCATCCATCCATTATCCATCCATCCATCCATCATCCATCCATCATCCATCCATCCATCATCCATCCATCCATCCATCATCCATCCATCCATCCATCCATCCATCCATCATCCATCCACCCATCCATCCATCATCCATCCATCCATCCATCATCCATCCATCCATCCTTCCATCCAGATTTCTGCCTTTCCCCATATAGGCTATCATTTGATCCTTCACGCTCTCCGTAGTTCTCCTGTGGTGCGAGCACAGGGCGACTGTTATGTGCCCGTAGCGAGCATGCGCGTTTCCGGTGAATCGTGCCGCCTGCGCTGTGCGGAGATGCAGGGGAAACCGTATCTGATGGGGAAACGCAGCTCGACGTAACACCAGTATTTCCATGTGGAAAACGCTGTTTTGCTGCTGGAGTCCTCCTCACTCTCCATCTCTCTGTGTGTGCTGTACGTTAACACCCACCAGCAGAAACACCCACCTACCCAACTGACAGACGGAATCTCACTATACATCAGCCAGTCTCATCCTCCCCTCTCTCATGACAAGGCGCGCACGAGTCCTATCATGAAGAACGGTTCATTGTGCGGCCTGAGTAACGCGCAGTAACGGGGTGTCTGCAATGGTAACTGCGTTATAGTTACAGTCAAAGTAATTAGTTAGATTACTCGTTACTAAAACATGGTAACGGCGTTACTTTCAACGCTGTTACTCCCATCACTGCTTAAAACCGAGAAAAGTGTTTCCCAACTAGGGGTATGCGTACCCCTAGTGGTCCGATTGTGCATTGCAAGGGGTACATGAAAATATTTTATTTCTTAGGTAAAAAACTAAAGTAGAGCTGGGATCTGTTCTACTTTAGCAGGACCAAAAATAAAAGATAAAACAAGCTTTTATCATCCAAAAAGTAAGTTATTGTTACAGTATATGTTTGAGTTCGCCTTCAGCTGTGGAACACATCAAAACCAGTCAGAGGAACAGACTGGATGCCAGAGCATTTTTATAGTGTGCTGATTTATGAAACCCTCAAATAAAAAAGAAATTGTACTTTCTTTGTATCATGACCATAGCATCTGTCTGAAAGCTGCCCAAACTTAAACAACAAACTTATTGAAAGATTTCCCGTATGCAGCGCTGTTAAATGAAGTGAACGTATTCTTCATGCTAGAAAATAACAGCCAGTGCAAATGTTGTTCTCCTCTATGAAGTTGCATAAGCTGTGTTATGAAACCAGCAGAGACTGAGCAAACTTCAAGCTCATCTGGAAAAACACAAAGAACTCCCATAACCCAGCGTGCTCAAAGAGCACAGAAGCACACAGAGAAAATGGAATGGATGAGTGGAGCCCTTCATCTTAAACTCATAAAGCACATGAAGCTCTTTCTGCTGCCATTGTTGTTATCACCCTGTGAGCGGATTACTGCGCTCCCCTCAGCTCTCATGTGTTTTAAAAAGTTCAACTTGGTTGAGCTTTGCTGCAGCGCTTCTGTTCTGCTGCTTTGTTCTGTTTCTGACCCCATACGATCAACAGCTGGACTTTGCTCCATGGATCCTCACCAGCCTGGCTCTGCAGCACCAAAGCCTCTCCTAATTGCCGTGGACTCTCTGCTCACCGACTGCCTTCTGTCTTGGAAAAGAGACCATGTTTGTAGCTGCCTGTTCAGCTTTTATCTATATTTTAAGCCACACACAAGGTGTAGAGTCAGCCTGGAGGTTGTTACCGGGGCCCGTGGCTGCATAATTCATGGAGAGGAGCTGCCTGCTGCAGTGGCTAAATAAAAGATCTGGATAGCAGGACTGAGCAGCAAGCTGTACCTGCCCCTGCCACCTTTGTGTGAACGCAGGTGTGTGTCTGTTTGACTTCAGATTGTGTTTCTCTATGCTTTCACCATAAACCCTGAGGTGAGATCAATACCAACCTGTATGACATATGCAGAGATGTGCATTTTTCCTGCAGAGTGCTCTGTGTTTGGGCAATGTAGGGCAATATGTGCAATAAGCATCATGTTGTGCATTTAATCTGGAAATTTACCTATGCAGGATGAAATGCTGTCATATGATGTCATTTTTTTATTAGCCTTTCTGTCTTCTGCTAATATTCCTACCCCAACACTTTTAAAACAAGACACACATTTTCAGGGATGCATATGATGGCATATATGATTCCTCTGACTTAAAGGTAGAGAGGAGGATCTTTTATTTCCAGGTGAATCATCTCTCTCAGTGGTCCTCCTAGTTGTCAATCATTCTGGTGATATCTTTACGTAAGGCTGTCCAACGTGCTCGTCCCGTTATCTTTTTCTGCGCACTTTCAGCTGTATATCTGTGGTGAGCTACGGTTTCAGAGAGTCATTGAAGCTCACCTTCGTTACCGCGTTTCTTTGAAAATGGCCGAGGGTCAGAGGAGAAAAATTGTCTACGAAGTTTATGAGAAGAAAGGCCTCAGAGGAGGCAGATATATCCCAGAATGCTTTGCGCGGAGAGCTCTCCTTGCAAAGCATTCTGGGATTTGCTGTCACGGCCGCCCGCTGTCACCATAGGCTGTCGCTACCCGACAGCAGTGACTGATAACAAAGATGGCACAGGCACGGCGTGGTGGAGGAGGAGCCATAATTAGTGATCAGCTGTCTGAACGGTCAGTTAACTGAGTTCACTATAAAGTTCACTATAAAGTCCCCGCTCTATCTAGTGATGGAGGGATTTAGGGCGGACGTTCAGACACAGTAAGCTGGTATGAGAACAGCAACTTTTAAACAGAGTGTGCACGAGCCCATTTCTCCTCGTGCACGCTCTTGCACGCGTTTAATAGCCGTTCCCTCTCAGGAGCAGGTACAGGGTTGTGCATGTGCATTTTTTTAAAGGAAAAGTTCAGTCACATTTAAAATACAAACTTCTGAAAGTTCTTTAAATCTGAAATGATTCCCTCCTGTTCAATAAATGATCAGTGTTTTTAATTCAGAGTAATTTTCATGTGAATGTGCTTTACTGGAGGCATCCATGTTTGTCAAAGAACACTACTGCCACCTACTGGTTAGTGACGTTGTCACGGTGCGGTATCGGCTGTTGATCAAGTCCCAGTGCTGTATCTGGTGTTTGTGTCATGATCTGGCCTGATTCCTCCACCTTAATTGTTTATTTCTTTCACCTGCCGTTTTCCCTCCCTGCTGTAATTATAGTTTTTCCTCTCACTTGTTTCCTTTCCTTTATATTCTGTTCAGCCTGAGCATTTGGGGCCAGATCAATATATATATATAAATATTTCTTTTTTTGTTAGTCTGTTTGTTCTGTTTATTCCACGGTTTATGTCCTGGATCCTGGCGGCCAGTGGAAAGAGGTTTTTGTGTCTGCCTCGTCTCCTAATTGTCCACTCTTCCTCCCCTGCCGAGGGTTTTGGGCTCTTAAGCCACTGGAGAATATTTCTTATTAGGACTCAATTCTAGCTATTTATTAATGTTTATATTAAACCTTATTAAACAAATTTTCAATCAACAGTTCAGTTGCTAGAGGCCAACCTGCATGGTAACAAGTTGCTGAAGACCAAACTGACCAGCAGAAGGGAGGAAGAACTGTGATATAAATGTCTGCGACTTGCCACGGCTCCACATGTTGGATGGGTCGGTCTGACCTCTGATATTTTATTTCACCTCTCTCCCTTAGAGCTGCAGAATAGAAGTCCTGATCTATTGGATGATAAATATGCAAGGAGCAGCGCACTGAGTGATGCATGGAATATGTTACACCAGCATAGAAACTACCCAAACCTACCACAGACTGGCTGCTGATTATTTTTGTCTGATCCATCAGCTAATCTTTTCATTTTGCCTTTATTCCTGCTTTTTTATTTCTCCAGCATCTCTCTTTGTCATGCTCCACAACAGCACAAACATCTCTCTCATTCTCTTTGTTCTACGTATCATTCCTCCCTGCTATTCTCTGGAGCAATGCATGTCAGGTATAGCTGTGCTTCGTGGGAACAGAAGATGCTGAGCCGGTCAGTAGGGGGGCTCCAGAGGTCGGCTCAGACAGGGAGAAGCTGGGGAAGGTTCAGCTCCGGAGGGGAAAACGGCACGTGGAGATATGTGGACTAGCAGCAGCAGCTGGAGCACCGCGGGAGAAGGCCTGATGCCTGGGATGCAGACAGGCGAAAGAAAGCGGTGAAGGAAGAGGTCTGCAGGTTGATCTCCATAAAAGCCTCTGTTCTGGCAGCAAGTGCAAATTATTACCAGCGTGCTCGAAACAAGGGCTTCGCTTCAGGGTGAGCCACCCAGGAGAGCTGCTAGCCTAGGGCGATTTTCAGAAGAAAGTAACATGGGAGAGGAATAATAGGAGATGGGTGTACACAGAACAGGGGGGGTACGAGGAGGTGCTGCCATGGGTTGAGGGTTGTGGAGATGTTGGGAAAAGTTAAGAGGATTTTTTTATTCTGTTTTCCCGACTTGCTGAATGCCTGTCTCACAGTCTCATCTGCCCCACACTCATTCAGAGGCTCTTCATGCTTTCCACCAGACTCTTCACCTCCCAGGCCTTTCTTGGCTTTTTTTTTTTGTACTCCCTGTCAATCCTCCTATGCTCTGCTCCATTTTCCTTCCTTCCACCAGACCATGTGAAGGGATTGCTTGCAGAGATCTTTCGGCACACAGGTTGCTCCTTGAACCAGTCAGAGGCTCCCTCCTCTTCTCAGCAGGCTTTACTTTCACTTTGCTCTCTAACATTTTACATCGTTATGATTGCAATCAGTTAAAGGATAAACAATTCAGACACATTTTTCATCCAAAAACAATTGCTATAAAACTGATGCAAGCCTGCCTCAAAGATTACAAAAATAAACCAATATTTATAATGCTTCAGTAGCCTAGGCTGCACTGATGAAGATTAGTGAAGACTGTCTATCTATCTATCTATCTATCTATCTATCTATCTATCTACCTATCTATCTATCTATCTATCTATCTATCTATCTATCTATCTATCTATCTATCTATCTATCTGTCTGTCTGTCTGTCTGTCTGTCTGTCTGTCTGTCTGTCTGTCTGCTGTAAGATAGACAGAAGGACAGACAGGTAGATAGAATTTAATAACTCCTTGATCACTCTTATATCCATTTATATTTTTATTTGTCCTTTTTGTTTAAAGGTTTTAAAAAAGGAGCATGTAAGTTTGATTAAATAGTATAAATTCAGATCTATATATAATCTCCTTAAATGTGATATTTTCTGGAGATAAAGGTGTCTGTCCAACAGTAACAGTTTGTAGCCTTTAAGTAACAATTAAGAGTTTGCATGCGTTGTCTATAGCGTTGATGTTTCTGCTGTTTGCAATTAGCTTTGATCTGTTTAAGATCGTTCTCCTGTCGCAGTCGTGTCAAAGTCTTAACTAAGTAGCTCTTAGCACTAAATAAAATACTTTAAAAATCAACATTTCCAGCCAATAGTGTTATTGGAATCCAGGAAAGACCTTATTACCTTTGTGACATTCAGAAAATATGGATATTTTGATGCCGAAAAATTAATGTCAATATAATAACAAGAAACACCAACTTGCCCGAATATATTAAGAAAAATAACAAAAGTGCTTCTAGAAGAAATTCATGAAAAAAATCTCTGAGAGTGAAGAAAAAAAAATTGCTTTGGTCCAACATAACCTTAGAGGCTTTAATACTGATACTGGCACTGACATTTTTTAGTTTATAAACCTAAATATAATTGTTAACTAGACTTATTAACTTTTCAATTAGATTTTCACTTTTTTTTCTTGCCTTGTTAACTTTTAATTCAACTTATTTTCCAGTCGGAAATCTATCATTCAAGGGCTCATCTAATTGGTTAAATGCCAAAATAAGACATACAGCCATGTAGCAGGATGTTTGCTGAATGGCTGGATATAGATCTTGTTTCTCTAGACCTCACTGAGGGACTAGAAGTGATCAAAACTTTCCCTTTGAAGGGTTAATTTAAAGTAAAGACTTTATTCTGCATGAACTTTGTCCAACACATCCCATTGCATTATGCTGCCACCACTCTGCTTGGAATATTCATTATGTTGGAAAGCTTGGATTTACTCATCCAAATGTAAATATACTCAATTGAGGATGTGACACTGGTGCTTCAGCATTGGCCATTTAATGACAGGGTTTGAACCCTAGTCTATAGCACATTTCTCCTTATCTAAAGCAGACAGTGGATGCCTCGCTCTAAAATAAAAGGAACACATCTAAAAAATCCTGTTTGATGCTATACGTTGTTGGGTCACTTCTTTTCCTAACTTCTGTTGTATGTTTTCTCCTCCTTGTAAATGTATCTTCCTCCGAGGTGTTGGAAGACGCTCCATCTCAGCCCTTGAAGCCTTTCTCTAACCCTAAGCCTACCCTGGAACAAGCGAAAACTAAAACTCTTCATGCCATTAAAATGTCCTCCTCTAACAGAGATAAAACTTAACGGAGGACATGAACATCCTCTCTGAAGCACTTACCGCTCTCCTCCTCACCCACCCTCGCTCGCACTGATGTGAAGCCCACAGGCCACGGCGTACTCTGACTGATATACATCCTGACATGCTTAACGGGGAGGCGGCGCGGCGCTGCCCGTGGCAACCTGGAGAAACATGCTAATAGCGAGGTGCATTAGTGCATCTGCAGACAGGACAGCTAATCAAAGAGGACATTTGTCCCACTCTGACTCTTAAGCACTGAGAGTGGATCTTCCATCACTTTCTCCTCTCAAACAGCCTCCCCAGTACCAACATCACTACACACACTTCTAATTACACCATCTATAGATTCCTCACCTCCCAGAGTAGTGCAAAAATGTTTGTTTATGAAAAGAGCTTTCACAATTTTAAGAACAAAAAAGTTCAGTATACCCTGAGCTGTGCTGACAAATTCTGAATCATTTCAAAAAGTATATACATATACAAATATATGAATATACCATCAATTAAAAAAAAAGTTATCAAGTCATAAAACGCTTAAAAATGTTCTTGTATGCCTGGTTACCTTTGCCATGCAAAAGGTTCAACAATGTTTGCTTTGCTAACAAG
>CM060072.1:1417500-1485000 GCA_030533445.1 Cyprinodon diabolis
AATGGCTCCTCCTCTCACAGCGTCACGGGTTAGCTTCGGTGTGAGTGGTTGAAATAGCACGTCAATAAAGATGACAGACAAGTGGCTTATCCAATCATATGCAAGGAGTTTTGATAAGGCCCAGCCTTCAGTAAAGGCAATTCCTATGGCGGGTTCCCAGATGTATGTGAGTGGAGCTAGGCGGAGCGAGACATGCATCTGGCTGTTGTCAGGTTAGCCATCAACACCTTTGTTTCTAGATGTTGGAGCTTGGCCTGTTTTCCAGTGTAGTCCTGTTTCTCTGACTGTGACTAACTGGATGTGCTCTCTTCATCCTCTGACGTGGGAGCTGGCTCGGAGCTCGTCTGCCTGGCTGTGTGTTTCCTGGACGGGGCCGCCTGTGGAGCTGGTTGACAGTTGCCTTTTGTATCTATGCTTCTTTTTCTATGTCTGCTTCTGTCTCCTTGAACCCCAGTGGGCCTCAGCAGATGGCCGCTCACACTGAGCCTGGTTCTGCTGGAGGTTTCTTCCTGTTCAAAGGGAGTTTTTCCTCTCCACTGTCGCTACAAGCATGCTTAGTGTGAGGGATTGCTGAAGAGTCAATGAGTCGATGCAATCAGCTGGTTTTCCTTAGATAGAAAACTTTGAATCAATCTGACTGGATGATCTGGTGAACTGGAAAGTGACCTGAGATGACATGATGTGAATTGGAGCTATAGAAATAAACTGAATAGAATTGAAAGTCCTAATTTGTTTCTAAAAGAGAATCTGTTAAAATATTTTAAAGTGAGGATTACAGCCTCTCTCTGCACAACACAACATCAATCCTTAGAGCTATCGTCAAACAAAATAGACTGTTATTTTATACAGTAGATTATTGTTTGTTTTATGTTGTCTGTAGATTTTTAGAGCACATCTAATGTTTAACTGGTTAACTTTCATGCTGGTTATGTCTACAGTCTTGGCACTTAAGGAGATCCATAGAAAAATTATTGCTTTTATGTTTTGAAATTATTAGGATTTGTCATCTGCAGACATAATGTAGACTAAGGACTCTGTAATTTAACTTTCATAGGCAGGTTTTAGGTCTGTCCAAAGTGCGGCCATAGGCTCTTTATGGTCCATAGACTTTAAAATGAGTCCAGCTGGTTGTTCACATTTATTTAAGACACTATTTCAAACTGAAAAACTCAGATGGAAAGAAAAGACAAATAGAAGAAATATATTGATACAATTTCTATAGTTTTTGGCGCTCAGACCTCGGCAGGAAACAGTAGAGCCGAATTTGCTTTGATATGCCTGAACATGATTAAAGAACAGGGCTGTTCCCCCCCCAGGCCTGAAACTGGTGGTGGAGTGGAGATAGATGGAGGTGGTCAGTCTGTAGACTGCTGGTTGGAGAGACGGTCTGCTGAGCTTTATGGGGAGATCCAGTGGACTGCATGAGCTGATACTAGAGCTTCACTCAGGGACCTGGAAGATGGAAGTCCAGCTGGATAACACAGAACCTGTCCATGATGAGCAAGCATGAAGCGACAGTGGAGAGAAAAAACTCCCCTTTGGGAAGAAACCTCTGGCAGAACCAGGCTCAACATGGCGGTCTGCTGCCAGAGCAGTTGAGATGAGACGGGGAACGCAGTAAGAGTCCGAGAGGAATGACGCTCTGATGAAGCTTTAGCTACGATGGTGGAGGAGGGGCTGGAGGGGGTGGAAACGGGGTCATCTGAATTAAAGTCAGAGCAACCGCTTAAAGATTGGTAGTGGTTGCTTAAAGAGCAACCACTACCTGCGCTTTGGGAAGCAGACGGAGTGTGATTGGAGACATTTTAAGATGAACTCTGGGTGCTGATTGGCTTTCATGGAGGCGTGGTTCAAAGCTGATTAGCTGGTGTCAGAGGCAGATGAAGGCGAGTAATCGGTTTATTCAGTTGAACTTTAGCCTAGGCTCCATTAAAGAAAAAATGACCATATTGTGTTCTTGTTGCTACAATAGCATCAATTAAGCCCATATTTCTGATGTTAAATGTTTTTCTTCAAAATAGGAAAAGTGTTAGATCCTTTATAATTTTTGTTCTACCATGAATGTCATATTTATTTTCTATAAAAATCAGACTGCATTGTTTCACCTATTAATAGTTCATAATTAGGTTATTAGCAAGCATGTAAAAAGTAAATATTCAAAACAGAGTAAAAAGCAATGCAGATTTTTTTTACTAATTGTTTTTATTTTAAATCACTTTTTTATTGCCTGTAAGTACTTCCAACTTGCAGAGTGAAAATACTGGTAAACTGGTCTACAGAAACCAAGTCCATTCAAATAGAACTAAAAAGCAAAGCTTGTGTAAGAAATGTTCATATATTGTTAAGATTTGCTCTTCTTCTCTCTTTTTCTTTTTGCTTTTTTCCTTATTTCATTCGTCATTTCCCTCCAGCACCAGAACCGACACACTCCAGTATGCGCTTTGCACAGAGGAACGTCTGAAGCCACACAACAGAATCTGAATTCATTGAGGGATTTATAGGCTGCAAGGCTTGTACGGTATTTCTGTTAACAAAAGGTATCCTTAGATGGAATTAAATATTTATCTGGCCTATGAATAACAATTGACGAGGGAAGGGAGCAGCAGTGTTTACCTTTTCAGGGCTGGTTGGGAGGAAGACGAAGGCTGTTGTGAATGCTACATCAGTGAGCTGATTGCAGACAGAGGTGGAACAGAGGGAGGGACAGAGCATGTAAGACCTGCGTCTGCATGTGGCCGTTCTGCACAACATGGCCGAGTTTTAGACTCAGAAGAAACTGAGCAGCAGAGTCTCCACATGATGTCTGACCTCAAGTCCCTGCTGCTTGTTTGTGAAAAAGAAACCTTGGGGAAGCTGAATGAACTGCACTCACTGTAATATTATCCATTTGATCCGTGTTTAAAGTCACACGACCTGACACCACACCAAGGGCCACTGGGTCATTTATGTGGATGCTAAGTGATTTATTTGAAGAAATTACTCTGCATATTTAATAAACTGTTTATATATATATATATATATATATATATATATATATATATATATATATAAAACATCTGAATAAAAGAGATAGAAATAAGACATACTAAGATCATTGCAGAAACAATCTTGGAATTTCTCAAAATGTCTTAAATTAAGCGTATTTAGCCTTAATTTTAGTATGTAAATAAGGTGATTTGCCAATGGAATGAGGATACTTACTATTAAAATAAGGTAATTAGTTATTATAAACTTGAAATAAAATTCATCTCAAGGCACTTTCCAGTTCAACCAGATCATCCAGTCAGATTGATTCAAAGTTTTCTATCTAAGGAAAACCAGCTGATTGCATCGACTCATTGACTCTTCAGCAATCCCTCACACTAAGCATGCTTTTAGCGACAGTGGAGAGGAAAAACTCCCTTTGAACAGGAAGAAACCTCCAGCAGAACCAGGCTCAGTGTGAGCGGCCATCTGCTGAGGCCCACTGGGGTTCAAGGAGACAGAAGCAGACATAGAAAAAGAAGCATAGATACAAAAGTCAGAGAAACAGGACTACACTGGAAAACAGGCCAAGCTCCAACATCTAGAAACAAAGGTGTTGATGGCAGCAGCACAGCTGATATTTCTCTCCAGGATGGAGTCACAGCCAAACAGGAACAGACCAGATGAAGCTACTATGAGAAAAAGAAAGAAGACAATGAAATCGTTTTTGTTTTTTTCTTATTTTAAATGTAAATTGTCTTGATCCATTGGCAAAGTGTCTCACTTACCTCCGCAATTCAAGAAAAAATGCACTGATTTTAAGAAAGAAATTTACTTATCTACATTTCAATTTTTTCCAGTGATGAAGCACACAGACATTTTTATATTATAAAAAGCTATAATCTAAAGAAAGTGCAACTTCTTTCAGGTTTAGCATAGATTGCTTCACTTTACTGATGTTTTCTTGTTGCATCACAGCGTTTTTATCTAGTTTAGTTCTGAACTTTGGCTGGGCCGTTTCAATATCAACGCTCTCTCCGTTTGACCTGATTCTGTTGTAGATTTCGCTGCTTTGTTTGGGATTGTTGTTTTGATGATGTCACCGTTTGTGGAAAGGTTCAGCTTTCAGAGAAATGGACAAACAATGGATCCCAGAATACGCTGAATGAAGAGTCTAAATGACAACAAGGTGCCCTGGTCCTCTGGCTGCAACTCTGGCTCCACGCCGTCTTTACAGTTAGTTGTCATTTTTCTGTCTCTTTTGCTTTTCTCTAAACAGAAAGCTCTGTATTGCAGTCAAACATCTGCTTACAGGACTTTGGTCCCCAAGTCCTGAGGGTCATTTATCTGTAGATTTGAAAACTTAAATTTTGCTCTGATATTCTTATCAGAAAGTAGAGCGTGTCTCTTCCCTCCATCCATACATTAAAGAAATAAACAGCTTTTTTCTGACGTGTCCTTGACCTGTGGGTGGATTTCCTGGCTTGTCCTTCCCTGGAAACCAAAAATATCTCCATGTTTTTTTTTCTATTTCAATTGTTTTAGCCTCTAAAGAAACATTTACTTCAGATTGTTTGGAAATTGCCTCATAACATTTATAGAAAGCAGCAATAGCTGTTTTAAGGCCGTGAATTTTCCCACTGCGGGACAGTAAAGGTATTTTCCATTGTAGGCAAGCGCATCTTTATTGATATGGCTTATACCTTTCTGTTTCGATCCAAATAAGACTTATCATCGACCTTGTACATGGGTTGCTTTACTCCTTAAGATAACATTTATATATATATGTATACATATATTTTTTTATTATTAATTTGGAACGGCCGGCATGGCTTCCTGCTTTACTGAGCGGAGCTGGCAGAGCCTGGAAACACTGGTTAAGCAAATTGGTACTTAACTGGAAACGTGCTGGCCTCCAAGCTCTGCATTATTCATCACCTTGACAAGAAAGTAGCGCTTCATATATCTCTACAGCTGCAGGAGTAGCAGTAGCAGCCTCCAGAGCAGAGATGGAAAGAGGGAGAGAGAAAGCAGGCAGATATATAGGGCAGAGAAATGAAGCTGCTCTGTCCACAAGGAACCAATCCCCAAACCACTGTGCAAGAAGCCCTCATATCCACACAACCATGCAGCCTCCTAGCACACACCAATTATCGCTTTCTCTGTTAGTTTGTAGCATCTGAAAGGATCTGCAGGGAAGTTTGGTTCTTTCTTTCTTTCTTTTTCTTTATTTTAAATTGGTTCAGCACCCAATTCTTTTTTTTAAGCAGCCTGTTTAGCATTTTCTCTTTGCTGTGTTGCTGTTTGGGTTCTGCAACAACAAAAGAGAACCGAACCTACCAGAAACAGCTTTAATAAAGATCCACCTTTTTATTTATTACTTTGATTATGTGCTTTTTTAATAACTTAATGCTTCCTATCACTGTCCTTTTAGTTACTTGCTTGATAGTTTATGTGCATTCAGCGAATCTCGATTTACCTAAAAACTACTCCAAAAACAATTGATAAAGCTACTGTATGGTCATTTATTTTTATTGTCAATTAAATAAGTCCTTTCACATTATTTACTAAGAAAAGTGTGCAGGGGATGACGTCCTTTTAAGGCGGCAGGCATGTTTTTACATTTTCAACAGAAGCCAAATTCAGTCATTAAGTCATGTTATAAACCAAAGCTTCAGCGTATTAGCCTGAATTTTGTAAGATATATTAACTAGTAAAAGACTTGTGATAGGAAATAGATTAAAAAAAGATGGACTTTAATTTTATTCACTTCAGTTTACTTATATTTTATTTGTATTGTTTTGCATTTGCTGCAAACGTGCTAGGGGTTCCAAAAGCTGCAGATTTGGTTTTGCATGTGTACTCGCCAACGCAGACCAGATGCTTTTCATATCCTTCCACAGTGGAACCCGTTTTAAAATTAAAATAAAATAAAAAATTAGAAGAAGCACACCGATGCAGTGTAAAACATCAATGACAGAAAAACACTTTTCAGTGGAACCTTCTCATGGGGCTGAAAACAGTCTCCAGATTTCTTTTATTTTTATCATAAGAATTATTTTTAATTCAAGTTTATTTATGTAGTGCCAATTAACAACACATGTGACATCAAAGCAATTTACAGGAAGGATTAATTCAAATCATGCAGACAGATTTGTCCAAATGTTCTTATAAAAGGGAAACCCCGTTGTTTCCTGCATGTAATGACAGTAGACATTTGTTTTCATACTATCATTAACTCTGCAGCAATTCCTCACATCGAGCATGTATGCAATGACATGCAATTACACTGGAAAGGACAAAAATAAGAGTACAAAGCCTCCAGAAGCAGGGAAGTGTTGGCAGTCCTTTTCCAAGGTCAGCTGGAAGTTAAAGAAGAGAGAAGCACATAAATAAAAGCAAGAAGCCATAATCACTTTGCCAGAAATGCTAATGTAAACTAGCTCCAAAGGTTCCTCTGTTTGGGGAAGAAAGAGTTAAAAATACAAGCTTTTGTCTTCTTAATTGTTTTTTTTTCCTTTTTTTTGAGACAGTTTTCATGCCAAGGGGGATGAAAGAGAGCGCAGTCACAGTAAAAGCTGAGCTCATATGTCTAGGGAGAAACATGACTAAGCACTGAAAAACAAGCCCAACTCTATTATCTATAATTGAAGTTGTGGATGGCAGCAGCTCAGCGGAGGCCTCACAGCTAAACCTTTTGTCAGGGCACATTACTACAAGGAGAAAAAGAAGAAGAACCTAAAGTTGGGTACTAGAGTAAGAGCTAGTTCCAAATTGGAGCATATAGTTAGATTGAGGCAGAATGAGGAAAAAGGTCCCCTGTCCTCCTGCAGACTAACCCTATAGCAGCACTGATAGCTCAGGATAATCTGAGCCACTCAGTTTATCTATAAGTGGCTCAGATTATCCTCCACTCTAAGCTTCATCAAAAATTAAGGTTTTTAATCGTGAAAGAAGATATTATGTGAAGTATGGCTGAATAGCAAGGGACCTGATATCTAAAAGATCTGCCTCCCATTCTACTTTTAGAAATTTTAGGAACTAAACCTGCAGAGCAAATATTGTTAATTAATTATAAGTAATGATCAGATCTGTGATATTCTCAAATTTGATCATTTTCCATAAAACACACTGAAATTTGTTGCAACCTAACATAATGTGCAAAAAAATATTCAGTGCATGAATAGTTTAGAGAAGACCTAGGCCTCTAGCTCACATTGTGCCAGATCTAACATCTGAATCAAGAAGTTGAAACAAACAAAAGAACAACTCTTTTATTTGGAAGAATGCTTAATTTTACTGCTGCTGCAGCTGCAGCATCATTGAGTCGGTGCGCTTTGGCGCAGCTTTCTTGTTTAATGCAGAAAACTCTCCTCTCCGCCATCAATAAATGTAATTTCATTAAAATTTACTGCAATTAAACGCCGAAGTTTAACCGCTGTCTGTCCGTGGAAACGAGTCTTCGTGTTGCAGAAGCTCCTCGTTTCGGGCATCCTGTCAGTTTTTAAATGCATTATTGATGAGAAATGACTAGAGAAGGTCGAGTCTGCGTCTCTTTCAACACATTTCTCTGGATTAACTTAGATTCATTTCTTTAAAAAATGACATTTTGCAAGTGAAACATGTTTATTGGCATAACTTCAACAAGACTTGATCGGTGGATTTAATCAAATGGCTTTATTAATTCAGTCTAAGCATTGGTTCAGCGCTGCAGAGACTCATTTGCAGCTGCATGCTGTCCCGTCATGTCTGAGAATATTTCCGCGCTGACTGGCAGACGCACAGAGCGCTGATTCCGACCTCCAGGCCCGCAGGGTGTGATTAACTCCCGCTGCTGGATTTTATTTTGGCTATTGATGCGGTGACGGAGAAGCAACGTCCTCCAGCTGCAGCGCGCGGCTGGTAAATAATTCCGGCACGCGCGTGTTGAGCAGGAGCAGACATCAAAGAGAGGAAAGTTTAATGCCAATATAGATGCCATTGTAGGTTCAATAAAAAAATAAAAAGCGCTCTATGTTGAACAAGCCATTTAACTGCGGCTTGCAGTTTTAAACGGTCATCATTTATTTACACATTTTGCTTCAGAGAAAATTTTCTAATCGTTATATGTCTTCAATATTTTTTTCATTTATAGGCTTATTTTTTTTTTTTTTTGCATCTAAGATTCATATTTTAACCTAACGCAGATATTAAACAAATGACCAAATTTGCTTTGCATTAAAAATGCAATTTATGGCCTGAACTCTGCTAAATCGTCCTGCTCTGCAGGTGAAGCACTTGTCCAGGTTGTGTTCATGTTGGTGCACAGAAAGCTCCCACTGGCACGCGCCCTACAAGGTCCGACTGTGTGCACTAAGCTTTTTGAAGCGCGTGCATTATTATTATTATTATTATTATTATTATTATTATTATTATTATTATTATTATTATTAGTAGTAGTAGTAGTAGTAGTAGTAGTAGTAGTAATAGTATACTGGGCATTTGTTCAGCAAGCAGTCTCCTTTAAAAGAATCTTAAAGGCTTTAAGGTTTAAGGTTTGGTTTATATCATTATCAGTCGTTGAAATCAAATGAAAAGTGATGCAAATCAGACTAAATCAGGACAAACAGGAGCCAAAGATTGACTGTGGGGGATTTCCTCAGACTGCCGCTCATATGCAGAGTTCAACGGAAATCTCCCCAGAATATATTCTGCTATCTGACTGCTGCAGTGTTGCTCAGTTTATTGGATTCTGGTGGCCTGATTTGATTGGACCCTGTTATTTAGTTTCACAGTATAGAATATTTCTATTTTTCCCTCTTCAGTGTGCTAAAGGAAAAAGGCTTCCCCAAGATGTTGGATTTCTGTCGTGTAAATATTGATAAGTTTGCTGCGATATTGTTGTTTTTCATAATTCATGACGTTTTTCATCGGGCCTGGAATTTACATAGTTCACACAGTTCAGCACTTTTAAACACGCACGGAGGATAAACGGCTTACTATGATGATAATAATAATAATAATAATAATAATAATAATAATAATAATAATAATAATAATAAACCAGACATCATTAGTTTCCTAAACTTGAATTTCCATGAGTTAATCTTCTCAGTAAGCAGTGACCAGGGCGGTGGTGTGTGGGACTAACGGTGTGTCTGTCACTCTGCGCTCCGCCTATTAGGCCTCATAAGGCAGTCGTTTGATCACTGCCATAGCCCGCCCCTGATGCTCATTAGGCCTCATTAGTTATACAATGTTCCTAATTAGGCCCGCCATGTTTTAATTACCGCTTCATATGCGTAATTTCATTCTTGAGACGCACATGCGTGCATCGCACGCGCATGTTTTAATGATTGCTTCATAATTAAGACAATTGGAGGGGAACTAGTTTGAGGTCTCTAATTCTGAGGCATATGAGCTTAGATCCAGTGAACTGGTTCTGATTCAAATCAAAGTCCAGCATAAATCCATTTGAGAATCTGACTGAGGACTTAAAAATTGATGTTTAAATTATTATTATTGAAATAATCTTTTAAATTGTCATAATCAATAAGCAATTCATTCAACACAGTTTATTTCTATAGCTCCAATTCACATCATGTCATCTCAGGTCACTTTCCAGTTCACCAGATCATCCAGTCAGATTGATTCAAAGGTTTCTATCTAAGGAAAACCAGCTGATTGCATCGACTCATTGACTCGTTGTTGACTATTGCTGACTAGAGCTAATGTTGATGTCATTTTCCATCAGGACCTAACATCTGCTTATAAAACATACCAACACCTGCTTTGATCAACATGTAGACCAGCCAAACCCAGCAGGGAATATGTGGGTTAATATCTCCAGCCCTACTGCCTTACATTAACACACAGTCTACTGTATATACAGTTTACTATATAGCAATAGACTATATATTGTTTTTAGTATATTGTATGTTTTATAGCTATAGATTCTGTATTCTGCATACATGCCTGCATTATCAACACAAAGTGCAAAACTACTTGGCAATAAACTTGGTTCTGATTCTATATAGATTATAATTTTTGTCAACTTTACATGAAAGACACTAAAACCAATTTAATTTAGTTCCTAAACCTTAGTGTTACCCTCTGACAAACTAAACTTTTGGTTTTTATTACAGATACGCTATAATCTAACTGAACTACTGGACGTTTAAAATGCTGCATTAGTTTCCTCTTCTGAAATCAATGATTGAAATGCATTTTCCTTTTTCTGATATTTGTAGACCTGCATTAGCAAGATCTAAGATCTAAAAATGAAAAAATAGGTTTTCTGCAGCAGTTAAGTGAACCTAAACATATTACAATGAAATTGTTGAAAACAAATGATGTTAATGTGGCCTAGTCAAAACCCAGATCTAATCCAATATATCATCTGATGCCAAATCAAACAAAGTAGAAATATGTTTAAAAACTGGAATAAGTGAAACGCTGAGTTAAAAAGCGTTTTACGCTGGTAGATTCTAAAATCTGCTTGCTGTCTATAAGTCTGTGTGTGAGTCTGTGGCAAAAACCCAAAAGTTACCAAATGGAGCCTAGGCGGAAGTTCAACTGAATAAACTGATTATTCGCCTTCATCTTCCTACGATGCAGCCAATCAGCTTTGAACCACGCCTCCATGAAAGCCAATCAGCATCCAAAGTTCATCTTAAAACGCCTCTGATCTGCAACTCCGTCTGCTCCAGTAAACAGGCGGTGGATGCGCTGCGACTTCATTCAGATGACCCCGTTTCCACCCCCTCCAGCCCCTCCTCCACCATCGTAGCTAAAGCTTCGTCAGAGCGTCATTCCTCCTGGACTCTTACTGCATCCCGCGTCTCATCTCAACCGGTCCGAAAAAAGGCCGCCATGTTGAGCCTGGTTCTACCAGAGGTTTCTTCCAAACGGGGAGTTTTTCCTCTCCACGGTCGCTCCATGCTTGCTCATCATGGACAGGTTCTCTCAACCTGTGTTATCCAGCTGGACTTCCATCTTCCAGGTCCCTGAGTGCAGCTCTAGTATCAGCTCCTACAGTCCCCTGGATCTCCCCATAAAGCTCAGCAGACCGTCTCTCCAACCAGCAGTCTACAGACTGACCGACTCCATCTATCTCCACTCCACCACCAGTTTCAGGCCTGGGGGAAACAGCCCTGTTCTTTGCTGCTGTTCATGCATATCAAACTAAATTCAGTGCTAATGTTTCCTGCCGAGGTCTGAGCGCCAACGAATAAAGTAATTGTACCAATAACATTCTTGTAATTGTCTTTTTCTTTCCATGTCAGTTTTTCAGATTGAAGTAGCTCCTAAACACAGGAACCAAGAATCAACATCACTTCCAGCATCACAGATATGTATTTCAGCAGCAGAATTGGAAATTTCCATGTGTGTGTATGCAGTATGTGCATCGGGAAAGGGGGGGGGGGCATGGTACATGTTTGTCCATGTGTGCAAATGAATCTACTTTGTACAAGAAAGATCACAGGGGTAAGCTCCTATTAAGTTACAATAAATAAAACCACAATACAGAATTCACTAATTAACTCCACTAGCATCCCCTCACTCAGACCAGCTTTATAATCATCACCCACCCCCCCGTCTGGTCCTGTTCCAGCCATGCTGTCAGTATGAAACGGGCTGCCCCGTGCGCCGTGGCAGCACAAACGTGTGTGTGTGTGTTTGCAGTGTTTGGGGGTCGCGTTTAAATTTGTGTGCTCGTCTGAGAGAGCGAGAGAAAGCCATAGTAATGTAACAGAGGGTTGATTCTCCAAGGCCCCAGTGCTGCACTCAAGACTCTGAACTTCATTAAAATTTCATCACTGCAGTGCTTGGCCAAGGTCTATTTATGAAAATGCGCTTCCTCGCTTCATGGAAACACATGCCAGGGAGGAGTGGATGGAGTAATCTGGAAAAAAAGAGTGAAATTAACAGCATCTCCTGCTTATTTATATTGATTCTGCTCCCGGCTGAGTGGCACGTTTGCTATCATAAGGAACCGCTGCTGCTACTGGGAGCATAAACCTTACAGACAACTTTCCAGTTGACTTGATGTTTATTTCTTCCCCTGGTGAAGAGTGAAACCCAGTTGCATGTTTTCAAGCCAGAGTGGTTTGTGCAGGAGGTTTGCACTGAGGTGCAGTCGAAGTGCTCTTTTGCTGAAACAGTTACCTGGAAGATTTATTTTCCTTTTATATAAAAGCACACCCAGAGAGCATGCAGCAGACACAAGGTAAAGCTCATGCTTTCTGTTTGTTCACAGAAAGCTTTACCAAATGGTGCAGGCACCACTGGGGGATCTCTGTCTAAGGAGAAATGTGCTCAAACAAAAAAAAGAAGAAACAAGTATAAACTGCACATGAAGCCCCCCCAAAGTTACCCTTATAATCCATTTTAGCTTAAAAAGACGTTTCTGCTTTAATGGATTCCATAAAAACATTTCCTTTCAATCAGGTAAAGAAGGAAATCTGAAATTACATTGAATTATTCAATGTTTAATTCATACAAAATCTTGAATTTATGTTTTTGCTCACATAAAAACAGAAGGAATAATAAACAAAACAATTACTGGGAGTTTGCCTTCCTCAGTTCCTCTCTGGAAGAAAAAATTTTCTGGGCCTCTTTAATAATCCGGGGGGTGTCTATAGTCCTGCCTAGGCCCAAAAAATAAGATAATTAAAGCAGAATGAACATTTCTGACAAATAAACTTTAGAAAATTGTACAGTAGACAGTAACAACTAATGCTGGGCTTAAATTTATTACAACCACTCGCCCGCTGTAAAAAAGGCCTCACACCAGCACAGAAACAGCTTTGGCTGCAGAAAAAGGAAAAGTTCACGTTGGTTTAAAATAAAACCCATTATCTGGGTTTTTGTATTGCAGCTCTCTCCTGTCTGCTAGCTAACTGTAGTGGCAATTGTTTGTCAAACCAAACATCCAATAAAGTTCCAATAAGCCACTATAGGCACTGGGGTCACGTTTTCTTGTCCAAAACTTGTAGATGTTCACTTGATTTATTTCCTATATTTTGCAACATTACAGAGTTCAAACTTTCCTTGGTAAAAACCCATAGGCGCCTAACCCAACTGCCTGCTGGTCCTTACCAGGCTCCTACAATTATAGAAAGTGGACCGCCCACATTTCTTCCTGTTTTACATAAAATAAAGAAAGAAAAAATAATAAAACAACAAAAAATAAATACACAAAATGCAACAATTAACCTATAAATAAAGTCTGTAAATAATACAAAAAATATATAAGTTTAGGAATGAACACAATTCAAATGGATAAAGAAATAAAGAATAAATAGCTCCAACACTAACTATTCCTGCTTAGCTTGTGTTTTAATTGGTGTTTGACTCTGACTGCTGTCAATAAATATCAAACTCTTGCTGATTTTTACGAAGCGCGTAGCATTACCTCTGTAACCTAACCAGGGGCGGATTTAGGAAATTTGGAGCCCTAGGTAAAGACAAGCAGGGGGCCCCTCTGAATAGAGAAGACAACACCTAAAACAGCCCCATTCTCCAGATGCAGAAATGTTAATAGAACAGACATCCATTATCTGTTCTAGGTCTGTCGTGGTGAAGAGAGAGCTGAGCAAAAAGGCAAAGCTCTCAATTTATCGGTCGGTCTACGTTCCTACCCTCACCTGTGGTCATGAAATCTGGATAAAGTCCAAAAGAAAGAGATCCCGCGCGACCCGGTTCCAGGTAAAGCGGGAGACGACGAGTACGAGTATTAGTTCTAGGTTGTGTCCCTCTCTTCTTGTCCCTTTCTTCTTGTTTTCCTCTCTATGTTTTGTACTCAGCTGACTTTTCATGCTGTCTCTAAAGGAATGAAAGATTTTTTCCAAGCACTAAGCTCACTTAGCTGATTGCTCCTTCCTGTGTTTCCAAAAAGGCCAAAGTAAATAACCCAGTCCTTCTTTTCACTGTAGACAAGCCATGATCTGCTTATCTGTTCTCCATTTTTCATTTGGATGAAATAATAGCTGCATGAATCATGACAGCAGACAAGATAGAGGAGAGCAGGAGGCGGGGTTACCAATCTACTTGCTCTGGAGAGCAGAGTTCGCTGCTTTTAGATGTTGTCTCCAAAGTCTCCAGTAGCAGAAAAAAGTCTCTAGATTTGGCGCTAGGAGCTTTTTAGAAATCAAAGTGCTAGAGGGGTCTGAAAAGTGGCTAAATATAGCGACTAAAGCGCTAAGTTGGCAACACTGCTCTTTGCATGGTTTGTTTTCAAATGGTTTGCTGCTGTCTGTTTGGACCTTTCTGAACATGTGCAGCAAATGGACTGATCCAATATGGTGGACACTGAAGGGGGGGATGATGGCGTTCTGATGGCATTTTAGCCAAAAGATTTTAATCAGAAACATAATTAATGTGCACAAATAAGGAATAGTTGCATTAATTATACATGTAGTGAGTAAATTGATCTATTATCTAGGGGTTCCATAATTTTATTCAGGCTCGTTTCATGAGTTAATTTTTTTTAAAATCAATGTGCTGAAGAGCGATGAAAAGCTACATCTGACTTTTATTGGTTCATTTTCAAAGATGCATTTTTGTATTTGTCAGATTCAAGTTATTTCTGTGACATTTGTTGTTGTGTTTTTTCTTCCAATAAGAATGGTGCCGTCGGATGCAGGCGTCCCTCCTGTAACCAGAGAGTTTCTGGGTTGAACCAAACAGTGACAGCGGGAGGATTTATTGATGAGATAACGAATTGAGAGTCTATCCACAAATCTGACATTTATTTATGAATAGCAAAAAAAAAAAAACATTTTTAAAATGATGCAAGTAAAGAGTCTCGTCTATATTTTAACAGGCCAAGTCAAAGTCATAGCAAAACTATAGGAAAATAGTAAAATAGTGGGAAACAATGGATTTTTATTACGGTATACTAGACAGAAATAGACTTTTGGAGGGAAATAGTTTTAGGATGTAAATCTTAATTCTGAGGCAGAAGTTCTGCTTTATCCTTTACATACAACCAAAGGTACAATGGTCTGAATTAACCATAAATGATGCTGAGAATCTGTTCGTGGACTTAAACATTAATGTTCACACAAATGCTCTATAACTATGTTCTTTACAGTAATAATAAAAAAAAAAGTCTTGATGTTAAGGATCCAGTTACAGCCTTATCAGTCTCCTCTTCTGTAGAAAACTCTGCTGGTTCTCTGAACTACTCTCAACACAAAAACTGTACAACTTTTACATGATGACATCCTGCAGCAATAATTCCTCAGCTCTGTCATGTCTGAACATGTAGACTTTACGTCTGTCATTTTATGCTTTAGATGGTGAGTAAAAAAGTTAAGCCATGATTAATATTTCAACACAATAGAGTGTGAAACACAAATTAAATGCAAATAAGTGTTTAATCTAACATGGAACATGATTTAGATAATTATAACCTTAAAAGTGAGAAAGTAAAATACGAAATTCAAAAAGTTTTGGACTTTAATTTGATAGCAAACGATAAGGAAATGGGAGAAAATGAAAGAAATGTTAAGAAACATAGAGTTCAACTCTGGGTCATTGAAGTTAAAAGGTGTTTTTTTCATTGTTTTTTCAAATTTTTGGTGAGAAATTTAACAGAAAACACTAAAAAGAGACAATAATTACAGTTAAAATATGCAAATCCACAAAGAATATCAAATAAGCTGCACAGCAGCTAAAGAAACAAGATTCCTTCTGTCCAGAGAAGATCCTACCAACATTCGGGATTTACCTAAATCTACCGATATCTATACTATCATTTATTTTGAATTATCTAAATAAAGGCTGAATTCACTTTGATGTATTCTACCAGAGATGTTAAATGTTTGCTAATGACGGCAGCATCAATGAGACCAAGACTGAACAAGCAAGTGGAATGAACACAGACCACCATAAAGACTGAACATAAATGATCCTTTTTCACGCCGCTGCAGAGCATTACGTCATCTCAGCAGGCATTAAGCATTTTTCTTGCCTAAATGCAACTTTTATAAGAGTTAGTGTGGAACAATTATGAGTTGTGACGATCATACCTGCAGCAGATCATGTGCAGAGAGATGAAACATAGAACAGGTGAAGCAGCAAACAGCTACAGAAACAAAGGACAGATTATATTCCACATTCGCTAATAGATTATTGATTTTTCCCTACCTAGATTAAGTGGATATCAGATTGGATGAGAATAGTTCTTCTCAACAGCTTGAGGGTTTGTGAGCTTAAAAAAGATAGAAAATAGTTTAATGGAAGGTTAGCTTAATCCAGGCGTACACTGTGCGATATTTTCAGTCGCTGCACGCAGCTACAGCTCAAACTGTACGATGAAACTGGGCAGGATTTAAAACTTCACAGCTGGTGATTTTTGTTCTCACAGTGTGCGATCCGACGCTCTGATGCGATCTACCTGCTCACACTGCACGACCAACAACCACACATCGGACTCAGCGCCGAGAGATGGCGCTGGTCGGACCCATCAATCTGGAAGAAGAAGAAGAAGAGGAAGAACTCCCTTATTTGCGCAGTGCTGGAGGTTCTGGTAAATCTGCTCGTAGCTCTGCTTCAGCAGCAGGATTTAACCACGACCACCTCACGACGGCCGACTGGATTTCAACCATGTTTGATTTTCTCCATCCATCCATCCATCTTCCTCCGCTTATCCGGGGTCGGGTCGCGGGGGCAGCAGCTTAAGAAGGGAGGCCCAGACTTCCCTCTCCCCAGCCACTTTTTCCAGCTCTTCAGGAGGAACCCCAAGGCGTTCCCAGGCCAGCCGAGAAACATAGTCTCTCCAGCGTGTCCTGGGTCTTCCCCGGGGCCTCCCCCCTGTGGGACGTGCCCGGAACACCTCACCAGGGAGGCGTCCAGGAGGCATCCTAAACAGATGCCCAAGCCACCTCAACTGGCTCCTCTCGACGTGGAGGAGCAGCGGCTCTACTCAGAGTCCGTCCCGGATGACCGAGCTTCTCACCCTATCTCTAAGGGAGAGCCCAGCCACCCTACGGAGGAAACCCATTTCGGCCGCTTGTATCCGCGATCTCGTTCTTTCGGTCATGACCCAGAGTTCATGACCATAGATGAGGGTAGGAACGTAGATCGACCGGTAAATCGCGAGCTTCGCTTTTTGACTCAGCTCTCTCTTCACCACGACGGACCGGTACAGCGCCCGCTTCACGGCAGACGCTGCACCAATCCGCCTGTCGATCTCCCGCTCCCTTCTTCCCTCATTCGTGAACAAGATCCCAAGATACTTAAACTCCTCCACTTGGGGCAGGACACCCCCCCTGACCCGGAGAAGGCACTCTACCCTTTTCCGGCTCAAGACCATGGCCTCGGATTTGGAGGCACTGATCCCCATCCCGGCCGCTTCACACTCGGCCGCGAACCGATGCAGCGAGAGCCGCAGATCACGGCCTGATGAAGCCAATAGGACCACATCATCTGCAAAAAGCAGAGACGCAATCCTAAGGCCACCAAGACGGATCCCCTCAACACCTTGGCTGAGCCTAGAAATTCTGTCCATGAAGGTAATGAACAGAATCGGTGACAAATGGCAGCCCTGGCGGAGTCCAACTCTCACCGGAAACGAGCCCGACTTACTGCCGGCAATGCGGACCAGACTCTGACACCGGTCATACAGGGACCTGAAAGCCCGTATCAAAGGGCCCGGCACCTCGTACTCCCGGAGAACCCCCCACAGGGCCCCCCGAGGGACACGGTCGAACGCCTTCTCCAAGTCCACAAAGCACATGTAGACTGGTTGGGCGAACTCCCATGCACCCTCCAGGACCCTGCTGAGGGTGTAGAGCTGGTCCAGCGTTTCACGACCAGGACAGAAACCACACTGCTCTTCCTGAATCCGAGGTTCGACTATCCGACGGACCCTCCTATCCAGCACCCCCGAATAGACCTTGCCGGGGAGGCTTAAGAGTGTGACTCCCCTGTAATTGGAGCACACCATCCGGTCCCCCTTTTTGAATAGGGGGACCACCACCCCAGTCTGCCAATCCAGGGGGACTGCCCCCGATGTCCATGCAATGTTGAAGAGTCGCGTCAGCCAACACAACCCTACAACATCCAGGACCTTGAGGAACTCCGGGCGGATCTCATCCAACCCCCGGGGCCCTGCCACCGAGGAGCTTTTTAACGACCTTGGCGACCTCGCCCACAGAGATTGGAGAGCCCAGTCCAGAGTCCCCAGGTCCAGCTTCCTCAATGGAAGACATGTCGGTGGGATTGAGGAGGTCTTCGAAGTATTCCGCCCACCGACCCACAACGTCCCGAGTCGAGGTCAGCAGCACACCATCCCCACTATAAACAGTGTTGGTGCTGCACCCCTTCCCCCTCCTGAGACGCCGGATGGCGGACCAGAATCGCTTCGGAGCCGTGCTGAAGTCTTTCTCCATGGCCTCTCCAAACTCCTCCCACACCCGAGTTTTTGCCTCAGCAACCATCCGAGCCGCATGCCGCTTCGCCCGCCAGTACCCATCAGCTGATTCCGGAGTCCCACAGGCCAAAAAGGCCCGATAGGCCTCCTTCTTCAACCTGACAGCATCCCTCACCGGAGGTGTCCACCAACGGGTTCGAGGGTTGCCGCCACGACAGGCACCGACAACCTTGCGGCCGCAGCTCAGATAAGCCGCCTCGACAATGGAGGAACGGAACATGATCCACTCGGACTCAATGTCCCCCACCTCCCCCGGGATGTGTTCGAAGTTCTGCCGGAGATGGGAGTTAAAGCTCCGCCTAACAGGGGACTCCGCCAGATGTTCCCAGCAGACCCTCACAACACATTTGGGCCTGCCAGGTCTGACCGGCATCCTCCCCCACCACCGGAGCCAACTTCTCCCGACCTTTTAATTCCTGATGGGGGGTGGTCGTTAGAGGCTGATCGCCCCTCGTTACCCCCTGTACACAACACCACGCACCATCAGGCTGAAAGTTGGGGCAATTAAAAAATTCTCACATGACTGGAAAATCGGCCCAAAAAGGGTAAAAAATGATACAGCGTACGCCCGGCTTTATACAGATAACTTTATGACTCTGATTTTGGCAGATTTTTGCCTGACTGAGTAGCTGTTTGTTTGAACAGGCACCAGTTGGTCTTCCCGTTAATACGTCACACTGATTTTCCTTAAATTACTCATCATTACCGTCTGTCTGCTGTGGGTAACATATTGACAACTCATAACTACTTGTTAGCCCCACTTAAAGAAATTCTAGGCATCACATTGACTGCAGGGCTAAAAGAATAGATTGATATTCATATTTGGTCACATAATTCATACTAACTGGCTCAGGAAAAACAAGCAAGAGCAGAAAATGGAAAGGAAATGTTTGATTTACTGTAAGTTTACTCCAATTCCTCTATAACAATGTAATGTATGCTATGCAGTCTGAATCACAGAGAACATTTGGTGCTTCACCTACGAAAGGCTTGGAAAAAGCTGCATTTGATTGTTTTCCTCTTTAGTCGCACCACATTTTAGAGAAGTTTGTCTGACTAAAGTTTATTAAAGGTTAGGAGGAAATGTGTGCAGCAGCATCAGCTCGTCATCTGCTTCACACTGAAGGAACTCTGCTGTCTGAGTTCCTCTTGTTTGGATCTGACACAAGAAAACACCGGATGAAAATGAGTTCTCTTAGTTCTTAATTATTTAAATCAAACAATTATCCATGGCTGTCTTGGGAAAAGCTCTTTTATCCGCTCCTCTGGAGCAACAGCAGCATCCAGGGTGGAGTCTGGCGGAGACGGCGCATCACATGAAGAACAGCAGAAAACACAAAGTCATCATTCTGTTTGGTTTTTAATTATTAAAGCTGCTATTTTAGACCGTGCAGGTGCAACACAGCTTGGTTGCTCAGATCAGGGGCCCTTAACGGACACCCATAACAGAAGTTAAATTCCACCAAATGTGAGAAAATACCTGCAACAAACCAACTTGCACAGGTTTGTCCAGAGAAATAATATCAAAGAAAACATGTAAACCTTCAGGAGATTGGAAAAAGGCTGATTTTAAAAATACTGGTTTTGTTGAAAACAGAAAAATAGTAAGGAGGGTTTTATATTACTTTGCTTCTTTACTTAAACATCTAAAAAAAACACTGATGTTAAAATTTCTACCTTCTGTTGTAAATCTAAGTGAAGAATCTGGACATATTGCTGCATGTTTCTTATTGTTGCTCTGTGAATATTTGCATTCCAACTTGATCCACTGCTCACATTGATTACACGGTCAATTATATATAATTTATAGGCCTCAACTGGAGAGCCGCTGCACCATTAAACTTTGATGAAGCCATGTACTACATTCTTTGTTATAGACCAACATGCCAGCCAGCCGCTGTCTGGCAGGCAAAGAGAAAAAAGAGAAAAAAATTCATTTATTTGTTGCTAAGTACCATAAATAGAATAATATGTCATAAAAAAAGGTTACCATCACGTTTAAGGAGAATAAGTAGTTTTGTTATTTTAGATATTTTACAAATTAATGAAATACAAAGACAAACAAAACAGCACATACCCCTACAAAACAAACAAACAAAAAAATTATATTTCTATCATCATTTTTTAAGCATCCCTCCCATAATGTTTAATGTTAAAGGCCCATTAAGCTTTTTGCTGCCAATGTATTCAACACCAAACAATGTTTCATAATTTCATTATAGGCCTTTTTGTTTATTTTTCCTCATTTTTATTTTATTTTTTTATTTAAATAGGTTTATGTGTGTTTGTGTTTAAAGAGAGAGAAATTAAATGAGAAGGTTTAAAAGAAAATATTTTATGTAAGGGAAAAAAATATACAAAATGTTGTGAAAAGCAAAAGAAAACAAACAAAAATAAATAAAAATAAAAAAAGGGGGGGGGGGGGGGGGGGGGGGGGGGGGGTCCCCAGGTCCTTGTTTGGGCTCCTGCTGGTCTGAAGGCCTGTATTGTGTTGCTCATGAAGGGCCTGAGCTCCTGCTTCTACAGCGCTGCGCAAAACTGCATCTTCTTAACAAACACCCTTAGAAATCAATAGTATCATAGCAGCTGATATTTATTATTCATTAATAATGTGTTTATTGACCCAAACCACCCACTGAGACAGGCTGCGCTACAATAAATGTGTTTACTTTAAAAAATAAAAATTAAAAAAAGGATTTTCCTTTTTTAAATTAAGACTATTGTGAAATTTTACACTTAGAGCTGCGGCCTTTTCCAATGAGGTTGCTTCATCTAATAAAATATATTATGAGCTAATTTATGGTTTACTTTAATTAATCACTATACTTTTTCAAATAATAATAATATTACTCAGGATATTATTAAATATATTCTTAGTATTGACACTTGAGTCATAATGAGCGTCACTGTTCAAAGGATGAATCTGAACTTTCTGGAAGTGTTAATTATGTAGTAATAGATTAATAGAGAAAGAAAGAAAGAAAGAAAGAAAGAAAGAAAGAAAGAAAGAAAGAGAGAAAGAAACTAACTCCTTAAATATCATATCCAAAATATGAATCATTTTTCATATTATCTATTTCTTCTTTGTACTTTAGATGTAATTCTATTTTTTTATGACATAATCCTTAAAGTGTTGCTGTGCCGCTTAAAGGTAATGTCTCGTTAATAGCCTGTTTTTCACTATAACCTCTTATTTCATGTCGTTGCTTTGAAAACCTGCATTTATCTCAAATGACCCATATTTTTAAACTGTTATGATCATTTCTGTGGCTGTGGAGGAATTTTACTCACTTGAGCAAAATCATTTCTAAAGCTGCACAAAAAACAAAATAAAATAAACAGGCGTTACTAAAGGTTTTAAAACAGCTTTCCTTTTTGCTAGGAAATTCAGCCTAATTATTCTGCTCTTTGAATCCAGTCAGAAAATTAAAAAAATACTTTCCATCTCTGTACTTTCTGGAAATTACTTTATTTTAAATTTTGTAGCAGTGCAAGGTTTTATTTTAGTTGCTCTCTCTGATAACCTGATGATAACTGTGGTTTAGCTCTTAACTATTTTTTTCCCTCTTTCTATAAAAAAAGAAAAAAATGGAAAACTTGTAGAAAAAGTAAATGTTTGTCCGCTGAGTCATCTATGCGGTTGAAAGGGGCACCAGGCACCATTGAATAGAGCTTGTTGTCTTTATAACATGCAACGTTGATCAATATTAGAGTCACTCATCATCAGAAGCTCTTCATCACCGCTGGGGTCGCAGCTTTCAGGCGGAGCTCCTTCACCTCGGGGGCTTCTCCTGTTTCACAGCGGCAGCTGCTCTGCTCTGTGCGGAAAACGTCTCTAAAAGGCGCAGAAATGTGAGCGTTGCACATCCAAGCTCTGCTGCACTATTTAATGCTTACTTAAAAATAGTGAATAAAACACTAGCTGGTAAAACCATGAAGAAAGGCTCTGAGAAGTAAAACGTGCACAGTTTATTTCAGCTTCTGCAGCTTTACAGAGACACATTTAGAGAACACTTTCACAAATTAAATGTTATGGGTTTTTTCAGAATAAATTACATTCAAATAAATAACAATAAAAAATAACAAAATCAATTATATTTTTTAGAAGTGTTGAAAATATGTATAAATAAGGCCGACCATACCCTCCCTTCATCAAAATATCTACAAAGTGCGCTCCACAAACGGATCAGTGATCAGGAGTCAAAGTCATTGGTTTTCATGAGAGGCGGGAAAACATCACTACTAATAATCATCTGATTGTCGAAGCATCGTCATGGTGAACAGGTTTTTCACGTCAGTGACTCTTCTAGAGGCCGAATGCAGCCAGTGGCAAAAGAAACTAACAGAAAAACTAACAGACAGTGTTTTTATCACCAGAAATGTGCCATCACTTGCGTAATGAGGTAGACGCACAGCTACGCCGTGTCAATGTGTAAATCCGTGCGTGTTTACATACGTGAGTGAGTGTGAGTTTGCACTTTATTGCAATGCATTCAGTTGGGGGGGTGAGGGGGGCGGCAGGAGCAGTGTGGATCATTTAGGAAGCACTGCAAATACATCACCCCTTTCTACCATTTTCTCTGGTTTAACCAATTACGCTAATTCCAAATACTGAGCTGCATAACCTGACGTCATCTTTTTATACTCATTTATCCTCCAAACTAGTGAGCTACCAAACAAAAAGTCCTCGGAGGAGAATTCAATACATTTCAATGCGAGTTTCCACACATGGAAGTGCAAATATTCACAAATATGTACAATGATAAATATAAAAAAGAACTATCCGGGCCAAAGAGGCTAATATGAACTATTATTCCTCAAATCCCGTTGTTAGTATTTTTCATGTTTTGTACAATGACTTTCTCAGCCACAATGGTTTCCTTTTCTCTTCAGTCAGAGAACAGCAGTTTATTCAGATCCAAACAGCTCTGAGAGTCTTTTCTGTCTCCACTGTCAGGACCAAACAAGGTACATCCTGCTGGAAAAGGCGGAAATCAAGAGTTCTTAAACTGGCTTAGCGGCGAAAAGTCTTCAGATGCGCAAGATTGATGCGCATCTGAGCAAAATGCGCAGCAGGCGGGGAATCCTCCTTAAACAAGGAAGCGTTCGGATTTAACACTTAGAAGGTTCTCTGAGAACTCGCCGTTGTTCATCTTACACTGTAGAAACGAATTTAGAAAGGATATTAAACCTGAATTATTAAACTTTTTAAAAATATATATATTAGGTGTAAGTTTAAAAAGAAAAAGGATTATTAATGGTTACTAATTCCAGCATGGCTAACCTCTTTATAGGTTAAAATAAAAGGTAAATTAATTAACTCCTGCCAAACTGCAATTTTTTATGCTACAAGCAAAAAAAAGAAAAAAAAAATTGCTTCAGGATGCATCTTATCCTGATATAAACGGTGCCCAGTTGATCAGGGTTGTTTTAACCTTTTAAACTTTTCCTTACTTTACCTAAAATATAAGCAAATCTGAGAAAACTATTGAAATGTATTATTTTATATTTTTAAAATGTGAACCGCTTCATAACATTCTGAAGACAAAGATTGATTCCATCTTTATTCTCATGTCAGTGAGGCTGAAATAACCAAGAATAACCAAAAACCAAGAACTCTCATGATACTTTTGGTAGAAAAAGTTTCCGTATTAGAGGAAGAATCTAAATCTGTTCTTTTGAGTTTAGCAACAGCTCTAAAGCTGGAGTCAAACCTGCAACCATGCTGAGGTTAAGGCCTGACACAATGAATGGAATAATCAGTAAAAGGTGTTTATAGAAGCTGTTCATCCATAGGCTTTGGGGTTAAGAAACTGAGTTAACTATTTTTAATTTAGCACTGTTGCTAAACAAGCTAATGCTAAAGCACATATATATTTTTTTATTTATTATATTTCTCAGCCACTGATTTCATGATGTTTCTTAACAGATGTATTCATTTCTACGGAGACCCATAACAAAAAAAACTTCTTAACAAAAAAAAAGAAGAGAAAAAAAGGTTTTTTTTTTTACCATTAGGCCTATTTGATATCGTTGCACTAAACTTTACTGACTAATATGGTGTTATTCAAATCTAAATTATTTTAATGGTTAATATTTAAAACCCTTTCAAATTCGTTTTTATAGTGTAGACCTTATTATTTATTCACTGTTTTAACATTCTCTATTTTGTGGCTTTACCAAAAAACTATTTATTTCTTGTTATTTATTTTTATCATGGAATGCAAAACCATGTGAGCCAAATGAGCTAAATTAGTAAAAATTGAACCATTTTAGTTTAAAACAATTCAATGTGTGTGTTATGTACACTGCAAAAATCATCTAGAAATAAGTAAAACATTTCTTAAATTAAGTGTATTTAACCTTAATTTTAGTAGGTAAATAAGATGATTTGTCAAAGGAATTAGTATTTTTACTCCTAAAATAATATAATTAGATATTTTGCATTTGAAATAACAATTGTTTTTTTCTTATTTAAATGTAAATTTTCTTGTTCCATTGGCAAAGTGTCTCTATTACCTCCTGAAATCAATAAAAATGAGCTCAACTTCAACAAAAATGACTTATTTAGATTTAAATTTTTTGTAGTGTATTTTGATTAAGTGTCATTTAGCATTTAAACTTATAATTATTATGTTCATAAATTATCCAAGAATTAAATCACTCAAAATGTGAATAACGACCAAACTTATTGGTTCATTATAGGGCCTAAGTTTTGTCTCTTTTTTGTAAAGGATAAGTGCATTTAATTTCTAAAACTAATAACGGATAAAATTTTTATTTTAGAATCAAAAGTATTAATTTTGATTATAAACCTGAGAAGGAGGAGAGGTGGTTGAAGTTCTCATCTGACCTGCGATGATCTGGGATCTTTCAATCAGCTCTAAAGTTTAAACTTCATTTCCTAAAAGCTTCAACTGAATTAGAATAATAATTTAATAATGTAAGAAATGAAATTGATCAGGTTATTTCTGACTCATTAAGGGATTTTGTTCTAAGTGCGCGTTTTAACGGCTTTGCGGCCTTGGCTGTGCGCCGCGCCGCGCCTCGCCTCTCCGCTCCCTGCGGGTCTGACGCAGGTTCTGTGGTACCTTGTTGGTTCTGACAGGGCGGCTCCAGCAGCAGAGCCGCTCCGGCAGCTTGTCTCTAGTTAGTCTTTGTGGAAAGCGGCACAGAGAGCCGCGGCTCCGCCGCAGTCAGCTTCAGTGCGTTGCAGAAAACTTCATCCGTTTCTGCTTTTGCCTCTGGTTGCAAAACCAAACGCGGACCACGTTTTTTTTCAAGTCCAGTTTCTCGGCGATCGCGGCGATCTTCTCCGACGAAGGCCGCGGCTGCACCGCGAAATAAGCCTCCAGGGAGCGCTTCTCCGGCGCTGCGATGGACGTGCGTTTCCTCTTCTTATCGCCGCCGTTGAAGATCTCCGGCTTGGACATCTTCTCCCTTTGCGCGCGCTCCGCCTCCTCCAGCCAGGCCTCCAGGATGGGCTTCAGGGCCACCATGTTGTTGTGCGACAAGGTCAGAGACTCGAACCTGCAGATGGTGCTCTGGCTCAGGCAGCCCACTCCAGGGATCTTGAGGTTGGCCAGAGCCGCCCCCACATCGGCCTGAGTGACTCCCAGTTTGATCCGCCTCTGTTTGAAGCGCTCAGCGAAGGACTCCAGCTCCCGGGGGTCGGGCTCCGCGTCCCCGCCGGCGCCCCCCAGGGAGCCGTGGGAGGCCAGCCCGTGTGGGTGGATGTTCATGGACTGAGTGTGATGATGGTGCTGCATGTGGTTGATGGCCGACATGTGAGCGGCGGCATGAGCCGTGTGCGAAGCCGTGGAGCAGACGTCCGAGCCGGGCATGCCCCCCAGAGAGATGCCGGGCGTTAGATGGTCCAGCAGGTCTCCTTCCAAACCCTGCGCCGGCTGGTGGTGCGCAGGGTGGTGGTGTGAGGTCAGCACCGAGGGGTGGTGCAGGTGTGCGGAGGAAGAGGTGGGGGTGCAGGTCATGCTGGTCATCGTGGTCATGGTGTGGTAGGTGGCATCTGGCTTGAAAGGGTGACTCTTCTGGGCCACGATGTCCACGGCAGCGAGGGCCTCTGCTCTCTGCAGCAGCGTCTCATCGAAGCCGGCGAAGATGTTTCCCTGCAGCTGAGAGGAGGACGGAGGAGTTAGGGGAGGACGGAGGAGTTAGGGGAGGACGGAGGACGGAGGAGTTAGAGGAGGACGGAGGAGTTAGGGGAGGACGGAGGAGTTAGAGGAGGACGGAGGAGGTAGGGGAGGACGGAGGAGTTAGAGGGGCCCCAAAATCACAACTTCATCCAACTGAAGGATCCTTCATTAGATCCACTGTTCAAATAACGAAGCTTTTAATCGCTTATAGGACAGAAAACATGAGCCAAAATAGGGTTTATATATAAAATATTTTAAATTTTATGATTAAAAAAAAACTTCGTTGCATTTTTGTTTCTTTATTTTTTCTGTAGAAAAATAAATCATCATGCAAAGGAGACTAAATAAAACATTTTATTAACCTTTATAAACCAACAGTCCAACCTGCCACGCGCTTCTTCAGAGAATCCGGGTGGAAAGATATTCATTCAAAATTTATATTTACGATCTCCTAAATAATTCCTGCAGACAATGAAACGAGACCGGTTTGAATATGGATTGGACAATATGAGATAAGACGCGCGTGGGGAGTCCACTCCACGCGCTCTCCTCCACACCGAACTTTTTTTCCTCTCTTTCGGAAAATGAAGCTTTAGTTTTTGGAAATATATATTTTAATTATAACCTGCTGCTTCCTCCTCTACCGCCAGCTTCTTCGGAATAAATGGGCCTTATTTCTTTTATTTATTGTTTTTTTTTAACCCAATTTATTATTTATCAGAAACATTTTAAGACAAACTATAAAGGCGAGTTTTATATTTCTGGGACTAATAGGCTAAAGCATAATAACTACTCTGACTTATTTTATAAAACGGATAATTGGCAGTTTTTATTTTCGTAAACAAAAGAAAAAATAATGATTTAAACAACAAAAAAAGTTCTAAAAAGGATTTGGACTGGATTTAAACTTTTCTGTTTCTTTTTTGGTATTTTAGACAATCGATGAAGATTGAATCCTCCCCATAAAAGCCTCCAGGACGCACAGACTCACCGACGGTGTGGGCAGGCATGCTCTGCGGATGGCCTCGGAGCTGGAGTGCAGCGGCGTGTATTTGGGCTCGTGCAGGATGGGATGCATGCTGAAAGGCTGCTTGCTGTTCATCGACATCATGATTGCAGAAGTGAGGGTTGCTCGTTGTCCGTCTTCCTCGTTCGGCTCCGTTTTGGGGATTTTTTTTCTGGGAAGAAACGCCTCGCAGAGGAAGGAAACCTGCCAGAGGTGCTTTGGTTGTTAAAAAGGTCACCAAGATGTGACTCTGGAAGTTTCTCCTTAAAGGTAGGAAAGAAAAAAAGATCAGGAGAAGAAACTCCTGCCGACCTCCTCCTGTCTGCCTTCCCACTCCGAATGACTCCTATAATAAAGATGCTGCCTGCCTCCTATATTAGACCTCTACCTCACAGGTTGCTCCTCATTGGACAGCCGCAGCCCCCCCACCACCACCCGCTGCCTTGCTCCACCAATCACATCCTGGAACCTGGCTGCGGCCACACACACAATGACAGTGATGCTGGGAGGTTGCCCTCTGCTGAAGACGTTTCTGAAGTTTATGCAAATTAATACCTGGATAATAAAAAGTGTCAGATTCACTAATAATCCAATAATCTGATGACGTGTAAAATCTGCTGTTTAACGTTTAAGATTAAAAAAATAATCATATTCCTACACATATAACTTGATATTCAAGAGCAGTGATGCCTTGTGGAACCTCTGTTTTTTATATTCTAATCTCAAAATGTGTATTTTCTGTAAGAGTTAAATACGAATAGGCAAACTGTGGGGTGGAAGCAGAAGGCTGGAAGTTTTACTGAATTTTCCAGTCAGAAATCTGGAAAGTGTGGTGTGTATGTTGAGCTTCTGTGGACTCATTTCTGTCCCTGGAGTCAGAAATTAACTTACAAATCTCACTTGAAACTCAAAAAATAAAAGCGGAAACAGAAAAAGTAGAAGTGATATTTAATGTCAAATTTTTCCTTATAATCTGAGAAACTAAAAAAAGCAAACATAAAATAATAAGAACTGAATCTAAATTCAGTTTAGCATTTTAATTACACTTTTTCTTTTTTATTTCTTTTCTTTATTGCAGTTTAAGATTTTATATTTTCAGATTGAAATCAATGTCTTTCAGTGTCCTTTTTTTTTTTTTTTAGTTCCAAACAATTTTTTCACGTTCAGATTTTGACCCCAGTCTGACGCGAGTGGGTGGGGTAACGTGATTAAAAGGCTTGCAGAAGTACATTTTTTTCACAGTGCAGAAAAAATCTTTCATTCCTTTAGAGACAGCATGAAAAGTCAGCTGAGTACAAAACATAGAGAGGAAAACAAGAAGAAAAGGGACAAGAAGAGAGGGACACAACCTAGAACAGATGATGGATGTCTATTCTATTAACATTTCTCTATCTGGAGAATGGGTCTGCTTTATGTGTTGTCTTCCCAATTCAGAGGGCCCCCTGCCTGTCTTTGTCTAGGGCCCCAAATTTACTAAATCCGCTCCTGGTAGTAATGGAGGGCTGCAATATCCCCCTAATCCATTCCTGCATCTATCAGCAATGTATAATAAAAAACCCTAAAACAAAAACAACAGCAAAAACACACGGTAAAGGTGTTTTTAGAGATTATTTTGAAATAAAAAACAGGACGAGGTCTTTATATGAAAGTTTTTCTTGCTGAAGAAGCAGGATCCCCCATTTTCTGGATATTTTAATCTGATCTCCACTCAGTTATATGATTCTCTAATGAAAGATACTCAAATAGGAATATACTGTCACTCTCAATGTGATTTTAGTTAGATTAAATATAGCTGTAACCTTTGCATCAATTAATGAAAAGGGAGATATGGGGGATTACAGTTTTGGGTATGTCCTTAGCTCTACACCATAAAAGTTTGTAAATACATTATTCTGTGTGTAAAGAATCTGTTAGACATTGCTGTTTTACTGAGCGTGCAGGTGACGCAGTGGTTAGTATCCACGACCCATGTACAGAGGCCTTAGTCCTCGACGCGGGCGACCCGGGTTCCAACCCGCATGTCTCTCCCCCTCTCATTGGCACTTTCCTGTCAGCCTACTGTCGATAAAGCTAGCCACATCAAAGTAATTCCTAAAATAAACATGCGATTATGAAATCTAGTTATCCTATAGTACAAGTTAACTTAAATCAGGACATTAAAATTAATTGTACAAAATATTTGTTCATGAAATCATTCATTTGATGGATCTGCAGTCTTGATTTCATTGTTAAAGTAGGTTTCTTAGCTTATATAGTGTTCTGTTTACAGAGCTTTAACTGCTTTCTCTGTTTTACATTTATATTGGTATTTTGAAAAACATGGCTTTAGTGATTTGTAAACGTTTAACAGAAATGTATGTCCTCTTATCTGCTAAAATAGGAAGTACATTTCAGACAAACTTTTCAGGGTCTCAAATGGATCCTAGGCAGAAGTTCAACTGAAGGAACTCATAGCTCTCATTCATCTTCCTGTGACGCAGCCAATCAGCTTTGAACCACGCCTCCACGAAAGCCAATCAGCATCCAAAGTTCATCTTAAAAGGCCTCCGATCCGCAACTCCGTCTGCTCCCAGTAAACAGGCGGTGATTCGCTGTGAGGTCTTTCAGATGACCCCGTTTCCACCCCCCTCAGCCCCTCCTCCACCATCGTAGATAAAGCTTCATCAGAGCGTCATTCCTCCCTCTTACTGCATCCCGCATCTCATTTCAACTGGTCCGAAAGAAGGCCGCCATGTTGAGCCTGGTTCTACCAGAGGTTCTTCCCAATAGGGAGTTTTTCCTCTCCCCTGTTGCTTCATGCTTGCTCATCATGGACAGGTTCTCTCAACCTGTGTTATCCAAGCTGGACTTCCATCTTCCAGGTCCCTGAGTGAAGCTCTAGTATCAGCTTAGATTAGATTAGATGAGCTTTATTGATCTCACAGCGGAGAAATTCACTGGTCACATATTGGCATAGCAATTAAAGAAGGTGCAAACAAGGAGGAAAAAGGGGCATTAAGAATAAAAAATATATATACAGTATATCAAGATAAATAAGGATTAAGGTTCAAGTGTAAGCTCACGCAGTCCACTGGATCTCCCCATAAAGCTCAGCAGACCGTCTCTCCAACCAGCAGTCTACAGACTGACCACCTCCATCTATCTCCACTCCACCACCAGTTTCAGGCCTGGGGGGGAAACAGCCCTGTTCTTTGCTCCTCTTCATGCATATAGAAAAAAATTAATCGCTAATGTTTCCTACCGAGGTCTGAGCGCCAAAGACTAAAGTAGTTGTACTAATAAAATTCTTCTTTCTTTCCTTTTAATATTAAAGTTCTGGCAACCGGAAATCAGAGCTCAGATAAAAAAAAGTAAATAAATTTAAAAAAGGACACTAATGGGACTATTAGATGTTGTATAATGTTTAACTTGTGAAAAAGATGAATTCCTCCTACAGTCCATAAAACATGACTGTTAGGTTAATTGGCTTCTCTAAATTCTCATTTGGTGTGAGTGTGAATGGTTGTTTGTCTCTGTGTTGCCCTGAGATGGACTGGAGACCTGTCCAGGGTGGACCCCGTCTCTCCCCCATAGATAGCTGGAGATAGGCACCAGCACCCCTCGCCACCCCAGCAGGAATAGGCGTGACAGAAAATGGTTGATGGATGGAATGGGAAAAACATTTGATTGCATCGACTCATTGACTCGACAGCAATCCCTCACACAGAGCATGCATGCAGCGTCCGTGGAGAGGAAAACTCCCTTTTATCAGGAAGAGACCTGCAGCAGAACCAGGCTAATTACTAGTAATTGCATATTATACATTGCACAAGTCATCACATAACTGTGATATGACATTTCTGATATTCAGTCTAAGTTTATGATTGCAGCATTTTTCATTGATTGACATTTCAGGTTCTATGTAGTTGGGCTTTTATTTTAGAGCAAATATCTCTAAAACGTTTTGTAGGAGGAGCTTAATAAATGGTAAATAATTGTCATTAGTTCCTAAACACACCTGTTGTAGGCATTCTTCACTGTCTTACTAAGACTTTTATTTTGTTTGTATCAATATTAAAACTATACCATATTTACTGATATTAAGAAATAGATTGTGACGTAGGGCTGTATGGTGGTGCAGTTTGTAGCACTGCTGCTATGCAGCAAAAAGGTTTTGGGTTTGATTCCCAGCCCGGGGTCTTTCTGTGTGGATCTTCTTCCCATGCATGGTTGGGTTCTCTCTGGGTACTCCGGCTTCCTCCCACAGTCCTAAAACAACAGTGCTAGGTTAATTGGTGAATCTAAATTATCTATTGGTGTGAGTGTGTGTGAGTGTGTATGCTGTGTGTCTTTGTGTGTCTCTGCAACAGACTGGGTGGGATCAGGGTGAACCCCGGCTCTTGCCCATAGACTGCTGGAGATAGGCAACCCTGATGGAATAAGCTGGAGAAGCTGGATGGATGCTGTGACATTCGTTTTACCAATATCACCCAGCCCCATGATGAGGGAGCTGCATAGTGTCCAAAGCCCACAGCTGCTGAGGAGAATAAACATTTTTTTGTCTTGGTCTTAAAGTAAACTCTAAGCCTTTTCTTATAACTTGATTTAGTCCTGCAGTTATTCTGTTTGATTATTGGAAATCAGTTTTGAATTTCTATGAAAATATTTCTCATCTTTTACACCCTTCATCAACACCATGTAACAGGATCCTTGTTGTCTCTGTTGTAACTCTGCCTCTCTCTGCAGTCTGTAGCTGAACCGCTAGCTTTGACTCAGTGGCTTCTCTGACAGAAAGAACCATCCTGTTGGTCACAGAGTCAGGAAATCTGAGCGAGACCCATTGTCCTGCCATGGCTGCCGCCCTGCAGAGGGTCCGCGGCATCAGATCATCAGATATACATTACCAGCGTCCAGTGGGACACAAGCTGCCAGGACAATCCTTTGGGAAACGACACTGTAAAGACACAGGACAGGGAGTACAGCTGGGATCAGAGAATGATCAAGAGAAATGAAAGAGGAGAGAGAATGCTTCAAAGACTTGAAGTTCACTATAATTAGGAGGATTTTCTGTTTTTTAAGTGTTAAACATTTAATTCCTTTTCTGGTAACTTTAACAAGGCCACACTCTCAACAAAACATTTAAAACATCTTTCATTATCTGCACAAACTACTATCAGAAATAGCCTCAGGTATGTGTGGTCTCACTTTGGAACAAGATCCGAATGGAACAGATATTTGGATTTGTTTCTCACTCTATTCATAAGTCTGTTCAAATGAAAGGGTACATTAAAAAAAAGGATTCAGGATGTTTGTTTTTCAGGAAAAAGTGCAACTCTAAATCAGATTTAGGCTAAATCTGGCCGCTCTGTCATATTCTTCATTTAGTCCAGAAACAGCTGTTATAAATTGGACTGTTTTTTTAGTTGGTCTGATTTTGTCCTAATTCAGTTCAATGATAGACTTTTCAACAATTTTCACTTTTCAATGTCTTTTCAACCAATTTTTGCACAGTTGACAACAATCAGCTGTTTTGCAAAAAATACAAATAAATACTTCTTACAACTCCAAACCGGGAATAATAGGCCATAAGTTATTATAATGAACAGCTCTCTAGCCAGAAGCATCACTGGCCTGGGGCATAGGGAACTCTAAGCTTCTGCATAGGTTCGTCCAGGCTAGCAGGGGTTTCCCAAAACTGCTTGAAGTCTTTAAAAGAATATAGATATCAAATCTTATCAAAATCATGGTTTCAACCTGACAGCTAATGAAGGGATTTGGAGATTCTGAGGATTTACTCTTGTGCTTCTGGGAATATTTTGTTAATATTGTTGTAAACTGAAAGGGGTGCCACAGAGAGAAATAGCTTTCCAGATCTGAATTCTAGCGACATGTTGTTAGTGGACGTCTAATACCTAATGGTGGACGGGATACCTAAACACACACCATGCTCCAGTACATGATCTGTACGTGTACATGGTTCAACGTCACTTATTGTAAACGTAAAGTTACTGAATCATCAGATCTGTAGCGTTATGTGTTGGACATGAACCTAAACCTAACCCTATGACTGCTGTTTGCAGAACTCTAGTCAGGGAATCTTCAACTTTTATGTTGGGGTAGTTTCACTCATGATCTGTTAAATTTAGATTCAAACAACCTTGAATTGCTCTTGTATTTCATTCGAAGGACTTAACCAAAAAGTTCATATGAAATTTTGTGTCTTTCTTCATTAGTAATAGCAGGATGAAGTTGGTGATGGAAGGAAACACTTAAAACTCAGAGGGAGCACATATCTCATTAGAGGTTGGACAGGTAAGACAGAGATGGATGGAAGGTCCAAGCACAGGGAAGCACTCAGAGAAGCAATGAGTAGTTTGGGAGGAAATGTCTCCAGGTAATGCAAAGAAACACTAAAGCAGTGAACTAGAACCCAGAGGACAAACAGATGAATTGAATGCATATTTCTTCCTGAACACGGACAAAATTAAAATATAAAGAACAACATAGTAGCCACCCTGAGAGTAAGAGCAGCCTTACATCTGAGAGACCTGGGTTTCTTTAAGCTCCCCCTAAGCTGACAACACACCTGCTGTTCACATCCTATGATCAAAAGCTGCACGAAGACCTGCCCCTGAGGATGTGACATGATCTCATGTTGAAATCAAGAATCATTTTGCTTACAGTGGAGTTCATTGCTCTAATACCTGCAAAACAAGACCTTAGCATTATCCCTACGACTGCATGCTTGACAGTTTGATGTGTTTTTGCTGTTTGGGTTGGTGATTCATCTTTACATTTCTGACAAACATTTTTTTACTTTAAGCATCCAATAGCAACATTGCAGAAGATATGTCGTCTATCCAGGTCTGAGCTGCCTTTTTTATGTCAATTTTCTTTTAACCATACTTAACAATACATAATTGGGGGTTTAGTTGACATTTGTATTTCGCACAATAACTTGGGTAATCTATCTATCAGAGCATCACATTTCTCAATAACTCCATGTTATATAACATACATTAGGAGCCATTCAAAATGGCCCTTCCCAGTCAAACACCAGCCAAATGGCTGTTAGGGCTCCTGTCTGTGTGTTTGTCTTTTTGTGTTGTTCTCCCTTCCACCAGCAGGAGGCGCCTGGTTCTGGTCCGCCTCCTCACACACCTGTTACAGTTACCTCGTTAACGGAGTGCTCTTAAGCTGCTGATTGCCACTACCTCGACGCCAGAGTTTTTGCCAGTTTTTGGTACTCTAGCCAAGCTAAGTTCTCAGAGTAAGATTGAGCTCTTGTCTCCCTGAGTTTAACTTTGTTTTTGTCTTTGCCTCTCGGCAGGAAGTCATCCTGCAAACTGGACCTTTTCGGACCTCCTCTCCCAGGAGGAATCAACTGAGTCTAAACTGAGCCAGGGATTCAAACAGGAGGTTTGGATCCAGTCTCCTTTGAGGACGTTGAAATTTCTCTCTGAGCAAGGGAATCATCTTCACCATGACCCGTTCAAGTACAACAGGAAATCTGAGTGTCAATCAGCGTCTCCGTTCCCCTACACCGCCCGAGTTCTGGGTAAACCCTGTTCCGCCCTCCACTGAGTCAGACAAACTCTGGAAATTCAACACACAGATTGGAGCCAAGGATCCATCACTTCTCTGGAAACGTGAATCAACAAACAGATCCTCTGCTTCAAATCAAATTTCCCACTGAGCCTGAACTAACAGTCTGTCTTCTCCTCATCTTCCAGTTCTGGCTGAGCAGAGTTCAGAGGAACTTTGCACTGAGCTTAACATCTTTAATAAAATCCGTCAAACTTCTGTGTCTCTCTGTTTGGACTTCTGCATTTTGGGTCAGACCTTTAATTAAATCATAACAGTAGCAGCCCACTTCCCTGCAGCTCAAAGCAAAATCCCCTCAAGCTTCCAGCCACTGGCTTTCCCCTGGGCATGCATTTGTTTTACTCTGACTCCACCATTTCACTCAATTACAGGGTCTGACCAGGCGATAACGCTTCGCTTTAGATTTTAATTTCAACAAATCATAACAGAAAGAATATTTTAGCACAGTGATTAATGTTTATACAGGAATTGTGGGGGACCAACCAAGTACCAACCAAGTACCAACCAACGACCAACCAAGTACCAACCAACGACCAACCAAGGGCCAACCAAGGACCAACCAAGGACCAACCAAGGACCAACCAAGTACCAACCAACGACCAACCAAGGGCCAACCAAGGACCAACCAAGGACCAGCCAAGGGCAAACTAAGGACCAACCAAGTACCAGCCAAGGGCCAACCAAGGACCAACCAAGGCCCAACCAAGGACCAACCAAGGACCAACAGAGGGCCAACCAAGGACCAGCCAAGGACAAACCAAGGACCAACCAAGGACCAACCAAGGCCCAACCAAGGACCAGCCAAGGGCCAACCAAGAACCAACCAAGGACCAACGAAGGCCCATCACGGAAAGTGGGGAAATTTTGAATGGCTACTACTGTATGGCACTTTGAAAAAGAAGGCCTGGAAAACAAAATTCTATTAGCTATCCTTTAGCCATTCAGCCATGACTTGTGCTTGGACCATCTCTTGCAAAAATCTTCTTCTCTTGATTGTTCTGCTGGTTAATGATAATTTCGGGTTTGCTGGGTCCTAAAAGATGGAGAAATATCTGACCAAATTTGGTGGAACTTCGCTCATCAGGTTCACCATCATCCCTCTTATTGACTGCTACATGCAAGTGTTTTTTAACCTGTTAGGGGTTATATTTGGCCATGCAGTTTTATGGGACTGTTTGGCCATTTATCTATTTCTTTGCCCTAGAAACTGTAGAAGATTTGCCTTTTGGCTGAACTGCTGGGGCGCCACTTATGTTCCAGCCAGCACTGCTTCAGACACTTTGAGACACCTAAAATATCTTTATCTCGCTGAATCTTGTTATATCACCACATTGCTTATAGGTGTACTTAACTTCTGTTTCAGAATAGACCAAACTGTTTGTTTTAACAAAGTAAGACTATATATGTGTGTTATGTATAGCTAATAATGTATACCTTTGCATGTTGAAATTGTAGCATGGACTGTGAGGGCTCCAACGGCCCACAAGGCTTTCAGCGAGCAGAACATGGCTGCCACAATGTGTATTTCTGCCACATTTAGCAAATGGACATTAAATTTCAGCCCGCTGCCGTCATCTACCACAGCCTTCTTACCTCACTCCCCTCCTCCTGTTTGGCCTCCTCCATTTCTTTACCCCCATTCTTTTCTCTACACTCTTGTCTTTCTTTTCCTCCTCTCTCTACTTCCTCCATGTTTGAATTATTCATGGAGAGTAAAATCTGACGTTGTAAAGTTTGTGACCATTCACCAAAATCGCTCTCTGCTTCTCACTAAGGGGGCTTGCCAAAGGGTAGGTGGTGTCTAACCACACACTTATAATGTAATTGCCTGTAGGGTTCCTGGTAAATATTTAATTGTCTGCCAGTACAAATTAAAGACACAAGGCTGGAAGAAAAGGTTAGCAGGTTCGCCATGGGAGAGATTCTGTGTATTTCACCTGCATCTTTTGGTTAAGAAAAGACGGAGGTAGAGCGTGTGGAACGGGTGGAAAAAGACTAAAATCTAGCAGCAATTTAGAGCTCAGCAGTGAATGTATAACAGTTGTGTCCAGGTAGCTCTAAGAAAGAAAATTCAGCATCTGACCTGCCCTGACTAAAGAAATGTTGGTACCAAAAAGTAGGAAAAAGCAGTTATCCAAATGAATGTGTAAAACTATAAAAAGAAAAAAAATCTCTGCTTTCAGTGGGTTTAATTTATGTTAAAATGAGGAAGTTATGTCCCCTAAAAAAGGCCGTTGCGCTTCGGGGCTTCCTCACGGTTCTTTTCCTGGGAGCAAGTTATTTACTACTCTTAACTCAAACTGGGTAAAAACCATGAAAAAAGGACTATAAAAACAGGAGTAAAAAGTAACAGAGTTTATTCCAGATCAGGTGGTTACAGGACAGAGAAAATGCTTGGAGCTTGCACAGCTGTAGGCTAAAAAATCACGTCCGCGAGCGTCCGGCAAAGATTGAGCCCCGAACAAGGTCATTTCCTGAATCTTAAAGCTCATGAGTCTATGTGTTGCACCAGGTGGATGCTTAGCTGTCCGTATCAGAAACTGACACGCCATCCATGCCCAAGGATTACATATAGCTCTCCTCTATCAGACCGGCTCCAAGATGTGCCCATATCCTGTGTATTCTTAAAGACACGAAGGCTGTCCTGATTAGATGACCTCCGTTCACACAGTGACATCCACAATGTATGTATGAAGAATAAACCTAACATTTATATATATCACAATCAACATCTTCCACAATTTCAAAAAAACATCCTGGCATAATGCCTTACTCATTACTCCCCCTTATTGTCTTAATAGACAGAAAATCCTTTCAGTTCGAGGTCTTTGGGTTTCTGGAAAGTATAAAACAATCTAGTGTATACCAAGTTTTAAACATATTTCAAACAAACAAAAACCACACCACACTGTCACCGTTCATTTTAAAAAGTATAAAATGAAAGCGCCATTTTAAATATCTAAAGTTTACCTTGGTTTTTTACCCTTTTTTTGTTCTTACAGCACTAGTGGCTCATTTTTCAACAGTAGGCTGACAGGAAAGGGGGAGAGACATGCGGGAAAGGACCACAGGCCAGATTGGAACCCGGGTCGCCCGCGTCGAGGACTAAGGCCTCTGTACATGGGTCGTGCACGCTAACCACTGCGCCACCTGCACGCCCCCCCCTTGTTTTTTCCTTTATTGGATAAAAAAACAAAAACAAGGATATAATGTGTTTTTATTAGCTGATGATCTACGAGTATAACCAGACTTAGCTACGTCTGAATGATAAAACAGCAAGACTTCTAGAACAGGGATGTTTGGACAGATTGGACTAAAGTATAACTGTTGGACAAGCAATGAACATGGCATTGTCTCCACTACCATGTTATGATGGCACACTACTATGTAATGAGTTGGGATTGTTTTATAACAACAAAACCTGGGCAATATGTTGTCATTCACTCCACTATTAATATTTATATATGAAAAACCACTAAAGAGAAAAAGGCAAGATCATCAGTCAAACAGGTGAAGCTTTGCCCAAAGCGGGTCAGAAATCTAAAGGTGGTGTAATGGCCCAGTGAAAGTATGAACCCCAGTGATGAGGTGGGACCTGAAGGGGGCTGAGTAAAGCCTTATGGCTTAAGGTTACGGTTAGGTTAGGTTAGGTTAGTTAGGGTTAGGTGTTAGACACTCTCTTGATGACCCCTCCCCCCCACCCAGTCCGACGACTTGGGGCAGTTGGTTAGAGGATCAAAGGCATTGCACGGGCCGGCGCACGTTTGTTGGTATCTCTCGGATCTATAGCCAAGCCAGTTTGTAGAACTTGGAGATTTAGGGTTAGGTTTAGAGTAAGGGCTAGGTTTAGGGTCAGAGCTAGGGTTAGATGTAGGTTTAGGGCAAGTGTCAGGGTTAGGGATCGGCTAAGTGTAATTTAGGGCAAGGGTCAGGTGTTAGGTTTAGGTATGGATTCCACTAATATTAGGGTCAGTAGCTAATTGATCTGGTAAGTTGATAAACATGAGAATTAGGTTGATATGTGGGTTACATAGGTTAGGGTTAGTAGCTAATTGTCCTGGTAAGGTGATATGTGCTATAAGTGTAGTATAAGGGTGGAGGTTATGATTAATTGAAGATAAATATATACATTTTTATTTATTAGCTCAATGGAGGAAGCAGAGTCAGGGTAAACCGCCCTGGAATGGGCTAAGTCGACCCCCGCCGGTCTGGCATGTAAAGTCTGCCTCCTCCACTCCCTGCAGTTCTAAACTGAGGGAAGAGAGGTAGGTAGAGGGAAATGTTTTATAAATAAATATTTTTGAGGCCTAATATTGGTAGGAGTTAGTTTATTACTTAAGGATAAGGTTTCAATAATTTCAGTGTAAGATAGGGTGTAAGGGATTTTATAGAAATTAGTGGAGAGTAGTCATATTATGGTATTAATCCACTAACTGTAGTTAGATTAAAGTTTCTCATCAGGTGTTTAAAAGAGATATTTTAATGGTTAGGTATGAGTTCCAATGTATTGGGTTATTTTATAAGATTTATGTAGTGAGGTGGTCTTGTTAAGACTTAATCTCATAAGATATAAGGTTAGGTTAGGTTAGGTAAGGGTTAGGTTAGCTGACGTTAGGTTAGGTTAGGGTTAGGTTAGGTTAGTGTTAGGTTAGGTTTAGGGTTAGGTTAGGTTAGGTTACGTTAGGTTAGGTTAGGTTTAGGTTAGGTTAGGGTTAGGTGTAGGAATAGGTTAGGTTTAGGGTTAGGTTAGGTTAGGGTTAGGTTAGTGTTAGGTTAGGTTTAGGGTTAGGTTAGGTTAGGGTTAGGTTAGGTTAGTTAGGTTAGGGTTAGGGTTAGGGTTAGTTTAGGTTAGGTTAGGTTAGTGTTAGGTTAGGTTTAGGGTTAGGTTAGGGTTAGGTTAGGTTAGGTTAGGGTTAGGTTAGGTTAGTTAGGTTAGGGTTAGGGTTAGTTTAGGTTAGGTTAGGTTAGTGTTAGGTTAGGTTTAGGGTTAGGTTAGGTTAGGGTTAGGTTAGGTTAGGTTAGGGTTAGGTTAGGTTAGTTAGGTTAGGGTTAGGGTTAGTTTAGGCTAGGTTAGGTTAGGTTAGTGTTAGGTTAGGGTTAGGTTTTTGCTATTTAACTCTTCAGTTTCTCCTAAAACAATTCTAATAATGATATTGGAATAGCTTAAACTAAATAGATTATATTACAAAATAGTTGGAGTTTGAATTAGCGTAAGGCTGATATATTCCTACCCAAGTCTTAAAAAGCTAGAAAGCGGTTTGCTAACTTTCATTTAGTGGGCTGGAGCTCTGGGAACAGGATTTGAAAACACAGGCTGATCATAGCAGAGCTGGATGTTTACTCTTCGTCATAGAACACAATCTGGTCTGTTATGTTAGCCTTTATTTTTTACACCAAAACTTATCTTTGAAAGACATTTGAGGCATTGTTTAAACATCCTTACCACTTTTGCTCCATCTCAATCTAAAAATATTTCTCTGGGTTTTGTGTTTAAAGGTTGTAATGACTGTGATCTTCAGGATCTGCAATTCTTCAAATTATTTAATCGTACCACCACACTGTGAGCTACAATTTGCACCTAAAGTGGTTTATTCATCAAGTTTGTTGACTGTTTGCATCACTCGCAGTACCAACCCTTGGGTTTCTGAATATTTTTCATCATCACACTGATTTTTCTTTTCTGCCCTTTGTATTCCAACCAATGTTCTAGCATCGGGTTATTTCTTATTTACGGTTTCTGCATTTTTCATGCTTGCTGTTTTCATTATCTCCACCTCCTTAGTGTCAGTCTTTCTCTCATCTCTTCTTCTAATCTCGCGTTGGAGTCTCTCCGCATGCTGTAATTAGGCATTTGATGGAAAACGTGCAGAAAAAAAAAATAACTGAGAGCAAAAAAAAGAGTAAAAAGCAAAAAGAGGGACTAACATCTCCAAAAAACAGATAGTAAATGAGAGAGAAAGAGAGAAGACATATTTTGGATCAATAGATTAACTGAGTGCTCATGCATTATGCATCTCAGCCCTGCAGCACTTTCACATAAAGAGAATGTTGGCCAGGATTGGCGTGTAAAAGCTTTATAACTGAAGGCCTGTTTACTAAGAGTATACAAGGGGACCGATGTAGCCGACCATCCTGAATCCAGAACCCCACACAGCAACACCGCTCAACTGCAGCCGTACAAGTCCGGTGTTTTAATCAACATTTTAAACAGATGTTAAATATTATTTAATCACCCTGGTTGTAGATCTACGGGAGAGTAAGCTGATATGTTATTTCATTTCTGGGTTGTAAAAGTTAACGTTTCGCCTTTGTTGTTGATATGTAAATACTAGAATGCATCATTTTAACTTTATGGTGTTTAGTTCACTTGCCCAAAAACAGGCTTCTACATGCATAAAATAAAATCACAATCTTGAAATAATGGTAGAATCATAGAATAAAAGAAAGCACGCCATCTGTATAAATGATGTGTTTTTTACAACTTTACAATAATTTACAAGCAGCTTCTAGAGCAGAGGGCAACAGATCCAAAGTTTTCATTTCTCTTTTAAAAATGGGCCAAAACAGAAAAGCTGTGTGAAAAAAGTTACGTCATTGTGAGGGATTTTATTTCCCTCTTTACAGTGTTGGTTCATTCTTACCATGACGCAATTCCAGCCAGCCTTAGATGATCGGTCTTAATTTAGACTCTTTTTGAGAGTTAACTTCATTATTTAACAACAGCAGAGCTTTCGGTAGGTCCTGTATTGTGTTAAAATACTGTTATTTTCTTTCCACATCTGCCTGAAGGACATTATTTCTAGAGTATTTCCTTTTAATAACAACCAAAACATTCAACTAAACACAAATTCTTCTTCTATATTATCAGAGAAAATGTTTCCTTCCTCAGCACTTCAAAATAAGGCATGATTGTTTAACTTTTAAACCTCTTACATACTAACATAGGTCTGCAGAATCTCAACTTGAAATTATATGTACAATATTTTAAAATAGCCTTGTAAGCACTCACAGATGTACGAAAGAGGATTAGGGCCACTGGAAAATAAAAAAAAAAGTTAACTGATTTTTTAATTTTATTTCAGTTTACATGGGAAAAAAGTCAGAATTCTGACTTTTTTCTCAGAGTTCTGACTTTAATCTCAGAATTCTGACTTTTTTTTTTCAGAATTCTGACTTTAATCTCAGAATTCTGACTTTTTTTTCAGAATTCTGACTTTAATCTCAGAATTCTGACTTTTTTTCTCAGAATTCTGACTTTAATCTCAGAATTCTGACTTTTTTTTTTTCAGAATTCTGACTTTAATCTCAGAATTCTGACTTTTTTTTCAGAATTCTGACTTTAATCTCAGAATTCTGACTTTTTTCCCATGCTATACTGAAATAAAATAAAAAAAAATCAGTTAACTTTTTTTTTTTTTTTCAGTGGCCCTAGTCCTCTTCCGTACAGATGTAGTGGAAGCAACAGTTGCTTATTTTTAAAGATCATTGCTATATTATATATTTTTAAATGCAGTTATTCTGATGATATAATAATAAATATACCCGATCAGCAGCGCTTGGATTCAGTTTTTTGTATTTGTTTACATTTTGGAATCATACATTTTATAGAAATAGCCTCAATAAATTATCCCTAGAAGTTAGTGTGTGCATTTGTCTTTAATACACTGGAAAAAATCAAAATCTAGATCAGTAATTTTTTCTTAAAATAAATGCATTTGTCCTTGTATTGAGGAGGTAGAAGAGACATTTTACCAATTGAACAAGACAATTTACACTTAATATAAGAAAACACAAGTGCATATTCTCTAATTATCTTATTTTAAGAGTAAAAATACTCATTCCATTGGCAAACTATCTTATTTACCTACTTAGAATAAGGATAAATACACTTAATTTAAGAAATTTTTACTTATTTCTAGATTGTTTTTGCAGTGTATGCCTTTCTTTTTTAACCTATTTACATTTTTTTCCACCGGTGATTAAATCTTTTCCTGTTTCCTTGAAACATTTTGGAGCTTACTTTCCAGTTGATGCTCTGATGATTTCAAATGATTTGGTTGCTCGACCCACAGTTTTGCAGTTGGAAAGGCTTTGTCTTAAAATGCTAAACTGCTTCAGGAGCCAGTCATCTATGTAGGGAAGAGTACTAAGGGTCTGAAAGAACCTGAAATAAAACCGGACTTCGTTTACCCTCAGATCAGCAAAATGAACATTTGAAACAACATCTAAGGCTGCTCTTCACATCACCTGCTGATTCCTCCCTTTGCTTCCCTTTTCTAAAAATCAACATCCAGACAATCCACCGGGGGCCAAGCATCAAACAGCTAAAGCCCCCGAGCCTTCCCCCAGATACAGTCACGATTATTTCCATACAAACAAAATCCTTTTTCTATCTCCTGTACTACAAGAATAGACAGAATTTGAACTAAGGGAAAACAAGTAAACAAACAAAATGGTGCATGAACATGTCACTGAAACAAGGGATGGGGTGGGTGGGGGTGGGGGGGGGGTGTTATAATAGAAGAATGCATACATGCAAATTTAAATTACCAGCTTTTCTCACTGAGGTATGTAGAACTGGAGGGATTGGAAAGAAGAAAATGTGTTGAGAAGACGTGTCAGTTATTTTATAGTCTTTTTGCGCGGAGCCTTTGTTTAAACTCCGTTAGCAAATGTAGCTATGATGGCGTGAAGTTTGTAAAGAATCTTCATGAAGAAACGAAAAGACTACAGAATCAAAGCGGTCTGCAGGAAGCCATCACTATCAATTGAATGTTTCAGTTAATACATAAACTAAAATATTTGTCCAGGATGTTTTAACTGGACTAAAGATAAAATCTAATATCTGGGAAGAATTGTAAATTACTTATTCTGCTTTCTCTCAGTGAAAGCAGAATAAGTGAAAGATATGTATGAAACCATTTTTTCCTTATATTGCTCATACCGTAGTTTTGTGGGTAATATTCAAAAATGAGGAGTAATGGGGACAGTGGGTATAGGATCAAATTTAAAATTGAGAATTGTTTTAAACAGGGAGAGAGGATCGAAGAAATTAGTTTAACTCTAGACCCCGATTTACCCAATGTCTTCATCTGGATAAAATATTTATAGTCTTAGCCGGGGGCATTCGGGTTTACTCCTGCTGATTTAGATCAACTTGCTGATCAAACTGATGCATTTCAGTAAAGAGACAGGTTCTGACTAGGCTCTTCCAGAGGGCTGCACTGCTGCACACCTGAGATTGCTAGCATAGCTGAACAGAAAAGGACTGAATTCTTACTCAGAGGAAACATAAAACACTGTAAAGTTATATATAGTTTTTGTAACATGTAACCACATTTTCTCCAAATAACCCAAAACTTTCAAGACTGAAGAGTTATTGTTACACTCTTTTGGTTTAAAATCAATATACATCTTTCAACTCTTGCAGCACTTTGTCCACAGAGTACTTAGAAATGGACTTTATAGAGGCTAAAATTCAAAGCTACATCTGTTATTATTTTGTAATTGTTTTTATTTTTCAAATATATAAATCTGTTTAGTTATTTTTAAAATCAACAGAAAGTATTCTGCCTAATTAGGAATAGTATGTTAACATCATGTGAGATTGAGCTCATGTTTTGCAGACAGTAGAAACTCTTTTATACGTACTTCTGATAAATGGTTTCTTCTCAGCGTTACATTTCTCAGATTCAAGTCGACCTAAACAGAAATAAAGGAAATAAAGGAAAGGTAAATAGAGGAAAGGTAAATAAAGGAAAGGTAAACAGCGGTCAAGCTTTTGAGCAATGGTGTCAACTAAAAGAAGCAAATGGACTTGGAAGCCACACAGAAGTTGCCGCTCTGATACTAGAGCTTCACTCAGGGACCTGGAAGATGGAAGTCCAGCCAGATAACACAGGTTGAAAGAACCTTTCCATGATGAGCAAGCATGAAGCGACAGTGGAGAGGAAAAGCTCCCCATTTGGAAGAAACCTCTGGCAGAACCAGGCTCAATATGGCGGTCTTCCGCCACACCGGTTGAAATGACATGCAGTAAGACTCCGGGAGGAATGACGCTCTGATGATGCTTTAGCTATGATGGTGGAGGAGGGGCTGGAGGGGGGTGGAAAAGGGATCATCTGATTGAATTCGCAGCGCATCCACCACAAGCACAATAGGTAGCAGACAAGATGCAGATCAGAGGCCTTTTAAGATGAACTTTGAATGCTGATAGGCTTTTCGTGGAGGCGTGGTTCAAAGCTGATTGGCTGTGTTGTAGGCAGATGAAAGCGAGTAGTCAGTTTATTCAGTTGAACTTCTGCCTAGGCTCCATTTAGTCACCTGACTAGTTTTGCAGGTTTTCCGCTGTGTCCGGCTTTGCAGTTCACAGATCTTTTCACCTCTTCCCAACGCGAACTTCTGCTCAGCCTATAAACAATAAATGGCATCAAAAGAGCGTGGTGGGACTTGGGATGACGCAGAGACTAAGGCTCTTATTGAAATTTGAGCGGAGGACGCTATCCAGTAACATGAGTTCCTGAATCCTATGAGAGCCGCCATTTTGATTTGCATAATTCCCGCACTGAGCTGTAGTATCGTGGACTGTCGATAGGAGGCGAGGAACTGTGTTAGCGTGAAGTGTAAATCGAGCAAGTTTTATCGGAATTACAGAGTATTTCTTCACTGAAAGAAGAGCAAAACACTGCTCTGGAGGCTTTTCTCAGAGGAAAAGATGTTTTTGCTCTTCTCCCGACTGGTTTCGGCAAGAGTTTGATCTATCAATTGGCTCCTCATCGTCGTCGCTCTGTTAGTACGTCATATGCTTCGTTGATCTGATTGGTTTTTTATGCCCGTCTATCACCAACATAGGCCAATCAGCTAACCAGTATTTTCGCCCCTTCCCGAAATTACTGCAACGGAAGGTTTCCAGATGGATATGCGGAGGAAATCCATCTGGCGGAGTCAGGTTACCACTTACTGGCCAGAATGATTTTTCCTGCCGGGCCTGTAGGGGGCGCACTCTTACCTGGGACCCCAGCTAAATTTGTAGCTGTCGCTCATTATGCAACTCAACAAGAATGGCGTCTTTGGATTCTGGATATTTATAAAACTAATACAGAAATCTAAAAATGACTGAAGCATATTTCTGCTATAAATGTTGAAACATTTTAGTTGCTAGTGTTTGACTTGTTACCATTCCCATGATCATTTAACTGAATAACAGGTTAGGCTTGCAAACTGGTGCTCATTGGTGTTTATTTGTGGTTGAAGCTGTTTGGGTTTCGGAAGCTCAGTGACTGAATGGACAAAGTTAAAGTACCGAACATTTGTGTTGTAAAACAGGGCATTCAGGTTTCAAACACACCTCAGAGCTCCAGCTGCTCCAGGCCAGCGGGGGTCTTTGTGTCCCAACTATCCTCCCGTCCATTTCTTTTTCTCACCCCACCCCCCCAGCCCCTCACCTCAATTCCTCAGTCTCAGTCTAACAGGATTAGAAGCTGGAAGCTGCTCCCTCGGCAGACCTCTGAGCGTATGTCAAAGCGAGAGCCTGACAGCAATAGAGGTGGTCGTTGTGTGTGTGTTTGATTTTTTTGGGGAGGGTTGTTGGAAGTGTGTGTGTGTATGAAGGAGTCGGGCTTTTTTTATATGCTCCCTCTCATATGTTTAGCTGTGATGTACCCTGCAACAGCTTTGAGGTGGCGGTCTCAGGGGAGACCAAACACCAGGGGGAGTTTGTGTGCGTTTTTGTGTTTCACCATGTGTCAAGCTGGTCGGCGTGTTTTTCGATACATATGCACCTTCTGTATCTGCTATTTACAGCACCTTCTATATTTACTGGCACCAAAGCTAAGCTTGTGTGAAAGGTTTTACAATAAAATTCATTTTTTCGTGTAGGGATGGGCTGTAATAGTTTAAAATAAAAATAAAGCGTTAAAATTAACCTTTTACTAATTTCAGAATGTTTAGGTAGTGTGGAATATACATTATCTTAGCAGTTTGATGCACTGAAGAGTGAATTATTCAGGCTTAACAAGGTTTTTAGGACCTTAGGTAGAGCCAGAAGCCCACAGCCCCACAGATCCTCCACTGTACCCACTACTGTGCCATAAAGTAAGGAGAAGGTGCTTCTCGAGAGACTTTTGAATTGGTTCACAACAGAATTTCTATTTTTTTATTGTCAAAAAAGCAAATCAGATCAACATATAGAGCTCCAGTTAAAGCCTTATTAAGTTTAGAAAAAGCTGTTTTTATCAGGACAGAAAACTGTTAGAAAAGTTCTCTTTAAGTTGTTTTAATGTACTCGTCATCCGCTTCACCCTGCACCACACAAGAGTCTTTATCTTTTGCCCTTACTCTATTTCTTGGTAGGTGTAGGGAATTTTTTTTTAGACTTGATTACATTTTATGCTTTTCTTTTCAAATTTGAAGAGTGGCTTGGATATATAGAATATAAAGTAGGCCTTTTTGTCACTTCACATCCACACCCCTGGGAAAAGAAAATGCATGAATTACTAAATTAAAACTCTAGAGAATGTAACTTTACAAAGAACCAAATTTGAAATATTGTATTAAATGTTTTAAAATTCATGGGAAAAGTTGTTGTCCGAGGTCCATGTTGCTCGCAGGCTTTTAATGTGTGATCTGCCCATGCTCCTTGGAGCTTCTGTGGGCTTTACGCTGCAGCAGAGTGGAGTGGGGTGGACATGATGTAAATAATGAGAGAATAGAAGTTTCTGTGCGGGGTGGAGGTGGTGGGTTGTAGCATCAGGCTGACTATACATTTCTTGTATGTTTTTTAGAATTCATTTAGTGCACACTTCTTTAATTCGTTAATGTTTGCAGACATTAAGCTCTCTCATGTCCACCACATAATTTTAACAGGTTTAGGTCTAGATTTTAATTTAATCATTGCAGCAGCTTGATTCTGCTGCAGTCATTCTGTTGTAGATTTTCTGCTGTGTCTGGAAATATTGCCCGACTGATAATCCAGTTGCGAACATGTCATAAGCTCAGAACTTAGGACCCATCCATCCATTCATCCATTTTCTAACATGCTTAATCCCAAGTGGGGTCATGAAGGGTGTTGGTGCCTACATATCTCTAGCTGTCCAATGGCGAGAGGCAGGTACAGGTCGCCAGTCCATTGCAGACTTAGGACCCAATATTCCTATATTCCAATATCCCATATAAACCAATTTATGGCATATTGCTCAATATTGCTAGTCTGCCTTGCTGTGTGGTTCATGGACAGGGCTTTTACAGTTGCCTTTTGTATCTATGCTTGTTTTTCTATGTCTACTTCTGTCTCCTTGGACCCCAGTCGGCCTCAGCAGATGGCGGTTCAAACTGAGTCTGGTTCTGCTGGAGGTTTCTTCCTGTTAAAATTTTGTTTTTCCTCTCCACTGTCGCTACAAGCATGCTTAGTGTGAGGAATTGAATTGAATTATTCAAAGCGAGACAGACAGTGGGAAGATTCAAAGAGTTTATTAAAACTCAGGATCGCAGCCAGGATCTGCAGTGGCTGCAGGGGGAGGCGGGGCACTGCCTATCACTGGCAACTCTGGTTTAACAGTTCAGCCCAACTCCTTATAGCGAGGTAGGATCCAGCCGATGGACTGCCATAGAGATGCAGTGGGAGCCGCCCAGAGTGAACCAGATGCTGCAGCCCCAGTGAACAAGCATGAAACCAGGTCAGGTCAGGGAAACAGTTCACAACAGGTAGGCTCAGAGATCCAGGGGTCTGTAGCCTGGAAAGGGTTCTGATCAGAACAGGAACAGGCAGGTCCAGGGTTCCAGGAGTCCGACAGGGAGTTCGGGGAAGTTCAGGATTCCAAGAGTCGACAGAGAGTTCAGGCAGAACATTCAGATTAAAACAGCCAAGCTCAGTAATTGAGAGGCAGAACAAGACATGATATCAGAGAAAACTATGGTATGTTAAAACTAGCTCCCTCCACTGAGCCAAAACAGGAACAAGGCACACTCAGTGGATAAGAAAGAGGACATGATCAGGAACACAAGACAATACTAAAAACCCTTTCTCCCCACTAGCCTCAGAGAATGAGAACATCAAAGTCAAACTCAACATAATTTCCAAGTCAAAACTCGGAAACAATGTTAATGACCTGGACATACCTGGGAGAGAGCCGTATATAAAACAGATGGAGCAGGTGGATGAGATGACTGGTAATTGGTTCAGGGCAGAGTTAGACAGGTGAGTGAAAAAAGTAATTAGGTCAGATATCAGTCATGTTCATGACAGAACAGGTTTCAGCTGTCAATATATGGGCCTTGTGATTAACTCCTTAGCCATAAAGAGTTCATAATCGGCTCAGTGACCACAAAGTACTCCGGCTGTATAGCCAGCCCATGACATCACCCCTTTCCCACTGTGCTTTGCTTTTGCTTTCACTTTTACCATACCCTATTATAGCGATTCTCTCCTTCAATCTTTTACAACAGGCAATACTCGTTAAGCATCTGTATGATTTTCCTTTTATAATCTTTAACATGTAACATGCTAGCTAAGTCTTGTAAATTTTAAGATGGAGGTCTCAGGTTAGTTTCTGTACAAGTTCTCTGATCACTGGAGACAGTTAAGGACATATAGCAAAGAAGAAGGAAAACTGTTTCAAATGCTCTTCCTTTTCAGATCAGGAAGAAAAATCTAAGTTTTTGGATCTGTGTGAAAATAGATAAACATTACCCAAATACCCATATCGTCAAAAATCAACTGAATCAACAGGGAGAAAATAAAAACTCATAGTTGAAAGACTCTTGGCTGGGGATTGAGTCAAGGATTGTCTTACTAAAAACTGAACCACCAGCTCTACACTTATTTAAGATTTTAATGCAAAACAGTCAATTTAGCAAAACTTGTACAGCCTCTACTTGCATTCAATCAATTCATGTTAGTAGGTGTCCAAGCACCTATTATCTTGGGAAGCAAGATAATAAAGGATATATGAGGGTTATTATGGAAGGAGTCTAAACATGCTAATCAACCAATGTCTGTCATGATCTTGGCACCATAGGCTGGGTTTTACTCCTTTTTCTCTCATCTGCTTTGCTCCACCCTGCGTTCATCATCTCTCATCAGATTCACCTTTTCCTGCTTCTATTTAAGCAACAGGTTCCCAGCCATCAGTGCAGATTATTTAAGCTTTAAGCGAGGCTAATTCTTGCGCTGCCTGTTGTGTTTAGTTCTACCTGTTCCTGACAGTTTTCTGCCCCCGGATTTTTCCTGTAGTCGACCTTGGACCAGTCTGCTGACGACGGCTTGGATTTGCCCTTCTGGAACCTTTACAGTAGTTCGTCTGCGTGCTCTGGCTACTGCAGGTCGCTGCTCCTCTTCTCTCCTGGATCCCTGGCTCCGTAAGGGGCTACTCTGGATGTCACTCCTTCTTCTGGGCTAAGACTGAACTTTGCGAGGTTGCTGGCAATCATGCTCATTGTCGTTTCCCGTTTGAGTTCCAAAGTCACTGACCTGAGTCTACATATCTGCAGAGAATCAAGTGAGCCCGCTTCAGCTAACTCAAATGTCTAAATGTTTAGTATATACTTATGGTCACATGAGATTTTTCGATTTTTTTTCTGAGAAAATTTCATGAGGTTTTTGTGAAAACAAAAGCGGTGTTGAAGTCCTTCACAGACCTTGATGACAAACTCATTTGGAGTTTCAAAAGTCATGAAAATGTCTTAAAGAGAGTTGAGAGTTGTTCAGTCAGTGTATTATTACCTTGCTTACACAACAAGCATTCTGTATTCTGTTCTAGGTTTAATTACATATTTCCTGTATTATTTATTTAAGTGATTTTTATCTGAAAAAAAGACTGAAAACACAGAATAGGGTGAACAAGGTGTTGCTTTATTGTATGTCTCGTACCGTGTCTTTCGGTTGTGCTGTTCTTTTTGCATCCCGTTGCAGGTGATGAAGCAGACTGAAAATGTTTTGTCATTGTCTTCTTTCTATCTCCTCTTTCTTTCATCTTTTCACCTTTTTTTTCTTTTTCTTCTTCTGTTTTTCCTCTTCTGTTAAAAAAAAAAGACTGAAAAGAAAGAATAGGTAAAACAATTGTTAGTTTTTTTTCCTGATTCAAAACTATGACAGAATGAAAGGTGGATTGTTTGATTAAGTATAATTATCAAAAATTACTCTGATAGAATGTCTCTTTTCAGTTTAAATAAGGAGGATTGATGTCAGTAGATGTGAGCTGTAGGATGAGGTGGCTCACTTCCAGATGCTTTACTAATACATGTTAAGGTAACCTGCAGACAGGGAGTGTTTAGTCAATTGATTCCATATTTAATGTTTCTCTCATGCTAAGGATCAATTTTCATTAGGGTTAGGGTTCATTACTTCTCCCCAACCCTTAAGACAAAAGGTACTTAACCAGTTTACATTGACTTAATTATCTTATCGTTTTCAGGTATTTCTATCCTATTACACATGTTTCTGTAAAGACTTCCAATATCCTCTACTAAAGACATAATACAAAACTAATGTCTTATGATGGTATTTACTGGCACAGACATCTCAACTGATTGGCCTCAAGGATTCATTTTTGTTATTTCATTCTCTGCCCTCATGAGAGAACCCTGCCCCCCTTCTTGCCGCTCTGGTAAATTGGGTCTCGAACCGACACTGAATGAGCTGTATTCTGTTTTACCTCTTACCTTTGGGCCCTGGTTTCTTCAGAGGCCTACCTTTCATGGCAGGGCACTTTGGGAGGACCTAGGCTCTCATTACAGCTACAATGAAATAATTATGAATGGTGCGCAGAGACCTCATCACAAGAATATATATTGTATTATTTATTCAGTCAGTCCCCTGGTTCATGGGGAGAGAACACATATAAACTTGCAGCCACATTTCTCTTCCCCTCAGTCAAGCTGCTGTTTGCTGCTGAAAGCAGAGGCCCACTTTGGCTTGGATTCTTCCTTTAGTTCTGAGCTCTTCTTCGTTCATTTTCTCTACTTGTTTTTCATTCTGGAGACGCACTGGGAGAATCCAAGGGCCCCCCAGGCTCTTCTCTCTACACACCTTTGCAGGGCGTTAGAAACAAGATAGAAATGAAGAGAGTCCCTGATCTCATATATGTATTACGGTCAGTAAATGTGCAAATGTTTGATATATTCCTAGGATATGCTTTATTCAGACATTCCTTAATGGGTGCTGGTCTCTGACATTGCTGATGTTGGCTGTGCAGGATATTGAAAAAGAAATAAAGAGCTTCTTTGAGGGTCTGAAGAAGAAAGAAAATGTTTTCTGCAACACGAAAGCTGAACAAACTTCATTTGCATCAAGAGATGAAACTTTTTTGCCGAAAACCAGTCGGTATGTAGGAAGAAACTGCAGCGTCAACGTTGTAGGTGCAATACAATAGGCCTCATTCAGAGGCAACTCTGCATGTGATTGTGCTGCAAACGCTGATGGATCATAAAGAAGGAGGGAGAAAGAGAGCAGGCATTGGATCGGCTGTAGTGACAGCTGCATCATGGAGATCAGGAGGGAGGCGTCGCCCCAGGCACAACAGGTGAGTGATGCTGCTCTCCGGCTGACTGTCCGGCTGTTTGGCTGGAAATAGGAAGCACACAATAATTACAGAGTTACATTATTACTGCTTCGACTAACATGCAATTTGCATCAAGCTCGCTTCTATAAAAAGAGCATTATTAACGGAAAAGTCGCTCATATTCAGAATTCAAACGTCTGAAAGTCTTAAATCTGAAATGATTCCATCCTGTTCAATAAATGATCAGTGTTTTTAATTCAGAGTAATTTTCATGTGAATGTGCTTTACTGGAGGCATCCATGTTTGTCAAAGAACACTACTGCCACCTACTGGTTAGTGACGTCACGGTGCGGTATCGGCTGTTGATCAAGTCCCAGTGCTGTATGTGGTGTTTGTCACAACGCGCTATTATCCAAGTCATCTTGAAAACATTCTTCTTCCAAATGTTGGCTACATATTACGGGTTTTTTCTCTGGCCAGAAGTTCGATGGCAAATCCTCCCTCTTCAAGTTGGCGATCCAACGACCAACCCGTCCGTGGAGGATCAGGAATCAGAAAGGTGGAATAACTCTTTTTTTCACTTTTACCCGATGTATTCCAGCATCCAGCTGCCATGCACGTGGGCATTGTCAGTTTCACTATAGCTCTGGTGAATTTCAATGGTGAAGTCCTCTGGAAATCTTCAATAATTGTTGTTGATTGCAGATGTGTCTAGTAGTTCCCATTGATTTAGCTTGTAAAGCGGGGAGAATGGCGCTAGGCTTACCGCACCGCGACGTCACTGCTGGAAGATGGCAGGAGGGAGGGGCTACTATATTTGGGAGAAAATGGCTGCTCCCAGACTCAGTGATCATGATGAAAATGTATTTATTTTTTTTTTTTACTAAATTCATTAAATTACACAAACATATTAGTTTTAGGTATTAGTAATGATCCATTGGTCATTCCTTGCTGAACGGACTTTTCCTTTATTAGTAGTGTTTTAGAAAAAAAACACAGTAAACATGATGAACTTCATTATTTAAGATGAACCAAAATTTAGCACGAAACTTTTAGCCTCCTTGACTAAGTTCCGATTTTGTAGAATTAAAATTAAATATCAACAAATGGTGCCTGAAAATGACATGTAACATGTTTTCCTCTTTGCCTGATATTCAATTAAACCAAGCCTTGTATTTTATTAGGTTTCAATCGTAACAATAAGGAATTTATCTGTACTTGCTTTAAAGTAAGTCTTTACTAAAATGTGTATTAGTACTTAGGACTTATAAATAGATGGTGTGTTTGCTTCATTTCAGGAGCTTGTAGAAAGATTTTCACTTCCTCAGCAGCACTTCTTTAGATATCTGCAGGTCCGTAGTTTTGTTCAGTCTACTTTTCCTGGGTTTCACACTCTACCAGAGGGCACAGCCCTTGATGTGTTCTTTAGACCACTACAAACTCTTAAAGGTTGCATATCTCATATTTATGATCACATTAATCTTCTCATTCCTGAACACCTACACTTTATGGAAGGGTTGTGGGAGGAGAACTTGGAGATGGCGTTTTCACAAGAACCTTGGACAGAGTTATTGGGGCGAATACATAAATCTGTGCTAGACACAGATTAGACACTCTCATCCAATGTAAAGTGGTACATCGTAGCTATTATACTAAAACTAGATTGGCTAAAATGTATGATGGAATAACTGCAAGTTGTGATAGATGCCAGCAGTCTACAGCGGACCTTGTACATCTGTTTTGGAACTGCCCCTCATTGTATAGTTACAGGTCAGACATTTTTGCCACTTTGTGAAAAGTACTGGGTGAAAAAATTAACCTGTCTCTGCTTCTGTCTCCTTGAACCTCAGTGGGCCTCAGCAGATGGCCGCTCACACTGAGCCTGGTTCTGCTGGAGGTTTCTTCCTGTTCAAAGGGAGTTTTTCCTCTCCACTGTTGCTACAAGCATGCTTAGTGTGAGGGATTGCTGAAGAGTCAATGAGTCGATGCAATCAGCTGGTTTTCCTTAGATAGAAAACTTTGTATCAATCTGACTGGATGATCTGGTGAACTGTAAAGTCCCTTGAGATGACATGTGTTGTGAATTTGGCGCTATATAAATAAACTGAATTGAATTGAAATCGAACCCAATGCTGCGATATTTGAGATCCCCCTTTCCTTAGGGACACATATACTTTGACTTCCTTTGCAAAATCTAAGAAAGATGTTCTTGCTTTTGCCACCCTACTGGTGAGACGACTGATTGTTTTGAACTGGAAACTCTTCTCAGGGTTTGTACGGGTGCTGGAATTCCTTGAAAATGCTTGAATTTTCACGTTGTGTTTTCAAGGTTGGAAAAGTGTTTATATTTTGGATGAAATGCTTGAAAATGCTAGAAATTGTACCTATTTATTTCGCAACAAATACCTATCTAACTGAATCGTGTGTTTATTAAATGGAGAAATAAATGTTGGAGAGCCCGAAAATGAAACCTGCTCGCTTATGTGTGACTGTGATCTGCCAGTCTATTTCCATGTGTGACTCCGCCCCCATGAAACCACTACTGCACCATGCCAGGAGGTTGTCGTTTCAATGAATGTTGGCTGGAAGATATGGATTAAACGGGGACAAATCCCACGAGTTGCCTCTTGTAAAATCTGCAAAAAAGATGTGCAGCTTTTCACAATGGGCGAGTCTGCGCTCTCGAGTCACATGAAGGGTAAGTCATAGTGACAGAGTACGGTGTGATAATGTAATGTTAGTATTGCAGTGTTTCCCGTAGCACTATCTTGGCGAGGCGGCCGCCTAGCCAAACTCACGCCTCGCCAACGTTCCAAAAAAAGAAAAAAAACCTGAAGTTTTAATTCATTATCAGGCCCAGACCTTGAAACAGCATTGATAACTCTACGGGTGATGATACTGAATTGCGACACCCTCTGGTTTGTTATATTACTACGCCATGGCAGAGTAGTAATTTTCTTTGATCATCCGAGGAGAGGCCGTCATCCGCCCCGGCCGTCATCCGCGCAAAACTGGTTCCGTAAGGTGCTGGAAAACGTTTTAAAATGGATCTTGAAAGTGCTTGAAAAGTGCTTGATTTTGACTTTGGAAAAGGTGTACGAACCCTGTCTTCTGTACCGCGCTCACACATCCATTGGATCAAGGACAATTTCTCAAACTAGAAAAGAAAATCAGACTGTCTATGATAGGTAGAATTGGAATGTTTATGAGCCTTTGGGGACCTTGAATATGTCAACTTGAGGGGGACATGCTGAGCATGATTAATATGCTCTGTCTGGCCGTGGCTATGTCTATTTAATTATGTCTTGTATTTAGCATTTCCTGTTTGATGTGTATTGTTTTTTTTTTGTCTTTGTTAGTTGGTTTTTGCTTGTATGTGTGGGAGTTAATTTGTTCTTCAAAAAAAAAGAAAACTTTAAATTTATGAGAAATATTGTCTGAGATCATTTTACTTAATAAACAAAGTTTGAAAAAAAAAATCTTTTAAGTGTGTGATTATAGTGATAGGGTTTTTCTAAAAAAAAAAATGAAAGCGTTTAGGGAAGTATCAACTTTGTGAAATGTTAAACAGCTAAAATGATGACTATGTTACTCTTTGACTCCTTTTACTCTCATCCCATTAAAACATTAAAGAAAATAAACATTTTAAAAGATATAAGTTGATTATCTGATTCTCATTGTCAGTATTTGTCTTCTGTTCTTCAGTGATGTCAGCGGATGCTTTCCCAGCATCCCTCGGTGGAGACGGTTTGGGTGCTGCTTGGTGGGACACAATGAGTGCACCTCATCAATAATGCAAAATGTTTAGAAACTGCCTGGCAACCGCGACTGCAACTCCTGCAACTCCTGCATCCTGTATCAGAAAGAGAGCCTGAGAAACAGGAGAGAGGGAACAGATGTACACATATCTGAGTAAAAGGAGGAAGTGAAGGAGATAAAAATTATTCTGAGGTCATAGAGAGATGAGTGGGGAAAGGTTTTTTTATTTTGTTCCTAAACATATAATTCAGAGTAATTGAAGCTTATTTTATTGGACAGTAAATTTGAGCAGCAAATGAGACTAAACAATCTGATTCTGTTTTTTTTTGCTTATGAGTTTTCCTTTATTTTATTTGCACAGAAATGTCCAGTATCAGCGCAGTTTACCTGCAAAATGGTGCATACTTCTCTTTCTTTCTATCTCATTTTCATCATATGAAATTGGCAATTTACTGCTTTGTCACTGTGACTGGTGCTAATTACATTTAAACATTTTTAAAGTCATTGTACACTAATCAAAAGCCATTAAGCACAACCTTCACTAACGCATGGCTAAAATATGATAAAGGTCTTTCAATAAGACATTATTGAAACATCTGGAATATGAAATTGGTGAATTCTGCACCAAAAGCTTTTGGATAATCTTTCTATAAAGATGTAGTGGCATTGAGCTAAATAAATAAGTTAAAAATTAAAGCTCTTAAGAATAAAACCACTAGAAATTGTCCAGTATGGAAAGAAAACAGAGCATACATTCAAGGTCTGTCTATTCAAAGGTCCAGTGGTCAATTAAAGAGTTGCCTGCAGTGTTTTAAACATTCATCACTGCCCTCCTTCCCAGATTTGTAACAGTAAATTATTAAACCTTCACCTATATTTGAATTATTTAAATAGCCGCTGCTATTTTAAAAACACCTGGCTCATTGGAAAGTTGTATCAGAAGAATCCCATCTTGGTATGAAGATTTCACCTCTTAACCTCTCAAAATGATTTATGTTTTAGCAGCCATTTTAACCTTTATGTCTATTGTTCCAAATAATTCAACTATCTATATATAAATAAAACAATGTATTAATTTGGAGCCATGAATAAATTCTCCTAAACACTTTGCTAAATCTTCTCTGTATCGTGGAGGTTAAGGCGTGGGATTTATTGGCGTGTCTTGGTGCGGCGGACAGGGATTCCCAACACTCATCTCTCCCTCTTTAACGTTCTGATTAATACTTGATGTTAGGAGGATAGATACCCCTTGTACCACAGCATTTGGCTGATGCTTGAAACAGAAACAACCCTCCGTGTGTGTCTGCATGTGTGTGTGTGTGTGTGTGTGTGTGTGTGTGTGGGGGGGGGGATGCTTTTGTCCAAATTTTGTTTGGTGATTATGGCCACCTGTAATTGATTGGCAGACTGCTTGAACTACAACATCGTCATAAATAATTTCTCTCTCTTCCAGAATAAACAATCACCCTGGCAGCCTTTCATTGAAGAGGGGATGCATTTTTTATAAATTTCTTGACCTTTATTTAAGTTGTACAAGAGTTATTTCTTATTTATCAGGTCATGGGGAAATCATCCGATGTGCGAACCATTCAGGGACTAGAGCAGACACATTCCAATGATCCATGGGCTATTTTAACTACTTATAATTATCTCTATGAAACAAAGACCCAAAAAAGATTAAACAGGTTTCCTTATCCTGTTTTAGTCCCGGAGCACATTATAAAATTAACTGAATTTCATTTTTTTTTTTTATTTCATTCAAAGTAAAGCTTAGAACACGTCCACTTCCTTCACATGAGTACAGTAGCAGCCATGCAAAATGGCCCTTCCCACTGCAGTGACCCCCTCTTGCATGTTTTTTTTACCCTGACTCCACCCTTCACTGAATTACAGGGGATGACCAGGAGATGACGCTTCTCTTTAGATCTTAATGTCCATAAATCAAGACAGAAATAATGTTTCAGTACAAAGATTGATGCTTAAAAAGGGAATCATAACGGACCAGCCAGGGGCCATCAAGGACAGTGGGGAAATTTTAAATAGCTGCTAACTCTGTAGAGCCAGTGATAGCCATGCTAACTCTGTAGGGGTAGTGATAGCCATGCTAACTTTGTAGGGGCAGTGATAGCCATGCTAACTATGTAGGGGCAGTGATAGCCATGCTAACTATGTAGGGGCAGTGATAGCCATGCTAACTTTGTAGGGGCAGTGATAGCCATGCTAACTATGTAGGGGCAGTGATAGCCATGCTAACTATGTAGGGGCAGTGATAGCCATGCTAACTTTGTAGGGGCAGTGATAGCCATGCTAACTATGTAGGGGCAGTGATAGCCATGCTAACTCTGTAGGGGTAGTGATAGCCATGCTAACTTTGTAGGGGCAGTGATAGCCATGCTAACTATGTAGGGGCAGTGATAGCCATGCTAACTATGTAGGGGCAGTGATAGCCATGCTAACTATGTAGGGGCAGTGATAGCCATGCTAACTTTGTAGGGGCAGTGATAGTCATGCTAACTATGTAGGTCCATTGCTTTGCACTGAATCAAATATGAATCTGACCTAAAAACTGAGTGATATTTGGTTGATTAGGATTTATTTTATCATCAACTGCACACTGAAAGTAACCTAAATCATATCCTGTATTAATTCTTCTGCAATAATGCGGATTTCACCTAATGGAGCATATATTTTCCGAGCAAAACAGAACTAATTGTGTTCAAAACTAAAATATGAAGAAAAAAACAATAATATAAAGTAAAGAAATGTATGGGAAAAAGAAATTAGATCATGGGAACTTGGCCTGGAGCATTGCTTCTTTCAATACACTTGTCATGACAGATCCTGTTGTCTTGATTAAGCCGTGCTTCTTTTATTCAGAAGCCACAGACAATGACTTCCCCTGAGAGATAATAAATATTTTACTTTAATGCTGTTTTCATTTATATTTTATGATCCAATGTTAAGGAATGAGTTTGGCTTTCACTTTAAGGTCTACAAAGTAACACATATGTATTTGTTACAGATTAAACAAAAATAGAAAAACTATTCATAGGAAATAAATTGAAATAAAAAGAGGTAACTTTGATGAAATGGTAGCTTTGGGAACCAGAAATGTTTCAGAACATCTCCAGATGGTCCAAACTGTCTGGGTCAATGAAACAGAACCACCCAGAGGATAGATGTTCAAAATGGGAAGATGGAAACAAGATGTAAAGATGTTTTCTGTCCCTTTTTCCTGAATGCAGGAAAAATTATTGAGATTTTTGGGATGTTTAGTTTTTACATACAGATGTGTACATACACAGAAATCCCTATACCTTTAAAGAATTTAGACAAACTATGATGATGTCATAGCTTTGTACATTATGTTTCCTGCTATCAAATCATACCAAAGATTTCTGGAAGAGGATTGTGGACCTCCAAATATCTGGTTAAGCCTTGTGCATATTTACATTTTTTATTATTAATTAAAAAAGCATGTATCACACTGCTTAAGGGGGAGACAATAGTGTCAAATGGTTGCATAAAGCCCCAGAATATAGATAGAGGGATGGTTAATATGCTGTCTGAAGCTGGTTAGAGAGAATTATTATTATCTACACTATCTACAGGCCTGAACAGTCCTGGGCTTGGATGCCACTCAGAGAAAAAGGAGGCATTAGCTAAGAAACAACATAAAAAGTATAAAATAATAAAAGTAAAAACAAAAATTCAGACGGTGACGCTGACTTTCCTTTTCTCAGGAAAAATGGGAAAGCTTGCAAGGATGGGAACTCACCCTGTACACAGCTGTAAGGTTATGGAGTAGCATCATGGTAGTGCTTTGCTGACGTAGGGACTGGAGTATTTTATAGATTCAATTCTATTTAGTTTATTTCTATAGCGCCAATTCGCAACACGTCATCTCGATGCACTTTACAGATCATCCGATCAAACTGATTGAAAGTTTTCTATCTAAGGAAAACCAGCTGATTGCATCGACTCATTGACTCTTCAGCAATCCCTCACACTAAGCATGCTTGTAGCGACAGTGGAGAGGAAAAACTCCCTTTGAACAGGAAGAAACCTCCAGCAGAACCAGGCTCAGTGTGAGCGGCCATCTGCTGAGGCCGACTGGGGTTCAAGGAGACAGAAGCAGACATAGAAAAAGAAGCATAGATACAAAAGGCAACTGTCAACCAGCTCCACAGGCGGCCCGTCCAGGAAACACACAGCCAGGCAGACGAGTTCCGAGCCAGCTCCCATGTCAGAGGATGAAGAGAGCACATCCAGTTAGTCACAGTCAGAGAAACAGGACTACACTGGAAAACAGGCCAAGCTCCAACATCTAGAAACAAAGGTGTTGATGGCAGCAGCACAGCTGATGTTTCTCTCCAGGATGGAGTCACAGCCAAACAGGAACAGACCAGATGAAGCTACTATGAGAAAAAGCAGAGAGAGCAGAACGTTAGAGATTAGATGGAATAATGACAACAGAACATGTGTGTCAGAATGAAAAGGACTTACATGTAAATGTGCAAACTGCTGAACTTAAAGAAGATTGTATCCGGTTTATTAGGTGTGTCTTAAGGCGTAAAATACTTTACAGTACAGTATTTAATTTTCACTATTCTTCACTATTGTTATTATTTTTCTAAGCTCCATATTTGTGTGACCATTTTTTCTATAATATTGAGCAGAATTTCCTCATTGTGGCGCAATAAGGAATTTTCTATTCTATTCTATTCTATTCTATTCTATTCTATTCTATTCTATTCTTTAGGTGTATCTTTTCCTACTGTGTCTAGTTCCCCAGGAAACTGTAGAGCAGCTGAGCACACATAACGGATCAAATGACACCAGCGCCGTGGACCGCCCAACCAGAGGATGAAAGCAGTGAACAAAAGTGGTTCTAAGTGTTTTCCTTCATGTGGAGTCGGTCCCTTTGCCTACTGGGAGGCACTGGTGGTATTCTGATGCCTTTGAGACAATCTCATCCATATTACATCGTTTTTACCATGAGCTCTGATCAAACCCACAGAGACATAAGGGAGGACAGAAAACGGAGGAAGAGCATGGAGCAGCAGGAGGGAAGGCCACAGCAATATGGAAGGAATTCAACTCGAAGCAAATGTGAATTACATTGAAGTGAGAGTAAAGCGAAAAAGAGTGGGTCCTGCAGTGGAGTCTGGGGAAAAGTTATAAAAGACCATCTAAAAAAAAAAAAAGGGAAACATAAAGGAAAAAACAACAACATTGAAACAGATGATGGCATGCTCAAAAATAGAAGAAAGTGAGATGCTCTTATGTTAAATGACACGCCCAACTCTTGAGTCATCTTTGCACTCATCCCCGCTCACACACAAAAACACAAAGACTCACACAGAGGCACGCACTCCCATCATCCCCCCTGTCCCTCTGCATTAAGAGCCGCCTCGGGGCATGCAAGTCTCAGACTTACTGAGGCAGCCGGGCAGACAGTAGAGTGGAAGTTGGGAGGGATCAGTCTGTTAAGAGCTGTCATTGGAATAAAAGTTAGCTGTGGGAGTGTGTGCTGGCAGAGACTGCGTCGGCCGTAGCGGCATAACGGCTCACAGAGAATAAGGCTGACAGCAGACACGATAGCTCAGTGGTGTTTTTGGTCATTTCAGACTTTGAACTGAACAACCGAAGTCAGCGTGTAAAGTACAAGTATAATATTCATTATTACAACATGATCAGACATATTGCTCATTTAGACATAAAATTAAGACAGAAAATAACATTTTTTTTTAATTTACAATTAATTTTAAATCAACATTTAAAATATTTTACATTTTTTACATGTATTTTTTAGATGTGCAAGATACACACACCAGCCATTTAATCTTTAATGACTAGTAATGCATCATTTCATTTTTCGTCGGACTGATGACGTATTTCCTTACCCTGGGTGCCATTCCGAACTTAGTCCCGCCCACAACGTCTCAGGTCGGGAAGTTCGGTCTGGCATTGGTCAATAGTAGCGCGAGTATGCTCGCACAATATCTGGCTGGCCAATCAAATTGTCAGGGCGGGCTTTATACGATGATGGACAGATGATCAACAGTAACGTAATCAACCACGTCACCAAAGCGCGCTTGGGTGACAACAACAATGGCTGCCGCTGGAGAGTTGAGGTGTGTAGATTCTGCTATCAGGTCTGTTCTAGAAGATATCCACAGCAAATGAATTTTAAAAGAGGAACAGAGAAACGCCATCAAGGCTCATCTTCTTATTCTAGGCGTGCAACTGCACGCTTTGATTTTTGTTGACAACAACTATGCGTCGCTTAACATACGTCACGCACTCCGTTGCTCTTATTGGTTGTAGGTCTATCCAATTGAGTGCAGAGGCATTTTTTTTCCTGGTTCATTCAAAACACGCCCCATAATCACAGCTCTATAGAGCAGCATCAGACTCATTCTGACTAGAATTGAGTCGGACTACGTCAGGCTAGTATTTCCTCCCTAGAGCGCAAAAATCTTTTCCCATTGACTCTTGTTAAAAGTTGTACATGTGAAGCAGCTCCCCTGCAATACAAAGGTATAGGAGAGCTGACAGGAAGTGTATTTGCTCACCACCTCCCGCCAGAGTGCATACGTTCTGCAGGTGATTGACAGGTTGAGCCACAGGAGTTGATTGGAGAGAGAGAGAGAGAGAGAGGGGCATGGCGTAAGAAACGTCTTTTTCCAGGACCTGGTTTAGCTACCAGGCTAGGCTAACCGCATGCAGCGAGGCTAAGGCTTTATCCTGCCTCCTTTTCCAAAGGTCATTATCTGAGCCAGCATGGATAAAGACGGCCAGGACTGATTTAAAGCACTTTATAGAAAAGGCAAAATCTGGGATTCACATGGAAAATAATAGAATATAGTCTACTTATTCTAGATGTTTGTTCATTTGCATAGTTGCTCTTAAATAAACACATTCTCAGAAAATAACTAGTTTTTATTTATTAAAAAGCTGACTAACAGCTTCTCCATTATTAAACTGGTACATTATTTTTTTAGGTTTGTGACTCAATATTGGACCAAAACACAGATTTACCTTCACAGCCTCAGAAGGGAAAGATTTACGTACATGAAATGATGTTTTGTTTTTATAAAGTGTTTTTATAATGTTTTTAGTTGTTGGCTTTCATATAAATATACTGCTGTGATAACTTAGTATACGTTTGATTAGTTTTTGGTTTACATCTATTTTGAACTTATAGCGCCCCCTGAAGAAAACTTCACCAGCCGTCACTGTTGTCTTTTGCATAGATGCATATTTTTGTTGTCAGTAAACAACTTAGTCATACTCATTTTTGCTTACTTAATTAGTGAAACGTATATTTGTGACTAATAAGACTATTGATGATTCTCTAACTTACAAAATCCAGTCTAACCATTTCTAAATGAAACGTAATAGTTTGATTATAATAATTAAATATTTTCATGTACTGTATGTGAACTCATTTATCCCATAAAGTCTGTCAGAAAAGATTAAGGATTTTAGTAAAATAATTACTCTTTGGACATATTGTTGTTTATCAATAAATAACATCTGATAGATGAGATACAGTGGAAAGGACTTTGATACATAAATATAACCCAGTAGCTTATTAGTTGCTTTAAATGCACGATCCACCATCTTCTTAGGCAGTATCTATTTTCTGGGATAATTGAAAATAAGCAAACCTTGTCATTTGCAAAATTAAACCAGCACTATTTATAAGCAGTATTTGTCATTACTTTTTTATCAAGCTTTAACACATAAAATGAAGAGAGGTACCTTGTTGAGAAGCTATATGGCTAAAAAGGTTAGCACTGCATCTAAAGCAGCAGCAGCCATTCTAAGTGGGAAGATTCTTATTCAAAATTTCAATTAATTATTTTAATCAGTTTTGCTATGTTTCTATTAGTTATGTTTTCCATATGAGATATTTTCCAGCATTTTTGCACAGCTTTTAATTATTTATTTTACAATCCATTGGTCACCAATGGTAGTTAAACATGTTCAGTGAGGGAATGGAATAACTGGACTTACGAAGTAAAGTTCAAGTTAAAGTAGGTATCTGTTATCAATGGTGATGAAATATATAAATTAGATTAGATTATTAATTGGGTCTTTCACAGCAGTGATCCAGAGGGGTAAATCTGGCTGAGAAAAGTTTTTTTTTTTTTATCAGGAGCCTGACAGAAGCCACCAATGTGCGCTGAGAGGGGATCTGGTCCTCTAAACAAAAACACAAAGCAACTTTTGTCTAAATGAGACTCCTGGGGGGCATGTGGAGCTCCTCCTGCTTTCAGTAACGATGATACAGATATTAAACTAAATACAAACAATGATCTTCAAACTTTAGTGGATTTTTCTATTTGACTGATTGTGAGTTTTTTTTGCCTCTGACACCGAGCTGAACTCACATGCGCAGACGAATGAGAGTGATGGAGGGTAAGAGGGAGGGATGATGGGCTCTTTAGTGGTTGTGTGATCGTAGCCACCAGTTCCACAGCTGGTGCACCAGCAGGCAGCCCAGCCTGGCCATATGTTGCCTGGGCTGCTCCCTTTGCTCCCATTATCCTCGGAGTAGGATCAACCTCCCCCCCACTCCCAACTTCCCAATCCCAAACCACCAGCATTACAATGCTCTTACACCCCCCTCCTCATCTCTGCGCCACTTTCAGCTCCTACCACAGCTATTATGGTTTGAGAAAAGGCTTCCACACAATCTAAAGCCTGTTGGCCATTTCGCCATTTTTAAACTGACATTATTGGGTCCTTTCAGGAACCTAAAGCTAAATAAACAACAGAAGGAGCCACTGATAAGGGAAGATTTCATTACTGATTTTATTAAGATGAAAACATATTTAACTGCAGTTTTTGATTGTCATCAAGCTTGTCATGTTTGAATTGATGGGTGACTGTAAGAAGAAACTATTTTTTTTACTGATTATTAGGAGGTTATGAATATTTACAATCTTTAAATAAAAATGTAAGCAAGGATGTTTTTCATTTCAAAGCTTTAAGATATTTTCTGTTAAAAGCAAACTGCCTAAAAAATAAACTTTTATTCTTTAAGAGTCTTACTGTTTACCCAGGCTCAGAGAACATGATATGTCTTCACATGTTTGGGGGAATAATATTGGTCTTGAGATTTTAGTCCTTAAATTGTGTCTGTGTTCTGTTCATGTCAATTTGAAGTCTTTATTCTTTGGTCAGCAGCCTTTGGTCTTTGGTGTGACAGGCTTTTAAAATTAAAATTTTTTCAAAGATATTATATAAATCAGTGTTTGTATACTCTTTATTGCTGGAAGTACGGCTTTGTTAGATCATTCTGACAGAACTCTACAATAGTCAGAAAAGGAAGTGACTCTTATAGAAATACTTTGAGCTTTTTTCTCTAATTCGAACAGCGTGAATCAACCAATAATCATTATTCTTTATAAGTTGCCTGAAAAGCTGAGATTAATTTCCTTCCTATGAATTCTTGTAATGTTTCTAACGCATTAAACACTTATTTCTTAAAATAATTCAACCTTAAATTCAACCTTAATTTGATTATATATATATATATATATATATATATATATATATATATATATATATATATATATACACTGCAAAAAATGTAAATCTTAATAAGTCATTTTTTCTTAAAATAAGTGCATTTTTTCTTGGATTGAAGAGGTAAGTGAGACACTTTGCCAATGGAACAAGACAATTTTGATTTAAATTAAGAAAAAACTATTGCAATGTCTTATTTCAAGTGCATTTTATCTAATTATCTTATTTTAAGAGTAAAAATACTTATTCCATTGGCAAATCCTCTGACTTACCTACTCAAATTAATTCAATTCAATTCAATTCAATTCAGTTTATTTATATAGCGCCAAATTCACAACACATGTCATCTCAAGGCACTTTACAGTTCAACCAGATCATACAGTCAAATTGATACAAAGTTTTCTATCTAAGGAAAACCAGTTGATTGCATTGACTCATTGACTCAAATACAATCCCTCACACTAAGCATGCTTGCAGCGACAGTGGAGAGGAAAAACTCCCTTTGAACAGGAAGAAACCTCCAGCAGAACCAGGCTCAGTGTGAGCGGCCATCTGCCGAGGCCCACTGGGGTTCAAGGAGACAGAAGCAGAGATACAAAGAGCAGCTGTAAAAGGCGGCCCCGTCCAGGAAACACACAGCCAGGCAGACGAGCTCCAAGGCAGCTCCCATGCCAGAGGATGAAGAGAGCACATCCACCCAGCCACGGCCAGAGAAACAGGACCACACTGGAAAACAGGCCGATCTCCAACATCTACAAACAAGGGTAAATACACTTAATTTAAGTAATCCTTACTTATTTCTAGATTGTTTTTGCAGTGTAAGATGATCTGCCAATGGAATGAGTATTTTTACACCCTGAATAAGACAATTAGATATTATAGACTTGAAATAAGATATTGCAGCTGTTTTTTTTTCTTAATTCAAATGTAAATATCTTATTCCATTGGCAAAGAGTCTCACTTAGCTGCTTAATCCAAGAAAAAATGCACTTATTTTAAGAAAAATTGACTTACTTGTATGACTGCAGTGCAGTCATTTCTATCCCAGAGAAACAGTTTCATTCCCTCTAAACTGGAAAACTACCAAATAGCTGCTGCAGCTTTTAGTACGTATTTCCCTTCATCACACTCTGGTCGTGACCTTTTTATGCAGCTTTGCTCATTCTCTCCTGTATTTTTACGTTTTTTATTCTGTTCATACCATCTTTCAAAACTATAAACATTTAGGTGGAAGGGAGTTTCTAAATTGCCTTTTTATGTGCATATTTTCCAAAATTCACTGCATACTCACAATGTTTTTGTTTTTTTTTGTTTAAGTGAAGTGATTAGAAAATAAAGTTGTTAATCCATGTGAATAATATAATAATGGAATATTTCACAGTGTTGTTAAAAAACACTTTTTGGATTCCCACTGTGAAAACAACCAATTAAACTAAAGCTAAAACTGATTAGCTTAGCCTTGATTTAACCTCTTTTTTAGTGCTGAAGTTAATCACCACCTTGCCAAATAGAGTTTTTTTAAACATCAAGACTATGTTTAGTAAAACACAACATTTAGCTTATCCTGGCTTGTCC
>CM060072.1:1490000-1492500 GCA_030533445.1 Cyprinodon diabolis
ACGCGAGTGTGGAGAGTGCAAGAGATTGGGTCATACTCCTGTAACAGAGCCGACATGAGCAGACTTTGACAAAACTATCTTTCTGGCATGAACACGGGGCTAAGCATGCCCCTAACCACCCTAAGACATATAAGTTAACATTATAAAAAAGTTATTTATTTTTCATGTGAACATTCTCAAGACCCTTGCTGTTCGAGTTCCAGAGGTGAGTACCATTAGTTAGATTTACTTAAAAAACATCTGAAAAAAAAGTACTTTTAAGAGTAGTTTTCATTTTCACTACTTTTCACTTTCACATATTGTTGCTTTGGTAAAATTGTTTGCTCTACCTGCCAGGAGTAACTTGAACTATTCGGAGATCAGGCGAAAACGAGTAGATGCTGCAAGTTATTTTTTTCTTTCCTAACTTACGGTCCTGGAGTAAATTCAGCACAATATATCAGCTGTGCTGCTGCCATCAACACCTTTGTTTCTAGATGTTGGAGCTTGGCCTGTTTTCCAGTGTAGTCCTGTTTCTCTGACTGTGACTAACTGGATGTGCTCTCTTCATCCTCTGACATGGGAGCTGGCTCGGAGCTCGTCTGCCTGGCTGTGTGTTTCCTGGACGGGGCCGTCTGTGGAGCTGGTTGACAGTTGCCTTTTGTATCTATGCTTCTTTTTCTATGTCTGCTTCTGTCTCCTTGAACCCCAGTGGGCCTCAGCAGATGGCCGCTCACACTGAGCCTGGTTCTGCTGGAGGTTTCTTCCTGTTCAAAGGGAGTTTTTCCTCTCCACTGTCGCTACAAGCATGCTTAGTGTGAGGGATTGCTGAAGAGTCAATGAGTCGATGCAATCAGCTGGTTTTCCTTAGATAGAAAACTAAAATCAATTTGACTGGATGATCTGGTTGAACTGTAAGGTGCCTTGAAATGACATGTGTTGTGAATTGGCGCTATAGAAATAAATTGAACTGAATTGAAAAATTGTTCCTCATTTAATGAAAGAAAACGTCACAATGGCAATAAGAATAGTTTCAATCTGATAAAAGAAATGATACATAAAATATCTATTAAAATAAACAAATGACAGTCAGACATTGTTTTTAAAATATGCCTCAATAGAATAATTAAACAAATAGAGTATAAAATTCAGAAACAGGCCTGCACTATAACTCAACATAATATTTAGCTCCAGGGAAACACTTAAATCATGTAGGATAGTGGGCCCTGGGGACCGGGTCTAAGTCTGCTGTAAAGACTGATTTTTATAAGTTATATTAAGAAATGTGATTACAAAAGTGTTGTATTCTTATAATTATAATTATGTGCAAATTCTGGTATTCTAAAGCATAAAATAAAACAAAAAAGTTTTTTTTTTAATACTTTGGATTACCAGAATTTGCACTTAACTATCTGCAATTTTATTATGTTTAACAATTTACTCTTATCAAACTGAGGATGTGCTTTTTATTAAGATCAGCACATCTGTATTAATTGTAATCAATAAAAGCATCATATTGTTAGAATCTGCACTATTGGGCAAATTTGTCTGCGCAAACAAGGAATGCGATTTCAGCCTCACCTGCTCACAGCATACATGTTAATGAACATTCAGTTTTATTGTATTCATTTATTTTAAAGGTGGTTTAAATAGAACAATATAATATTACTAAAGCTATAAGTTGTTCATTGTGTTTATCACAGAAACTGATGGGGAAGAAAGTTTCTTTGGCAACTAGATTTTGCAAATAGCTCCATTTTAGACCATGCTGAAAGTAAAAGTTAGCCTGGGTGCCATTCCGAACTTAGTCCCGCCCACAACGTTTGAGGTCGGGAAGTTCGGTCTGGCATTGGTCAATAGTAGCGCGAGTATGCTCGCACAATATCTGCCGGGCCAATCAAATTGTGAGGGCGGGCTTTATACGATGATGGACAGATGATCAACAGTAACGTAATCAACCACGTGACCAAAGCGCGCTTGGGTGACAACGACAATGGCTGCCGCTGGAGAGTTGAGGTGAGTAGATTCTGCTATTAGGTCTGTTCTAGAAGATATCGACAGCAAATTAATTTTAAAAGAGGAACAGAGAAACGCGATCAAGGCTCATCTTCTTATTCTAGGCGTGCAACTGCATGCTTTGGTTTTTGTTGACAACAACTATGTGTTGCTTAACATACGTCACGCACTCCGTTGCTCTTATTGGTTGTAGGTCTATCCAATTGAGTGCAGAGGCATTTTTTTTCCTGGTTCGTTCGAAACACGCCCCATAATCACAGCTCTATGGAGCAGCATCAGACTCATTCTGACTAGAATTGAGTAGGACTACGTCAGGCTAAGTAAAAGGGGCCTTCTTCCGTAACCTATAAACCTTTTCATGTCCTCAAAAAAGTGACGTCAGCCTCCATGTTCTAAACAGCAGTTCCTGTGGAAGGTTTTACTTCCAGAATCATCGCAGGAAGTACCTTTACTGAAGGGCCTCCTTTCATTTCTTATTAAAAACTCAGTTAGAGCCAAATCACTA
>CM060072.1:1497500-1562500 GCA_030533445.1 Cyprinodon diabolis
GGATGGATGGATGATGGATGGATGTATGGATGATGGATGATGGATGGATGATGGATGGATGGATGGATGATGGATGATGGATGGATGTATGGATGATGGATGATGGATGGATGATGGATGGGTGGATGGATGGATGGATGATGGATGGATGGATGATGGATGGATGGATGGATGGATGGATGGATGGATGGATGGATGGATGATGGATGGATGTATGGATGATGGATGGATGTATGGATGATGGATGATGGATGGATGATGGATGGATGGATGGATGATGGATGATGGATGATGGATGATGGATGATGGATGGATGGATGGATGGATGGATGTATGGATGATGGATGGATGTATGGATGATGGATGATGGATGGATGGATGGATGATGGATGATGGATGATGGATGGATGATGGATGATGGATGATGGATGGGTGGATGGATGGATGATGGATGGATGGATGGGTGGATGGATGGGTGGATGGATGGATGGATGGATGGATGGATGGATGGATGGATGGATGGATGGATGGATGGGTGGATGGATGCCTTGCTTTGCTCCATCTTTTGTTTGCTCTTTCTCACCCTTGTTCTCCTCCTAATCCTGCTTCCCATTTCTGGTCGTTTTCCCAGGAGACGCCATGAGAGCGAACGCTGTGCCCGTTAAGTAGGACCACTTTATCCTGTCAATACCTTCAGCAGAGCGTTATTGACTTGAACTTTGAGAGTGTCGCTGTGTGACAAAGGAGGGAAAGAAAGACTTGAATACAAAAATGTTTAAAGGGGAAAAATTTTATGTTGATGTTTTTAAAGGAAAAGTTTGATACTTTAATCCGTTTTTTTGCTGTGATCAATGCTTATCAATTCATACATTTACATATTAATTCTGATGTGTTCTTGTTATTATAAAGTCTTCATTCAGGCACTGTCCGCCTACTGGTCTTAAATTAATGTTAAAATCTTTGACAAGTGTTCCTTATTTTCCTTGTAAGGTTGGTTTATATTTGGAGTGTTTCATTCTGTACTTTCTACAAATGTTTTTGATTTTTGTCTGTCCATGATGTTTGCTTCTAAGCGAGGAGTCTCTCAAATGTTTGATGCAATCTCAAAATGTTGATAATTGTGTAAATGTTAATGTCTCTTAAATTCTTAAAATAACTGGGCTGCTAGTAATCTAAGCTACAGTAACTGGGAGGTTTTTCATATCTTTTTAGAACAATCAGATTTGTCAAAATCATGGAGAAAAAAAAAAGTAAACTTCCTCCGGCACTTGCAAATACAGTATATTTGTGTTTCCTTGCACACAAAAGAAGTAAATATATTTATTGATCTATTTATAATTGACACATAACAATATGTGGAAAGTAAGATTAAATTGCATTAGTATCCCCATATACAGAATACAACCTGCTTATCAATAAAATCAGTGTCACTTGAGAAATGTAAGAAGACAAAGTGCTAATTTATGCAGCAATTGTTGGTTTGTAAGGTATGTGACTTATATATATATATATATATATATATATATATATATATATATATATATATATATATATATATATATATATATATATATATATGTATATATAGGAGAACGTCAGTGTGTCATTTTAACTTCTTAATCTCAATAAATCTACAATCTACAATAAATATTATGAGACACAAGCATAAAAGCAGCTAAAATGATAAATTCCGGTTTTAGTTTTTTTTAGTTTTATTTTTTGCATTTAGTCCAAGAGAATATTCATATTTCAATTAATAATTTTATTTAAAAGAGTAGCAACATTGTATGCTCCTCATAGCCTTTTAATAATTTTGTAGCAAAACTCTTTCAGTCAGTTAAATAACTGATAAAAATAAAAGTTATGAAGATCTAATTATTTTTAAAAACAAGAATCGTATTCTATAATATGCTTGATTCCTCTGATTAAAAGTCTTTTAAGGCAATAAATTGCATCATGGTTATTTCCACTCTATTTTTTTTTTAAGGAAAAACCATCACTATAATAGGAAAAAGCAAATTAAGGCATATATTGGAGTTTATCTGCCCTTTTCTGGAAAATCTTTCACTCACCTGAACACCCAGATTTTGATGCAATGATTATCCTAAAAAGCGTGTTGTTTGTGTTGCATGATCCAAATTATTAAAGCATCTGCAGCTTGAATTGTCAGAAGTAATGACTTTTACACAGAGGTCATATTGGACAAAATATGAAAAAATAACACAATCAGCCATTCATGTCCAGAATAATGACATCTACATGTGATGATGGGCAAGCACGCCTGCCTGAGTGAATGTGAGAAGAGAAGGAGCTTTTTACTCACACACACACTTCCTGAGTCCACGGCTCTGATGAAAGCAATTCCAAGCTAATGGATTAATTTCATTCCGCTGCTTTCTGCCGTGCTGAGGACAATTAGCTTGGAATGGAGCTGTGAATATTTAATGAGAACCATTGAGAGGTAAGATGGGGGGGTCTGCAAATAGGGAGATAGGGAAACCTGGAAGAAGAGAGCATGTCAATTGAGAGTGAAAAAAAGACAAGACAATGAATGTTAACAAGAAAAGGGGAATTTATGAAGGATTTCTTTGAGGAAAACGTTAAAAGTACTTCATGAGAAATAGAGATATGCCCAACTGTTACAACTGGCATTCATAACCATATTTAAATCATTGTTTAGTGAATAATAAGGGTTAAAAGTGATAGATTATTAAATATAATTTTTGATAAAAATCCTGGATTGAGGTGATGTGTCAGATGTCCCATCATTCTCATTTCTATACTCATTTAACACGGTTCAGTCTGATTTTACTTTGTTAAATCTCCAGAGGACTTAAAGGAATAGTACACCCAAAACATGATTAGCCTTCATTTTCTACTCACCCCCATGCTGAACAACACTCTGGAGTACTTTTTTGATATCTCAAATGCATCTGGAGATCTGGGAGGCTTCTTGCTGTCTGCTGACATTCAAATAATGGAGGTCTATGGCGCCCGAGGCAGAAAGGTCCATAAAAGTCCACAAAAAACGTGTCAATATTCCTCCATACTGCTGGTCCAATGTATTCCAAGTGTCCTGAGTGGGTAGCGTCCATAATTTACTCGAAACGAAGTCATTTAGAATGTTATAGAGCATAAACAGTAGTGTATAGGACTTCCTAAAAGCGCACGCCTGCGAGTTCACGAGCCTACGGAAACCGCGGCAGACCAAACCAGATGAAAGTGCGCATTCAGCTCGGCAAAGAACTCATGCTCTTCCTCAACACTGAAGTCCTCAGACATTTTTCTTTCGTTGTTTCTTTCTTTGCACAGGTAAACAGCACATTTCTTCTTCTACGCTTGCATTATCAAGAGCAGACGCTGAATGCGCACTTTCATCTGGTTTGGTCTGCCGCGGTTTCCGTAGACTCGTGAACGCGCAGGCGCGCGCTTTTAGGAAATCCTATACACTACTGTTTATGCTCTAAAAACATTCTAAATGACTTCGTTTCGAGTAAATTATGGACGCTACCCACTCAGGACACTTGGAATACATTGGACGAGCAGTATGGAGGAATATTGACACGTTTTTTGTGGACTTTTATGGACCTTTCTGCCTCGGGCGCCATAGACCTCCATTATTTGAATGTCAGCAGACAGCAAGAAGCCTCCCAGATCTCCAGAAGGATGTGAGATATCAAAAAAGTACTGCAGAGTGTTGTTCAGCATGGGGGTGAGTAGAAAATGAAGGCTAATCATGTTTTGGGTGTACTATTCCTTTAAGTATCGGCAATAGACTGTCCTACACTTTATGAATATTTCTTGTTTGGTTCCTTACCGGCTGGTTTTGTTTGTCTGACCGCCATTGTGGAAAACGACTGGTGAAGATGGAGCAGCTAGCAGAGCGAGGTGCGTGAGAACGCTGGTACCCTTTTTCCACCTGGATCCCCGCTCTTTTTGGCCCTCATGTCCCTCCATTGTCGGACAAACTCGCCCCCACTTCCTCACCGCCTTGGCCATATCTAGACACACAGCTAGTTCCTGATTGGCCCTCTGGCGTAGTGGCGTGGAATAACAATAAAATAAATAAAACTCAGCATAAATCACAAACATCTGCGTCACACCTACGACAAGCTAACTGCGACGCACTGCTGTGGGAGTATTATCGGCCCTTCAGAATCAGAATTGTATGTTCTCCAATGACAAAGTGTAACCATTTTTTTCAAATCAGAGTTTCTGAAATACTTATGACTAAGACCCATTCAAAATTCTAAATCCCAAAATACTTGTAAACGGAATATGAGGTGCAGCTTCTTCAGGAAAGGTGCATTTCACTTTGTGACAAATTACGATAGCTGCTGACAAGCCCACTTTTTAATTGACAGATGGTTTCAAGTCATTTGAAAGAGCAAATTCTACCTCCGCCAAGGAGATTTTTAGCTAGCTCCTCTTCCTCTTCACCAGCATTTTTAGCTAGCTGTGTGTGTGTGTGTGTGTGTGTGTGTGTGTGTGTGTGTGTGTGTGCGTGTTTGTTGGTTGAAGAGCATCGATATCCCAATCCTACAGAGCGGAGGTCTTCAACAGGGGGTCCGCGACCCCTAGGGGGTCCACAGAGGTACTGCATGGGGGTTGCAAAAGTTTTGGTTGATTACTTTCTTTTTATATTCCTCCCTGCAATTTTTCCCACTAATTGAAATTTCTTTAAATCCACATTAACACGAATTCAACAGACTGCAGTAAACAGATCAATGGAGGCAGAAGATGTCTTTCAGTCATCAATGCTCACATTTAGTGACACACAGGAGCTCTTTCAAGCTGGACACCGTTTCATTCACAACACCTGTCCCATCAACCAGGAATCAGAAATACTTTAATAATCCCAGGGAGGAATTACTTTCGTTACATTGCTCCTTATGTAATTTGGGCTACGCTCACACTGCAGGCCTTGATGCTCAATTTTTTTTGTGAAATCTGATTTTTTTTACGTTGTTGTTCACATTTCCAAATATATAATGCGACTTTTATGTGATCTCCTCTGTTAACTGCAGTCATACAATGCAAGGGTCCTGCATGCGCAGTAGAGAACGCAATGACGTCACAGGCCAACGTGCTCTATGTTTATGGAAGTAAACATGGATGGTAGTGCCGGCGCGCATCTATCAGTCTTTTCCAACAATAAAATCACAATCTTTTCCAGATGGTTAAACATAAATACTGCTCTCCACATCATAATCTGCCATGGTTGTTGTTTTTCTTGCAGCTTCTGCGCAACAAGACGCAGAATAGTGACCTTTGTCGGGTATTAATGACGTTCAGGTCACAGGTCAAATTTAAAAAGATCAGATTCAGGACCACATAGCCAAGTGGCCTCGGTCGGATTGGAAAAAATTGGATCTGTGTTGTCATGAAAAGATCAGATACAGGTCACATATGGGCAAAAAAAACAGATTTGGGTCACTTCAGGCTGCAGTGTAAACGTAGCCAGAGTGACTATAGAACCAGTTTGATATAACAATATATATAAGTAGGGGGTCCCCGCTCCATCTCGCCATCAGTTTGGGGGTCCTTGGCCTGGAAAACGTTAAAGACCTATGCTACAGAGGGATTTTCCATAAATAGCCACGTTTTGACTAGGTTTGATTTTTCTTCTCAATTAGTTTGAAAATGTAAAACTTTCATCTCATATGGTAAATGTATTCAGAAACTTCCCAGCTCCTTTAGCTCTGGGATTAAAACTGGAGAGAAACAGTTTTACAGTTTGGCCAAATTTTGGACCCAGTAAAACTTGAAACTTTCCACCTTGAGCTCAACTTTAAACCTTTGCAGCAAAAGACTATAAGAGAATGTAGAAACAGAGAGTTGTTTACCAGTTGGCACGCATTGGCACCTCTGTTCCTTTTTTTAAGTGTGTAACTTTGTGTAACTTTTGTCACCTGAGGATTCAGCTGAGGCAAATTCACAATTACTGTGAATACAAGAGATGATGCTCGCACGCACCTCTCATCAGATGGACCTTTCTCTTTTTTTGCCCTGAGGTGACAAACTGTGATGGCTGCACCGTAGCCTGTCTATCAAAATCCCCAAAAGTACCTAAAGGTTTCAAAAAGAACAAATGCAATGTATCGAGCAGAACAACAGTGAGAGTCTGATAAAAGTACAGCCAGGTATGAGGATGATTGGTGGCTGGAGGGATATGGGAAGTCGTGGGGATTATTGTGGAAACAAACTTTTTTTACGTTTATTTTCTCAAAAATTAGTTTTATATATATATATTTTTTCATATTTGCCGATAATAATTGTTAAAAATTTTCTATTATACTCTATTCGAGTTTCCTGAAGCATAAAATTTAGAGCAAACAGGAAATTAAGTTACATTCTCTTTGCACCTCAAACTTACAAGAATCATATACTGTACATAGCCGTTGGGGGGAAAAAAATCAATCCATAACACAAACATGCTCTGGATAAAGAGGCTGATCCATTTTTAGATACTTTAGATACTCAAAATGCAAGGAGAGAAAATGCTATTCAGGGAACCTGTGGCGGCTGCTGGACTTTTCTCCAGGGGGCGCAATAAATTCAAAATAGATGTTTAGCAAAACCAATCAGACCTATACTAACTTATCCCACCAGTATATTTATATGAATGTCAACAACAAAAAAACATTCTAAAAATACTTTACAAAAAATAATTTCATGTACAGGTTTACTTTTTGCACATAGATCTTGTCCTTCTGAGGCTTTGTGAAGATAAATCTGTTTTACTCCAATATTGTGTCACAAACCTAAAAAAAATGATGTACCAGTTTAGTAATGGAAAAGCTATTAGTCAGCTTATATCTAAAAACTAGACTTAGACTTAGAGTTTATTCTCATTTTGTACACACAGAGTTTATACAGAAATAAATTTCGTTCAGTACAGCTCTCAAGACACTTTCATTTAGACTATATATTTAGGGTTATGCATCTCTTCCATAGAGGATCTTTGTGGAGAACCTGGTCAGCCTACACAGGTGGAGATGATCTTTCTCATCAGAGTGCTGGGCTTAAAAGCCTTCACTCAGGGCTGGTTTCTTCTGTTGTCGATGTTGTTCTGTTGCTTTCTAGTCTCTGGATTCCTTCCATTATTTTCCCTGATGTTTGCTGTTTTTTGTTTGGTTTTCAGTATTTTTGAATTTTGGATTGTTTGCATGTATTCTGCTTGGACTTTCATTAAATCATCAAAAACTCATCTGTGCCTACTCCTCTCCTCAAAGCCTTCACACAACCTGACAATATTATTGCAATTCTGACTAGGAAATTAATTTTGATCAGGAAAAATCATATTTTAGGGATCTAAAAATTGAAGAACACAGAGCAGAGTGCTTTTAATAAGTGTTAAAATGGCCTGCCGTAGCCCGCTTCCTATAAACCTGTGCATTAACTTGAGCAGCAATCTTCTCCTTCCCCATCTTCCTCTCCTTTAGAGCTGTAATGCTGTAGCTCGTTCTTTCAAACACATTCTCCGTTATTTTTTAAATTCTGCTCTAGTTCAGTGGGGTGAAAAAGGCCTTTCCTGTTGATTGTTGTCAAGACGACTCAATGAATCAGGGCTCCACTGATAATGGCTTTTCATACTTGTTTCGCACGTGTTCAACTCTGATTGGACCCACTTAGAGTTGATTGAACTAATTCACTGCAGCCGTTGTGAAGCTGAAAACTTCCCGACTTTAGGTTAGGTCAATTTAGAGCTGAGGATTTAAATCTGAGTTTGTTAAACCTGCTTATTGAAAAAGACCCTCTGAGCTTGATTGGCTTGAAGGGCTAATGAGGCAGCTAATGGGTAGCTTGAGACCAAGTTCTTTGCCCATGGAAGAAATACTTTCATTCACACCTTTCTGTTGGGTGTAGACTGGCTGCTTTGAGTTAGAAGTCACAGATATGTTCAGCTAGCCTCGTGAGACCATCCTGATCTCGCGAGCTTTCAAGGTTTCACTCGCAGATCAGTCTGGAGACTCTCCGTTAAAGAAAATTTGGAGCCGTTCACCAAACGAACGTCCAATCAGCGTTGGCTTTGAGGCGGGTTGAGGTGTGACGCAACGAGAAGCGCGACAGTTCAGTTTAAAGAACATGGCAGCTTCAGCCGATGAAACTAGCGTTAGCGTGGCTATCAAGCGAGTTTTATCGGAATTACAGAGTATTTCTTCACTGAAAGAAGAGCAAAACACTGCTCTGGAGGCTTTTCTCAGAGGAAAAGATGTTTTTGCTCTTCTCCCGACTGCTTTCGGCAAGAGTAGCCTGGCTTGTGGTTGTGTTTTCATCGTCGCTCTGTTAGTACGTCATATGCTTCGTTGATCTGATTGGTTTATTTGGCCCGTCTATCACCAACATAGGCCAATCAGCTAACCAGTATTTTTGCCCCTTCCCAAAATTACTTCAACTGAAGGTTTCCAGATGGATATGCGGAGTAAATCCATCTGGTGGAGTCAGGTTAATGTTCAGTAGACTCCACAGAGGCAATGCTTCAGGGTTGGATGAGATCCGACCTGAGTATATCAGGTATATTGATATCGTTGGGCTGTCACGCTTGACGTGCCTCTTTAAAATCTCATCTCAATCAGAAATCAGGGAGTGCCCTGATCTCGGATCGGGACATGATTTCTGATCGTCAGACGGGATGATGGTTCCCCTTCTAGTGAAGACGGATAATAGGGTGTATGGAGGTCTCAGCTGATAATAATGAAAGATAAGTACAAGTTCAAGTACGGGTTCAACAAACCAAAGCCCATTTGAAATTCAAAATGTTGCAAAAAATGTTAATTATTATTTTAAGAATAGAACACATGTGGTCTTGTTCCCCATTTGTAAATACTGTCTCTCTTGTAGACGTAGTTATCGGCTGAGCTTTTTATTAGCATTTTTTGGCGGTGCTTGCGAGCAACGGAAGTTGTCGTCCATGATATGTTACTCTGGGTTGTTTTTTTCAGCAGCCCGGTTGCCTAACTGTCATTTACTCAGTTCCTCAGCTTGTTTTTGGTCACATGAAGCTACAGACACAGCAGCAAAAATAAATGTCAGTAACTGGTGATTCTAATCCTGCTCTCTGACTTATTTATGCAAATGTCAAGGACTTATACATGTTTAAAGTAAGAGCTCCACATAAAACAATGCAATTATCAGATTTAACTGCATTGTTTGACAGCTGGAATATATGTACTTAACTTCAAATCTTTCCATATGATTCAACTGAACTGACTTTTTATAGATGTTATGTTGTAAATTGGAGTTTTATAAATAAACTTAGAAACTAACTTTTATAAATGTTTTTTATTCTTTTTAGAAACTTTAAGTATTCTTAATAATCACTCTTAAAGTGATGTTTTAATTGTGAATTATGCATAATGTTATTCTTCAAATGTTATATTGGTTGATATGACGATCATTTAAGTCACATAGATAACTGAAGGTAACTCATCAAGTTAGCTACAAGTCACCTAGTTTTAACTTTTTATGTCAGTCTTTCTGGGATCTGATCATTTTGAACAAAAAGACTCGAATTAAGGGTCTTCAAACAGGGGAGCTTTTCTTGTTAAGCTTAACCTGCAGCGAGGGGGAAACATATGGCACATGGGGCAAAGGATCAGCTTTGCAGAGCGCTAAATGCTATCCTGTTTCCCTGTGGTAACATACAGTCGGCTGTTATCCTCGACAGCTGCTGTTCATGAATGCTGCCCCTTGTGCCAAGTCTGGTCTCTGAAGCAGGAACAATTTAGACATGTTTAGATAAAAGACCCTCGGATGTGATCAGCCAGCAACTCAGAGAAGATCAGTCAATGAACTCTTACAAATGCTTGAGGGATGCTGCCGAATTTAGTCACATAGATATAGAAGAAAAGAAGGAAGGATGTGGAATTGCTGTATTTCAAGGTTAGTAATTGGTTGTAGAGAAATTATTTCCACAATAAACCAAAATGAAAAATGCATTACTTTTTTTTTTAATAAAAAGCAACAACAAAAAAAAAAGATCTCAACTCTTCTCTTTTTTAAACCATTTACATTCTACAAATATAACAAATTTAAAACAGCAGTGCTGACCACCCAGTCCTACAGTTGTGGAATTTATGATTCTTCATCATGGTGACAGTTTCTGTTTATGCTGATATGACATCAATTTGTACGTATGTTATGATGTTTTCAGAACTCTAATTAAATTCACAAGTTTGTTGGAGCTTTTTCTGCTTTTTTTCTAAGAACAGCTGCGATGTGCAATCACTTTCTGATATAGTGTAAACCGATTATTCTGAGTAAAAGACTACAAAAAGGCCGGCTTCATTTAGGTCTATACTTTTAATGGGGACTCTCACAAATAATTTTTTTTTTTTATCTAAACCAGGGGTTTTCAACGTTTTCCAGGCCAAGGACCCCCAAACTGATGGTGAGATGGAGCGGGGACCCCCTAAGTATATATAGTATGAAATGGTGTTCTATTAAACTGGTCCTATAGTCACTCTATTACAGATGGAGTAATGTAATGAAAGTAATCCCTCCCTGGGATTATTAAAGTATTTCTGATTCCTGGTTGAATGGACAGTTGTTGTGAATGAAACGGTGCCCAGCTTGAAAGATCCATATTGAGATTGGATCCCAGTTTTCTTTTTTTCAAAAGAAATTGCTCTAATGTTTAAAGCTGAAGGCATCAGTTTTTTGTTCTATTTTAGATTTTATAGAAAACTGTAATTTTACCTTAAATTAAGTCAAAAATATATAAAATTCCTAAATTATGAATGTATATTGACCTAATAAGAAATATAATTTTGATTAAACCTAATATATTATTATATATTGTAAAATATTAAACCTTAATATATTTGAATCCCATGCCCTGTTTTTTTTATTTCATGCCTTTCTGTGCCCCCAGGAAAACCAAGCTGGCCCCCTGGTACATTTGGTCTAGAACCGCCACTGGCATTGATGACTGAAAGACATCTTCTGCCTCCATTTATCTGTTTACTGCAGTCTGTTGAATTCATGTTAATGTGGATTTAACATGGGGGGGGGGGGGGGGGGGGTATAAAAAAAAATAAGTCTAATCAACCAAAACTCTTATATCAAAATTTCGCAATCCCCATGCAGTACCTCTGGGGACCCCCTAGGGGTCGCGGACCCCCTGTTGAAGACCTCTGATCTAAACCATACACTCACCGACCACTTATTAGGTACACCTGTCCAACTGCTCGTTAACACTTCATTTCTAAGCAGCCAATCACATGGTGGCAACTCAGTGCATTTAGGCATGTAGACATGGTCAAGACAATCTCCTGCAGTTCAAAGCGAGCATCAGTATGGGGAAGAAAGGTGATTTCAGTGACTTTGAACGTGGCATGATTGTTGGTGCCAGAAGGGCTGGTCTGAGTATTTCAGAAACTGCTGATCTACTGGGATTTTCATGCACAACCATCTCTAGGGTTTACAGAGAATGGTCCGAAAAAGAAAAAACATCCAGTGAGCGGCAGTTCTGTGGGCGGAAATGCCTTGTTGATGCCAGAGGTCAGAGGAGAATGGCCAGACTGGTTGGAGCTGATAGAAGGACAACAGTGACTCAAATAACCACCCGTTACAACCAAGGTGGGCAGAAGAGCATCTCTGAACGCACAGTACGTCGAACTTTGAGGCAGATGGGCTACAGCAGCAGAAGACCACACCGGGTGCCACTCCTTTCAGCTAAGAACAGGAAACTGAGGCTCATTGAAACTGGACAATAGAAGATTGTAAAAAACGTTGCCTGGTCTGATGAGTCTCGATTTCTGCTGCGACATTCGGATGGTAGGGTCAGAATTTGGCGTCTACAACATGAAAGCATGGATCCATCCTGCCTTGTATCAACGGTTCAGGCTGGTGGTGGTGGTGTCATGGTGTGGGGAATATTTTCTTGGCACTCTTTGGGCCCCTTGGTACCAATTGAGCATCGTTGCAACGCCACAGCCTACCTGAGTATTGTTGCTGACCATGTCCATCCCTTTATGACCACAATGTACCCAACTTCTGATGGCTACTTTCAGCAGGATAATGCGCCATGTCATAAAGCTGGAATCATCTCAGACTGGTTTCTTGAACATGACAATGAGTTCACTGTACTCAAATGGCCTCCACAGTCACCAGATCTCAATCCAATAGAGCATCTTTGGGATGTGGTGGAACGGGAGATTCGCATCATGGATGTGCAGCCGACAAATCTGCGGCAACTGTGTGATGCCATCATGTCAATATGGACCAAACTCCCTGAGGAATGCTTCCCGCACCTTGTTGAATCTATGCCACCAAGAATAAAGGCAGTTCTGAAGGCAAAAGGGGGTCCAACCCGTTACTAGCATGGGGTACCTAATAAAGTGGCCGGTGAGTGTATATTAGCTGCTTTGGCTAAGCAATCAGATTTTTCAAGCTAAAACAAAAAAAAAAAAAAACGCACCTGAGTGCGTTCTCTTAGGGGTGTGTGCCCAAGCCACCTGTGTGGAAGGTGGAGCGATAGGAGGGGAGGTGACGGATCAGAGGAGCGCATGATCAGTGTCATCACTCTGTCATTCATCATTTTATGCTGTTTAATATAGAAAATGCCAACAAGAAAAACATTTTTTCTAAAGGTGGTTTTGACGCCCCCTCTAGTGCAGCGCCCCTATGCGTCGCATACACTGCATACCCACTTTCTGCACCACTGTGTGTGCTTGAATAATAAAAAAGAAAAATATAATTTAGTAACCAAGCTTTAATTGTCACATCAGCGCCACCACATTAATCAGGCTCAGAGACCACAGCGTCTGAGCAAGCAATTCATTCTGGTGTCTAAAAATTCTTCAATCATGTGACAAATATCAGTTGTGTGATGAGAGGAAAGTAAAGTTTGCTCGTGTCTGTTGGATTGACCGACCTAATATATGTTCTGCATCCAGTGATCTAAAAAAAACAATGTGCACCTCTATGCTCAGATCTTTATCCTTCTACTGTAAATTATCCTTCACTTTGTTTTGGTCAGTCACATAAAACTAAATGAATACATTATATGGAATTAAAAAGTGGAAGTGCTGAAGACTTTAATAACTTTCTTAAATCTCTGATAAACACTTTAAAATAGTCAACCGGATAAAGAAACTGATTTATTTTCATTGTGCATCAAAAACCTTCCAATACCATCCGACTGTTTCTGAGACGCTTGTTTCTAAATCAATATGGATTCCATTCTCACAAGTCAACAGTCTTTTGGTTAGTTCCCTAACATGCACTCTAAGCAACTAAGCATCACAATGAAATGAAGTATAATAACGTAATGCACCATTTCGATACCTGATAGCGAAGTAGCATCTCATCTTAGACAAGCTGAACTCATGAAAACATCCTCTCATCAGCTTCTGTCAGTCACCTGTTGATGCATTTAGCTGCTCGATTCTCTTACCGCACCTATAATCCTCTCCCAGTTCTCCCCAACAAATATTAGGTCATTTGAATTTATTTCAAAAATGAACATTAATTGAAAAAACTTTGATTTGTGCTGGAAAATTATACTTTAGCTTGGTTATTTAGGGTTTTATAAATAGAAAGATGATTTTAAATTATATTACAGTTTGCACAGGAAGCCAATGGAGGGAAAATAAAATAGGACAAATATATGATTTTTCATTTTCATCAGGATTTTGGCTGCATGATGTTGGATCAGCTAAGTTCTTTATTCAATTTCCTTTGCTTTTTCTTCTCCTTTTTTTCTTTTTATAAAAAAATAAAAGCAGACTCAAGTGGTTCTTTTTATTAGTTATTTCAGAAGTTGCTCTTGGTTTCTCCAAATCCACTGATAAAACTGTAAACAAACATAATCAGAATCAGAAATACTTTAATAATCCCAGAGGGAAATTACTTTTGTTACATGCTCCAGTTACAGATATATATATATATATGTATGTATATATACATGCATATGTAAAACTAAATCAAAGTAAAGTGGATTTAAACATTAATGTGACAAAAAACTTGCAGCACATATAAAACAATAGTTACATCATACACAGATAAATAAAATACCTTGTTGGCTGCATTCTGTTAGAAAAAAGGGAATTATCCAAAGTTTTTAGAATTGTTTCCATAAACATAAACGTCCGTATCTTCCAGCTAAAATCCTCCATAACCACTTGATTGCGTCGTCCAGCCGAGCTCAAACGAGACCTTTTTAACCCTGTAATGCCAAATGTATCGTATTTGATACATACGGTTTCTGAAATGTTTTGCGTCTGACACCTTTTGCATAATTTAATTGTAAAAACTTTGCTCAAAATCCTATTGTACACAATCAGATATACCTGATAATAGAGGGCAGAAGACTGCACAAAAAATAATCTTGACTTATCGCATAGTAATAAATTATTAATATCAAAAATGTATTTCTGTTTTTTCCTTTTACATATTTTGTTAAAAGGCCAAATAAGGAAGTCAAACCAAAAAAAGTAATTTTCTGTTTTGTTTTATTCTTGGATCGGGCTTTGAAGGGTTAACTTCAAAATAAAGGCACATTATTATGTTCTGGATCATTAAATATAAGACAAATACAACTTAAAATAAATCCAATCAGACATTTACCTTAGAAAAAAGGAAACAAAATTTTAGAATTATTTACAATAAGCATAAATGAGAAAATTACATATATGTATAAAAGCATTTATGTATATATTTTTATTGTTAAACATCAAACAGTTAAACAGAATATGTAAATTTAAACTGAAAGCCAGTAATCATGGAAGAAATTAGAATATCTTTTTGAGTCAACATGAAAAGATTTCCTGAAAAATGTCTGTTTGTCCTGATGGCCCATTTTTTCCTTTGTCTCTGAATCTGCTCTGATATTCCCTGGTGTATGCGCTGAAATTAACAGCACAGACATAATGTACAGTATTGACATCTGCACATGTCAAAGCACAACAAATCATCTTCCCTCTGTCTTGTTGAGAGACTCACTGAGATTTGAGGCATAGATCATCTGCACTCGGCACTCATCAAGCTGTCTCACTCACGGGGGCATTAATGCATTTTGATGATATCAGCATTTCAGGAGCCATTAAGAGGAGCAGAGAGCAGCGTTAGAAAAAACGTGGATCAACAGAGATTGCAGAAAGTTACAGACCGACCTGATGGGGAGTCCTTCGTATTTTGATTGATTGTGCTTTCCATATGGGTTTGTTTATCCCTCAGCTTTTCAATATAAGACACACAATAACTTAATGGAACATTTGCTCTCAGAGAAATGGAATTATGACAGAGAATGGCAGCACATCTCCGGTTAAACCTGCTAATTCATGAGAATCCTTTGACAGATCTGCCGGTCACTCCATGCAGCAGGAAGTTGGCCTCCGATCTCTCCGTCAATGCGACACGTGAACAGAAACAAACGCCTTAACGAGAATAACTGCCGCAATCACAAGGAGAATCTGTTGACAACAGGCATGTTTATGGACAGACGAACACAGCAGACGGATGAATAAATGATGTCTGTGATCTATTATGAATGCTTCTTGTTCATTATACATTCTCATGTTCAACAGGCCACTCCGCAGGCCACAACACTGTCCTCTCGTCCAGGTCTTAATGTAACAGATCAGAGTAACTCGAACATTGATTAAGACTGATCTAGGTGGTAGAGCCACATGACCACAGTCTTTATTTGACGGGGGTTTGATACGCAACAAGGGAGATCTCCCCCTAATAAACTGCTACGTCTATAGAATAAATATAATTCTTATCAAAATAAATGCACTGAAAAAGGTGGTATAACAATTATTGATAAATATCACTACAGAGCTTTTAAGTCGTAGGGAAATCATATTTAAATGTCAAATCATTCTGGCTTAAAAATGTATATAAATGTACTCTTTATCAGACTATACTGTCCCAAAATTTAGAAAATTTCTATAAAAAAAAAAAAATCCTGTCGTAAAATCTGTTTTTCTTCGTTATCTTCTGCAGGCCAGTTAGTTCTACGTCAGCCTGAACACCTAAATTCAGCCAATCATATATCAACGGTCATCTGTCAATCAAATGTTTTCGGTCATAGCATCTTGATTCATATGTCGCAGCTAATATACGCAACGGTTAAAATGAGAAATAAAATAATTTCTATGGAAGTAAATCCGTGTCGCTGGGATTTGAATTAAAAATGCCACTGAAATTTAAATGTTGTATGTTTGTACTTACTGTTTCAGTGTTAAAATATATTCAGAACACATTTTTGACCTAAAAAAAATTCATTGTCATTATTTCTACACAGATAAAATTTCATTTGTTATTTTCTCTTCAAGCTAAAAATTCACATTACTATTTCAAAGTGATTACATTTTCAATACTTATTTTTCAGTCTAATTTTTTAGTGTTAAAAAAATCTGTATATAAAAAAAATTCAACCTTTCAAAATTCAAACTTAATATTTTCAGCCTCCTGAGATTCAACTGGCTCTATTTCACCGTCTGAAATTCGGCGTCTAAATGAAACTAAATGAAGGGGATCTTGAAAGATGATTGGGCCTCGGAGGAGGTTTGGCCCCAAATGATTGGCTGAAGCTGGATAAGGGGCATCGCAGGTTGTTCTGGTGAGTCTGCCAGGTTGAATTTTCACTTAAGCTTCATGTCTATATGTATATGCAGAGTTTAATGTAGACAAAGAGGGAAATCTTGGAGAGACTGGTAAAAACAGCTAAACAAAGATACATATGGCTAAATTTTGTAATTCTATATGAACTTGAGAGAATTCAGCACTTCTCAAGAAATTAGATCAAAAGGGAAGAGCGTCGTGTTCAAACAGCTTACCTGGATAAAGGAAATATTTGGGCTTTAGATGAAAAGAGGCAATAGTTATTAAAATTAAAGTAAAGCAGATTATTTCAAATTCAGCCTGATTTAAAAATAACTAAAATCCTTCAAAAAGTATTATATTCACATTTCTTTTAAGACCCCATTTAAACACAGTAATATTCAGTGATCTATTGAATAAAAGATAAGAAGATGCAAGATGTTTATATTTTTACCATTCGTTTGATTTCTTTGCTTCAGTTTGTTTGCATTTTACGTATAAAAGCAGCAGGTAAAATCTGGAGAAGATTAGAAGTTACTATATCAAAGGTTATTAAAATAAAACTCATAATTCAGCTTCTCTAAGTCCAGACCAAACGTCTGTCAACAGGCCTGTCAGGTCAGCTGGAGGAGGACATTTAAAGGCGGGGGGTATTTAATTGGGGTCATTTGAAAAACAGGGGCCCTTCTTTTTTTACAGATTGCATTGACCTCTGACTGCCAGAGCCGAGCCTCTCAGCTGGAGCTGATTGACGCCAAACAAAAGGACCTGCGGGCCATCGTGCTGCTCGACAAGTGTCGGAGCGCCAGAGTCTGACCATGTTACCATACGTCCATGTCTGGACCTGTTAGCACTGGCGCCACTGCACAAATACAATAGAAACATCATTGCAGGAGCTAATTGGGGGGAAATTTTCATTTTGTTTTGTCTTTGCTGGAACAGTTTTCACTTAACAGCTGTTTAACTGATTTAAAGAAAACCTTCAAATCATTCAAGGTGACTGAGGAGTTTCTCAGGATAAGGAACCGATGTGGTTACAGAAAGGAATAGAAACATTAATCTTTAAAAAAAAAAAAAAAAAAAGGTTGGGATGATAGATTTATTGTAATATTTTTCATTACTTCAAATTATATTTTATCAAATTTATGTAACAGGAACATCTCAAAAGTGCAAAATATATTATTTCTCATGTATATTGCTCTTTTTATGTAAAATGCTCAATAAATGAATTACAGTAAATTACATGCCAAGTCCTACCTTGTTAGTACCAAGTTGAACCCTTTTTGCTTTCAAACCTGTATTAATTCTCTTTTAAATTGATTTGTTTAGACCATCTAAAGTACTACTTAGAGGCTTATAGGGCTTGGGATCCGTGTTGCATTGTGGGAAGTGGCGGCCATGTTGAGGGCTACGCAACGTAAACATAGCTCTGATATATGAAGAGATGTAGAAGTGGAGAGAAAAGAGATGTTAAAATCCCGAAAAGGATCTGGAATTTACCAGGACACATTAAATAGAGAAGCCAGGGACCGGTATGTTGACAAAATCAGCATTATTAATAATTTGGATCCATATGAAGTTCCAAACAATGAGTGGAGCACCGATGAGTGAGCGCCTAGACTTCAAAACAGTTCCCAAGCTACAAGTCCTTGGAGTCTCATGTGCCGTTCATGAATGGATGGGTTCAGGAGCTGCAGATCATAAAGCCAGCAAACAGTGGGAACACAGTAATCCGTACGAAGGTAAGCTGTGATCAGACGGGCTCTGGAACCTGCTAGTTTAGTAACTGCTAACCGCTAGTGCTAACAACCACTCACGCATGTAATGTACTTTTAACTAGCTGCTATGTGTTTCAAAAGTGTAGTTAGTAACGTTAACTGCCAACCCTCCGGGTTTCTCACGTATTTGAGCCTTTTCCCGCTGCCGTTTTTATTATTTTCTCGTAAAAGATCCCAACCTTGAAGGAAAGAATCAAAGTAGGCTATAAAATAAAACCCTGCATCTTTAACTTACCAGAATGACAATGCAGGGAACACACTCTCATTGACATCGGGATACTGTGGAAAGTTATGTTCGGTCGTCTTACAGCTAGCCGACGACTCTTTATCTCTGACGCTTGGTCTCCATGGTTATGCCTCCAGACAGGAAAGCGGTGGAAAGTTCACCCATTTTCTATGTTGTTCCCACGGCGATCATGTGTTGCGCTGTTACAGCCCACAATACAGCAACGGTTTACCATGGTGGCAATCAAGTTAAGGTGAAATTAATCAAATTAAAACTCGGCTGAGAGGGAGTACAGTACGCGGTAGTCGTAGGCAGTAGTCTGAGCAGCGGTAAAAGAGGCATTGAGGATGGTGGCCAGTAAAGTAATTACGTCATGACTCCCAAGCCCTATTTGTGATCTTAGTCTCGTGTTCCAATACGTTCAAAAAACTCTTGAATTTAGACTGAGAGGCTTTGAAGGCAAACTAATCCTCATGTCCTAACACTTAAATTGGTAGAAATTTAACCACAGTTGGATATTCCAGCAGGACAAAGATCCTGAACACTGAACTTGTATTTGAATGGACAAAGCAAGTTTATATCAATGTTTGGAAAGCTACAGGTTTAACTCTATTGAAACTATGTTTGCCCTGCTTTAAATTCAGCTCTAACGAGGTTGATTTGCAAAAATGACAAACCATTTCTACAAAAATTATTATCAAGGCATCCAAACTAAGTTAGGCCAAAAGTTTGCAAATATCCACAAAATCATGTAGAGATGGAATTTACCTTTGGTTATTTACTGAGCAATGATTTGTAAGCATGCATATACTTCAACCTGCATAGATTAGAAACAAAATCTAAAATAGAAGTAGAGCTGTGCACCACCTTCAGCTTTTAAATAATAACCGTTAGTATAACCGTTATTCCCTGAGAAAGACTGTTTGAAACAGATCTTTAATGCTTTTAAACATCTCAATCTTATTTTTCTTTATTACTCAAAACAGCAACTTGACTTTTTGAGGAGTTTTCCGTTAACACCTCATCTCCCATCTGGAACTTTCTATCAGATCAAACATCTCTTAGAATCAAAACAACAGCTTCTGTTTTTCTTTCAACTGACTTTCTAAAAAATATCCCTTATTTCTCTGCTTGTCTGTCATTGTTTCCGAGACAATGAGCGTCATGGTTACTCAAACCGACAATTATCTCTGGTATCATCTCAGTCTATTGTGAGCTGAGGTGGTTCTCATTGTTACAGTCTGGTTATTGTTTCTGAGCGTGCGTGCTTCACTTAAGGCCATGTATTAAGTGAGCTGTTGCAGAAATATTTTAAAATCTTACCGCTAAGGTAGTTTAATTGTGTGCTTTAGAAGGAATGCAGCACTGATGAATATTCATGCCTAAAATCACAAATTTTAAGAAGCTGCTGGTAAAATATCAACCATTTTGGAAAAAGACATTGTAAAGTCCCCTTGACTAAAAAAGTCGCTGGTAAAGTTTGGGAACCACAGTCCTTCTACATACAGGAACATGCAGCTCAATCTGAAAAACTCACATGGAAAGAAAAAGACAATTAGAAAAATGTTATTGATACAATTACTTTAGTCTTTGGCGCTCAGACCCCGGCAGGAAACATTGGCGCTGAATATATTTGATATGCATGAACAGGAGTAAAGAACAGGGCTGTTTCCCCCCCAGGCCTGAAACTGGTGGTGGAGTGGAGATAGATGGAGTCGGTCAGTCTGTAGACTGCTGGTTGGAGAGACGGTCTGCTGAGCTTTATGGGGAGATCCAGTGGACTGAGTGAGCTGATACTAGAGCTTCACTCAGGGACCTGGAAGATGGAAGTCCAGCTGGATAACACAGGTTGAGAGAACCTGTCCATGATGAGCAAGCATGAAGCGACAGTGGAGAGGAAAAACTCCCTATTGGGAAGAAACCTCTGGCAGAACCAGGCTCAACATGGAGGTCTGCTGCCGGACCGGTTTAGATGAGACAGGGAACGCAGTAAGAGTCCGAGAGGAATGACGCTCTGATGAAGCTTTAGCTACGATGGTGGAGGAGGGGGGTGGAAACGGGGTCATCTGAATAGAAGTCCCACATAGCGCGACCACTGCCTGCACCTTAGGCGCCTTCTATGAGATGTGGATTGGAGTCCCTTTGAAGATGAGCTATGGATGCTGATTGGCTCGTGACGGAGGTGAATAGTAATAATTTCTTCAGTTGAACTTCCGCCTGGGCTCCATTTATCGGGAAAAATTTCAAATATGGATATTTCTCTCTTGCCCTTTGCAGAGAAATTATCTATTTAATGTTTTTCTCACAAACTTGGAGCAACAACAAAAAAACATCAAATATTAACAATTTCCACATAGAAGAACTAACTGTATAGTTTCAAACATACAGCATTTACAAGATTTTGAAGGGAAAGTGGATTTTATACAAAAATATAAATATGATTGGTCAGATATTCTGGCAGTAATGTGTCTTAATGTCTGGCACCAAACAATTAATTGTCAGGCATCCAGTTTGTGTAGTCTGTTGTTTTGTGTTTGTCTCTCCTTCCACCACCAGGTGGCGCCCTGTCCTCGTTGGTCAGCCCTGCACACCTGCGGCTCGTTGGATCATTATTTGGAGGAGTACTTAAGCAGTGGGCTGTCACTACCTCGTCACCAGAGTGTTTGCCAGTTTCGGGTACTCTAGCCAAGCTGAGTTTAGCCGAGTCTAACCTGTGCTTCGTTTCTCTGAGACTAACTCTGTTTTTGTCTTTGCCTTTTGGCAGGAAGCCTTCCCGCTGACTGGAAGTTTTGGCCTTCTCCCCCAGGAAGGATATTTTGTGTTCACACTGAGCTGGGTAAAAGTTCCACAAGATCCCTTAAAAGCTTCATGACATTAATGATCTCAAGAAGAAAAAGTCTTTAGTTTCTGATCGCTGTCGCTGCTGACTGAGCAGATACAGCACCGAGGTCTGAGGAAGGTTTGCTAGTAGTCTGCTCAGGAGTACGCAAGCTTCACAGAAGAAGTTACCATGGCAACATATTGCTTTTGTGAAACCAAATTCTAGCTTGATTTGCCTGGGATGTCCGAAAATCACAACTTAAAGCCTGTAATTTGATTTCATGAAATAGTGCAAAAAGATATTAGAAAAGCATACAATTAAACAAAACACCAAACAAATGACTGAATCTAAATATCATGGCATGTTTATGTACAAAAAAAAATAGAATAAAGAGACAAGGGCGGGGTTGAAAGTGAAAATATTTTTCTCCCTAATTCATATTTTGTTTTTTTGCAGGTCTTTTATATTTTGCACTTGTTCAAAAATTGGGAGGATCAACAGACAAAGATAACTTTATCATGTTTTATAATTAACTTAAGCTACTTTCATCATTTCATTTTTACTATGGTTCTTTGCACGTTGAGTTGATTTCCAAAGAGAGTTAATAACTGTTATTTAGCATTATAATGATTCTTTTTGGCATTATTACCTCAGACTAAATGGCTTCGAACCTCACCACATTCAACTGCCTATAGAAAATCTGATCTGCTCATTTAATGGGAGCCATATTGATTTGTAGGCCTTCAGATTTTGCAGAAATCTTTGTAGATCACCTACATCATGTCCACACATTGCACATGCTAAAAAGATTTGCTAATGCAATTTAGCACTCTTTATTCTGAATCTTTAAAGATCAGGCTGTAAAGATGAACTCTCTGGTAAACTTTAGGTATAGTACGTTTTTTTCTACTGACTATATTTATAGCCTTGCTTCATCCAGTTTTTGTCTATTTTAAAGGGCTTAACATTGATAATAATTTTGATCTATCATTAACACTTTTAGATCTTGAATCAACTCTAATATCAAATTATTTTTAAAATTATCAAGATAAAACTTTATTTACCTGTAATAAAGCATGTATCTGAATAGAATTGGTTTTATTCCCTTTAAATCAAACATTTTAAACAAAATGTTTTAGTTTAGCACACACGCCTCCTGCATATCTGAGCCTGTGAGTGTGTCTCTGTATCCTGCATGATCGTCCTTTGGCCCGAGGCCTCGTAGATAATGCAGCTCGTCTCTAATAAACCTCCACCTGCTGCCTTTATCACATCTGCTTGGTTTCTGTCACCAACACAGTCCACCCAGCAGTGAGCCCGTAATGCTCTGTTCTTTCAATTGATTCAATGGTTAACTGTTAGGAATGGGAAGATCTTTCTAAGATTAATCATGAGGTCATTTATACCATTTTTTTCATGTTTCCCAGTTTGCATCCAAAACTATGAAACTATTAAAAGAAAAGCACTTTTATGAGGACTTCTTTAGTAAGAGTGCCAGATTCCCTGTAGCGTTTTTGGTCAAATGTAAGGAAATTAATCAAACTGCTGAAATAAAGAGATGAACTGACGGTCCAAACCCTAATGCTACCAAACTCCAGGTCCTTGTGGTTAAAAGGAAACAGGAAGCAGGTTATGGTTTATTATTCTATTTGTGAAATTCTAGATCCCCATATTTTTTTTTTCTTTTTTTGGCTTGTCTGAAAAAATGAAACAAAAACAAAAAAAACAGAAGCCCTAAATAAATAGATAAAAATTATATTGTGAGCATCTCTGATTATGATTTTAATTTTCCAGAGACTCCAGGACCTTTTTATCTGTAAAAGGTTTACTTTTTGTTTACTTGTTGTATTACTTCAGATATATAAAATACACACAAAAAAATGAGCACAATGTCCTGCAGAAGTGCTTCTACCTCTGAACAACTACAAATATCCATGTGTTCCATTAGTCAAACTCTGCCTTTATATTTAGCACTTTTTTAATATATGTTTCTATTACCAGAAGTCCTATTTATTGCTAAACTCTCACCAACTAAAAAAGCGGTTACCCTGTAAGACAGCTGGTGGGCTCTGCATGTAAATATGAACCCAGTTTAAGGTGAAAAATCTCAACTAAAATCTAGACTTTAGAAGTCTATCCAAAAAAAGAAAAAGCATAGGCTCCTTATGCTCCAAATTTTTTTAATTTTATTGTAAAGTCCAGCAAATGAGGACAAGAACATCCCTACTTGTCGTTTCTCAGCTGACTAGATAGAAAACTTTAAAGCCATTATTCTTTTAATCTGCTTGACTTTTCAGTGGCTTCAGGACACAATCACTGGAGACACTTCCCTACTGGTCAATCGATAGCGGTCGCAAGTAATCTGCACCCCCCCCCTTTTAGCATGCACCTCCCTTATTGGCATCCTCCTCAAAAGCAGCATTTGGTTATGGGTGTTGACATTCAGAGCGATCAGCCTGGAACCTGATAATTAGTAACACTGTGTGATTCAAATGATCCATCATGGCGACGTCTCACAGATAAGGCGAGTGATTTATCATCATATGGAAGAACTTTGATTAGTTTAGCTTGTTTTTTTACTGGCTGAGGGACAAATTTAAGCACAGGATCCTGCATGTTTCACCTTCAATCAATGGATTCTATTTGCAGCAAAGTTATATTGCATGGGTTTTTAAAAAGGGTTTAAAAAATTTAAAATTAAGTTTTTTTGTAACAACTTTGACTGATTTCCCTGTATTGATCAGGAAATATAAAAACAAACAACTTAAATTGTAGAAATATAATCAGTTCTCCAAAAGAGAGCCTCTTTTACCATTAACCTCATTGTCAATGCTGAGTTTGTCATGTTGGGGTTTAGGTGTCTAACCCACATGCAGAAACACTCTCTGAGGCAGGGAAAAGTTTAAAGGTTTATTTACAAATATTTACAAAATGTGAACTGGAACTAGGCTGGTCAGACTGGTCACGGCAGGATCTCCACTGAGGAGGACAGAGAAGTTAGAGGAGTTCCAGGGAAACTGCAGTTTACAGATGTCGGAGAAAATACCTGCTCAGAGGTGGAACTGATCAGCAGGGGGGGGGGAGGGACCTTGAGGGTCCAGAGGCTAGTCGGCAGGCAGAGGGCTGAGGGCAGAGGCAGAGGCTGAACTGAGCGCAGGCAGGCCGATTCCAGACAGATACTCTCCAGGATTTCAGGTTTTCTGACAGGACTGGTTCTGTGAAGCAGAGAGAAACAGGTTCAGGCAGGTTCACAAAATCAGGGCAAACAGATCTTAGAGGCTGGCTCAGGTTTTGCTGGTACCATTACTGGCAAACACTCTGGCAGGGAAGTGTCAGCCTCTTCCTCCTTAAATAGGGCTTCCTGATGAGCAGATGGAAGACAGGTGTTGCAGCCAGCTCATGCCCCCAGGGGATCTCGTGCGCCCTCTGGTGGAGAAAGTGGACAAAGCCTCCAGATCCCAACAGAATTAGGATATCAGTGTAAATATGGACAAGTTTAGATGAACATATTTTTAAATTTAAAGACTATCAACATCCTGCCTTACCTTACTTGTCTTTTAGTTTGTCTCTCCATTGCAGATAAAAGCCAATCTAGTCAATTTCCACCGGCTCTATAGCACTGCTTCAGTAGGAGAAAGTGCTCCTCTGCCAAACTTCAGAAGTGGTGGAGTCTACTTTCGACGGTTGATCAAGCAGAGAGCGTCCATTTCAATCTAAAAAAACTCACATGGAAAGAAAAAGACAATTAGAAGAATCTTATTGATACTATTATTATAAGACTTTGGCGCTCAGACCACGGCAGGAAACATTAGCGCTGGAAGCCCCGGGGAGCAGTGTGGGGTTAAGGGTCTTGCTCAGGGACCCAGAGCGGCAGTCTGTGGAAGCAGGGTTTGAACTCAGAACCTCTGGGATACAAGATCTATGCCCTAACCACTAGGCTTCCACCTCCCGATCCTCCTACACTTTTTTCCTCCCTCAGTATCCTATGCTTTGCCCTATTCTATCTTCCTGTCAACCACCAGACAGAAGCAACCCCATAACTTTACGCCATTGCCACATTGAATTATAGTGAAATGTGCTGTTAAACTGGAAAAGTGAAAGCAATCTGGAATGCTAATAAAAGGACCTGTGACTCCCTGTTCCACTCTTATATAGCTAATTATATTATAATTTTTGGGCAAATCTAATTTCAAAACTACACTGCAAAAAATGTAAATCTAAATAAGTCATTTTTTCTTAAAATAGGTGCATTTTATCCTGATTTGAGGAGATAAATGAGACACTTTGCCAATGGAACAAGACAATTTACATTTGAAATAAGAAAAATCAATTGCATTGTCTTATTTCAAGTGCACATTATTTAATTAACTTATGTTACGTGTAAAAATACTCATCCCATTGGCAAACTATCGTATTTACCTGCTTAAATTAAGGGTAAATACACTTGATTTAAGAAATTTTTACTTAATTTTAGATCGTTTTTGCAGTGTAAAACCTAAACATTTACATACTACTGCTGTGATGGGACCCTAGCATCTCCATTATCTGCCTGTACTCGCTGTGTGAACCATCGGTGTCCACAGCAGAATCTTGTCACCAGGCTGTAACAACCAGCCTGCAAACACAACACAGATCATCCGCCCATCAATCAATAAACAAGAGACAGGATGAAGAAGTTCACTCAGAGGGAGAAGATGGATAGAGAGCCATCGCCCCGCGTTAGCTGTCCCTTTTTCAGTCCCTGCTCTGCATTACCTGGATCACAGAACACACAGTCCCTGTGGGGGAGGGGGGGGGACAGAGACAGGAAGGCACATTTACATACACAGAGGTACAGCAGGGCCAAACAATTAAAACCACTTAGATGGCCATATGGAGATCATAACTTGGTTTTGTCATTAGTCTGCATTTATCCAACACAAGGAGAGACAACGGCATTAAACACATAATTGTTAAAATTGTGTACTACTAATAACGCACTGCAAAAAAAATCCAATTTAAATAAGTCATTTGTTCTTAAAATTAGTGCATTTTTTCTTAAATTAAGCAGGTAAGTGAGACACTTTGCCAATGGAACAAGTCAGTTTACGTTTGAAATAAGAAAAACAATCGAGTTGTCTTATTTCAAGTGCATCATAGTAAAAATAAGCATATCATCTTATTTACCAGCTCAAATTAAGGGTAAATACACCTAATTTAAGACATTTTTACTCATTTTTGGATAGTTTTTGAAGTGCACCTGCCCCTGCCTTACACAGCTTATTTTGAATCTGATTGAGCTACAGAAGCTTTTTCATAAACCTGAAATTACAATTTTCCTGCTCATCTATCTTAGAAATAAATGTTAGCTTATTTTATTCGCCTAATTGATATGATAATTTACTCCATATACCCTTTACAACTGCTACATACTACTGAATAATTCAAAAACTAAAAATGGTAATACAAAATGAAAAACATGTGGATTATATTCCTTCTATGTTATACAGATTAACTAAACAGATTAAATAAAAAGATTACGTTGATTTATTCATTTATGAGATAGCATTTAAGGTACATTTTAATCTATTTATATCTTATGTATAAGTCCTCAAGGTATCAATCAATTAAGTATTTCTTTTTTTTATTCCACACTACGCTTGCTATTTATTTTAAAATAATTTTTAAAGTCGTAGGGAAGTGGCTGTTCCAACCGTTGCATTTTAGAAATTGTCCTAGTGGTGCCCGACTTTACACGAGTGAATAAAGTGAATGTGATTGGTCGATTATCAAGGAGGCGGGATTGTTGTGGCGGAAGGTTTGCAAGCATTTTGGTTGTGGCTGGTTTGTGGGAAGCATCTTGCTAACCAGTTAGCATCTTAGTGCTAGCAGGTTCCCAATGGGAAATTCCATTGGGACCAAGTAGCACTAAATTGGTGACTTAGAAACGACGCTGTCAAGGAACGCTATGGACAGCGGAAACATGCAAGAGGAGGAGAGTTTAGTGTCGGAGGTCGTGGATGAGTCTCCTCCGTCATCCATTTTTTATTTAGAGGAGGAAAGCGGAGACGAAGATGTTGTGGAAGAGGACGCCAGGGCGGCAGAAGCTTGGTTTGGTGTAGAAGGCTTCCAGCCGTACATGTTTGAGCCCTTGCCTCGCAACGCTGCCAGTTCTGTTAGCTCTACGCCTGCCGAAGACACAGACGTCCATCCTTGGAACACTGGGACGCAACTCAATGGGAAAGGAAAGGATTCAAGAATGAATCAAGATGCTACGACCGAAAAAATGTATTGAGAGATGACCGTTGATGCATCGCAGGACGGATAGTGCTTCCGGGATGGCTGGAGAAGCGACAACCTGATTTAGCTCCAAGGCTAGGCTAACTGCATGCAGTGAGGCTAAGGCTTTGTTCGGCTTTCACTGCCTCCTTCTTTAAATGTCAGGATGTGAGCCAGCATGGATAAAGTCAACTAGGACTGTTTTAAAGCACTTTTTAGAAAAGGCAAAGAAGAATGAACAATCTGGGATTCACATGGAAAATAATAGAAGATAGTCTACTTTAATGTGTTGCATTTGCAACACATTCACAGAAAATACATTGTGTTTAAATGATATAAAGAAAAAATGATATAAAGCTGACTAATAGCTTCTCCATTATTAAACTAGTACATTACTTTTTTAGGTTTGTGACACAATATTGGACCATGGACCAAATTATGTTTTTATAAAGTGTTTTTATAATTTTTGTTGTTGTTTGAATTCATAAAAATATGCTGGTTTGATAACTTAGTACGTCTGATTGTTTTTTTTAATATATCTCTATTGTGAATTTAAAGCCCCCCCTGGAGAAAACTCCAGCAGCCACCACTGATACAGATGCATTTTAATGTTCTGCATCACAGTTTGTGCAAGCATACCTCCAAATTGACTAATTAATGAATCTGCCAGAAGAGAATGTTTTTCAAAAGACCAAACTGAAGTCCAGAAAATCTGTGATCACCTGAAAAGGGAAGCGAAGCAGAAATGTCCTCATAAGTTTACAGATCTGAAGATTTGACCTAGAAATGATCCATAGGTCAAAGGAAGAGACGGTGAATATTGTCAGGTAAAGACTGAAATGGAAGTCCCCATTTAGAGTGGAGACTCCGCTGACTTCCACTGACTCTCTTCCACAGACCTGGAGATTTTCATCAGTCACCCTCCTGTGCAAATAAAAATGGTTGCCGTTGCAGCCATGCATCCTAGAACCAGAACTGATCAGATTACTGCCACACTCTGAGTAATTTCCAGATAAAATGTTTGTGCTATGGTGTTGTGCGTTTCCCTCTACGCTTCTTTAATGTTATGACTCCATAGATGTGAGTTCCTGTTGTTCTAATCTCTGCTGGACTCAGTCTGCTGTGCTTCAATTAGAACTGCTACTTAAAAAAAGTGAAGGGAAAGGCACCACCTCAGAGCAGAAAAGAGGAACCAATGTAAATTTACAGACGACTCGCTAAATTTGTTTTTAAATGTAATAGATAACCCGTGTCTGTGGCTAAGTGGGTTTGTTTTTGTTTGTCTTCCAAAGTAAGCTATCGTATAACAGCCAGAGCTTTATATCACGCGACCATACGCATACCTTTTTTATCATTTCTATTAACAATCCAGAATCCCTCCGTTGGGAAATAAGATGTTAGATTTTATTCATTTTGGATTGTTAGAATCAGTTGAAATAAAGCCTGTCAATGATATAGAAACTCAACATAGAATTGGCTGCCATTGATGTTCGTATTTTCAGGTCACCCTCTCAAGACGCTGTGATGTTATCATCTCACGGCAGTTGGTTTGTAAATATAAATAAAACACCCCGCGTTAAAGATTATGATGTTTTTGTCATGAACTCTAAGTGTTTGGGTGCATGTTTATTCTTTCAGTATTTTCTCGTTGTTTATTATGATCTAGTCAAGTCAGCTTTTATTGTCACTTTCTTCATATGCACAAGACATACAAGGGAAATGAAATTATGTTTTCTCTCTAGAAATATACAAGAAATATACAAGACTGCGATTTACAGACTGACATAAAGTGCAGGACATGACAGATAAGAGTGATAGACTGGTAACAATAAGTGGTCAATAATAAATACAGTACAAAGAACATATGACATTTAACCTTAACGTTCAATATTTAACATTGAACATGTAAAAGAAGATAAGATAATCAGCTACCTTATTCAGTTAGATCCCTAATCTTATTATCTTCATTTTTGTGTTTCATTTCCAAATCTATTCTTGTTTTCTCTTCTAGATACTTCCTAAATATCTCTGTTCAGATTAATTCATTTTCAATAGCGCAAAACTGATTGTTTTGGGGTAGAGATGGGCCCAGGCGCCATCTGCAGCAATGGCGCCGGGGTCCATTCCAGTTATTGAGCCAGTCATGCACATTTACCAAAGAGTTCATAAACCAGATATCAGAAGGCTGAGTCTTGTTTAAAACTGGGTCAGTGACATCAGCTGTGGCTCTGTAGTCCCAGGAAGGCAGAGATCCGGTGAAGTGTCGAGTGGGAATCCAGGACGAAGTCGGGTGACAGTTCCAGGTACGGTACACAGACATGCAGAGATCTGGAGAGAGTCAGAGGACAGGTCAGGCAAACAGATCAGATGGGAACAGGCAGGCGCAGAGGTTGAGAAGCAGAACAGTTCAGGATCAGATAATCGAACACAGGAACACTAGAATAAGTCTAATCAATGGCTCGAAATAATCTGGCACTGATGACTTGTCTGAAGGCTGGTTAAATAGAGGTGGATCAGATAAGCAGGTAATGAGAGCAAGCAATACAAGGCCTTGTCCATATAAGACTCAAACTCACTGCGGATCCAGACATTTGAATCGAGAAAGCTTCCTGGAGAGGTGGAGAAACGTCTTCAAATCTTGGAAACCAAGTCCAGTGGATTTTTTTTAACTTTTACGTAGGGACAGGTAAAGAGCTGGGGGGAGCTAAGCAGGTGTGTGAAATGAGCAATCAGACAGCCAGGATCATGCCAAAGAGATGGAGATACGTTTGTCAAATATTTTCCAATGTAGTGAATAGGGGTGTAAATCACATTCATCATGGCTTTTCGATTCAGTATCGATTTCCTGACCCAACCATTCGATTATCTTCGATACTCAAGAATACACCATGATGCGATTCGATTCGATTAATCGATTAATCGGTTCATTTTTTTTTTTTACACCTTACAGGCTAAATAAATTTTCAAGTTTGAAATAAATCAATGAAAGCTGTAATATGGTTATGCATTTTTTTTACAAACAACAGCAAATAACAGAAGTAGAAAAGTTGCATCAAAAAATACTGCCAAAATACTGCAGAAAATCAGTGCAATGAGTGCAATGCAATACCTCGGCTCCAGACGTCCCGCCCCCTCCACAGACGCTCCGCTGCTCCTCTCCCAAATTGTAGCTGACCGCAGACAGCGCCGCAGACAGGAGGCCGGCTTGGTTTGTTTTTATGACCGAAATTGTGGAAAACAACTCGTGAAGTTTGACCCGCTAGAAGAGCGAGGTGCGCGAGAACGCTGGGACCCTTTTTCCACCTGGATCTCCGCTCTTTTTGGCCCTCATGTCCCTCCGTCGTCGGACTAAACTCGCCCCCACTTCCTCGCCGCCTCGGCCGTATCTAGACCCACAGCGTGTAGCTCAGACCACGCTTCAATATTGAGCATAATTTAAAAATGTCTGCATCAAGCTCACTGCAACACACTGCTGTAAGAGTACAACCAGGAAGCGAGGTAGGAGGGCAAAATAGGTTTAGCGCCACCGCAGCACGGGAGGGAGAATTACGCCCAGGAACAAATGGATAAAAATAGACCGGAGGAAAAAACATGAATCGATTCTCTTGCGGACGTGTCGATGCATCGGATCGTCGGCTGTTGGATCGATGCATCGATACAAAACCATTATTATTTACACCCCTAGTTGTGAACTCTTACCTGACATGACTCAGCAGCTGTTTATCCTATGAGCACTATTCCAACATTAGAAACGCACTTCTCTCTTGATGTATCTTGATTGAATGTAACATCGCTTCTACCATCTGACATGATAAACTATGTAAAAGTTGCCCACTTGGAAGGCATTCATTAAATCCTTTGTTCATTAATGATCAGTGTTCTGTGCTGGTTTGCTAATTCTGCTTATGCCACTCAAGTGCAATGTCAACGTCACACTTGCTCTTATCAATAAAAACATATCTAATTCAATTTTTTCATCCTCAAGATTTAAAGTTTGCTCAGTATTTGCCTAAAACTGTGTGACTGTGTGAGCAATAAAGACACATTTTCAAAATACCCCAGTAAGTGTTTCTTGTTTTCTTTGTGTTAAAGGTGGATAAATTTGATGATTCTTCTATCCATCACTCTCTATCCTTACCTGCAGTGTAACAGAGAGCCTCATGTCTGTGTTTCTGCTCTGCACCTCCTGTTTGTGCCGGTGTTTGTAGTCTGTAACAGTACAATACATCATTCATCAGCATCATCTTTCTTTCATGCCAGAGGGGAGTTTGAGGGATCCACTTGTGTCTGCTCGAATTTGTTTGTTCACACATGTGGACAGAACGAAGGTCTGGGTTGAAACAGCTGGATAGAGGAGAGTCCCCCAAGGCTTCGGCTCAAGTGGCTCTCACTTTAATCTCCGGTGACTGACACCTCTTTTGATTGTGACATCTCCCGCCTTGAGAGTGCTGCTGGCCCAAAGTCCAAGTTCAGTTGGCTGAAACGGCCGCAGAAAATTGCCCCAAGGCTGCAGGCCTGAGGATGACGATGAGGGAGGACAACGGCTCCCTCAGCTACTCTTCCTCCTTTATCCCTGCCTTATACTCTCCAACCTATGACCTTAAAGGACCTGACCTCTGTCTGATCGGTTTGCTGCATAGTTTCAGCCGGGTCAGAGCGGTATAACTTTAATATTTAATCCCTTTCTTCTCTCTTTGAGTAATCCAGCTGCAATTTTTCCAGCTCTGTTGCCCCTAAGCAATGGCTGACAGGTACACAGCAAAAATGCACCAGTGACAGTTTACACCCACTCACATACATGGCATACACACAAAGGGTTGATGCTGAGGAACACGTCATAGCTCTACCTCCTCAGATGATCCAATAATGCTCAAGCTGCTCATTTCTGTCTTCGTATTTGTTTTCAGCCCTACTTAGAAACAGGAGTTTGGAAAAGTGGCGCTGAAACGCAATGATTTGAGAAAATTCATGGGCTCGCTTTTTTGATGGTTGTAGTCTGTTCGCAGGATGATCAGCTCAGATATCCACGACCTGACAAAAAGATTAATATTTTAAATACAGAACATAATCTGTACTATTTTTAAGTTACCATTTAAAATAAAAGCAAAGTACAGTACGGTGATCCACTTGTAATGATCTCAGGCTTAATTACTCGTTTTATTCTCCTGCTTGACTCCGCCCATATTGTCATTCTCGTTCATCCGATCCACCTGCTCCTCCTTCTGTTTAACCAGCCTTCTGACCAGTCACCAGTGCCAGATTATTCTCTCAAGCCAGTAGGGAGAGCGTGCCAGCATTACCTTAATGTTTCTGATTTCTTGGTCTGCCTCTCACCTACTGAGCCCGCCTGTTTTCTGTTTAATCTGTTTTAACCTGCCTGCTTCCGGTCATCAGACCAGATTATTTATGAGCGTTTGGTGAGAGTTCTCTGGTGTACCAGATTATGTTCTGATTTCCTGATCCTGACCCTTTCTGCCTTTGGACCTCTGAGCCTGCCTGTTCCTGTTCTAGCCTGGAAATGATTCCGGTTACCGACCAGGATTTCCCCTCAGACCTCTGATCTTCTGGTTTGGAATTCTGAGCGCGTCCTTCACACAGGCTTCGGCTTTGCCACCTGGATTATCCTGCCTTCCTTTATCCGCTTGGATCTGATCTTATGGTAATTCTGTAATTGTTGAGGCTTCAGAATAAAAAATTCTCTGTGCGGCAACCGCTGCATCTTGTCAGCCAACCGGCTGGAATCAACCTCGTTCTCTGGGCACGGACTGAACTATAAAACCAGGTTAGTGACTCACGCATTGATAATCATCGTCCATCAGATTTATGTGGTCGCTAACCCGTTTCCTTTCTCCAGATGTTTCTGCCTCCGACTACCTAGCTGCTGCTACTGCAGATCCGCAGTCCGTTTGTTTTATTAAATGCTTTTTGAATCCCCCCGTCTGACTTGCCTTTAATACTTGGTTCTCTGTTCTGGGTCGTGACACCAATGGTAAATTTACAGGAGAACCAATTCCATTTAAGTTAAACAAAAAAGGAAATAAAGCACCTGTGTCTAAATGATAGCAGCCCAGTATCGATGACTGATCTAGGTGGAAATTATACTTCGAAATGGCGACTGGCTTGTAGGTTTACTGTAGTAGAGTAATAGAAAACCTACAGGTTTAACAGTCATCACACATGTGTTGTTAATAGTTTAACATTTAACTGAAAGGTTATTGAACTGACAACCGTGTGGAGCTCAGTCATTGGTGTTTCATTCAGTGAAATCGCAAGAGTCAGATGGTTCTTATATAAGGCTTAAATAAGTCATTCCAGACCCACTTCAAACATTATTGTAGAGGGGTCTATATGTAGATATGAGAAAATGATGAGCCGCCCATGAAAGGATCACTGATGCATTAAAATTGAAACCAACAAAAGCAAGATGTGGAAGAAAATACTGAACTGAAGAATATTCCAAATGCCTAAAAGCTCAGTCAGGGATCAACTCCAGGGTGATAAAAGATCCAACATTTCCTGCGATAACAGCTACAAGTCTGACGGGGTCTGACTCCAGCAGTTTTACATACATGAATTTAAATTATAGCTCATCCATAACGGCCTATTTGGGGTAAATCAAGCTAAAAAAACAGCAGGCATGACAAACTCTCAAGTTTGTTTGTTTTTGTTAGTAAAAACCTTTAAACACAGGTATTATCTTGAGAATTGTGTGCTACTCTGTGTTCTGTGGAACTAAATGTACTAAAGGTTGTGATTTTATCTTGCTTTTATCTATTTTGGTAACTTTTATCTTTGCATTACGCTCTTCCGTTCATGTCCTTATTATGTCTTGCCTTCCAGCATCTGAGCACGTGTCTCAGCGGTGTTGTAAAGACAAGGAGTGTTAGCGGGTTGAAAAAGAAGCAGACTAATGGATATTATACTAATGGAAACAATATTACTATTTAGGCAATTAGAACAGGAAAGAGGGTCAGTAAAGATGGTGATGATGGAGGTGAAGTGGTTCTTTCCACAAAGATACCCAAACAACTAATCATCAGCATTTCATTTGTCCTAAACACATAAGTTGCAATAAACAGAAAATCTGAAAACAGGTCAAGTATTTATGTTGCTGTTTTCGTGTTGCATCATTTGAATGTTTTATCTGTTGTGTGTGTTTGTCTGTACGGGGGGGGGGGGGGGGGGGGTCCTGCATTTCCCAGGTTGTTAGACACAACAACAAAACAAGTCATCAGATCTTTGCTCTTTTGTGTTCAAATTTTAAAGCACAATTTTTCTCATGTTTTTCATAATCCAGAGATGAAAAAGCCCCAAAAATGCTTCTTCTGTTGTAAAGCCTGAAAGTTCAACACATTTCAGCATTTAACCCATTGAATTTGCAATGCTTAAAGAAATGTGACAATTTGAAGAGTTTAAACAAAGTTCACTGATAAGGTGTCTGGTGGATAATGAGCTTAACAGCTGATTAACATGAGATTATATGGCTGACCAAAAAGAGTTAGGCTGTAATACCCTTGCTAATATCAACTTAAGCTAAGCTAAAGGTGTTCAGTCACACCTGCTTTCATTTGCCTTGAGATAAAGTTTGTCAAAAACTGAAAGTAGCTATTTTCTCCTTTAAAAATAAAGGTAATCAGCATGCAAAAAATAAATGTTGCGAGCAAGGTGTGGTAATCAGGCAGCCATCTGCTCCAGCGTTAGCGAAGAGATCAAAAGAAAACAGAAGGACAATAGGCTGGAAATTCAATTAATTCTATTCAGTTTATTTCTATAGCGCCAAATTTACAACATCTCAGGTCACTTCATCCAGTCAGATTAATTCAAAGTTTTCTATCTAAGGAAAACCAGCTGATTGCATCGACTCATTGACTCTTCAGCAATCCCTCACACTAAGCATGCTTGTAGCGACAGTGGAGAGGAAAAACTCCCTTTGAACAGGAAGAAACCTCCAGCAGAACCAGGCTCAGTGTGAGCGGCCATCTGCTGAGGCCCACTGGGGTTCAAGGAGACAGAAGCAGACATAGAAAAAGAAGCATAGATACAAAAAGCAACTGTCAACCAGCTCCACAGGCGGCCCCGTCCAGGAAACACACAGCCAGGCAGACGAGCTCCGAGCCAGCTCCCATGTCAGAGGATGAAGAGAGCACATCCAGTTAGTCACGGTCAGAGAAACAGGAAAGGAAGTTAGCCTTTAAACCCACACAGGTGTAACTTAGGCAGACAAGCTCTCCACATGGCTTCCTGCAAAAAAAAACACAAAAAGAACAACTAACGGATCCAAGAGATTTTCACAAGTCATAGTCTGAACTTAGATCTGGGAGTGACGTCACATAATTTAAAGTTAGAGGCAACCAAAATCTCTCTCTAGACTGTAGAAGTCAGACACACTTTCTATGAAAAAGAGGGAGAGTAGAATTAGAAGTTCTATTCAGGAAAGGTGCACTGGCCAAAGAATATCATCCATGGAAGGTAGGAACAGAGAGCAGAGCAATAAACATGGTAATACTGCATATATTCCAGAAATGTTGAGTAGTGGCTGGATTTTGCATTTTGACATTGACATGTAAATTAACTAAGATATGCAAAAAGTGTGGAGAATAGCTAAAAGAATTGCTAATTTTTTAAGATTATACAACCTTTACACAGGCTGCAAAGCAATTAAGACTAACACTTTTGCACAGAACTTTATATTTTTATGAGATTTTCTGTTCCTGTGCTCTGCTCTACTTTGGCTTTTCAAATTAGCTATTTCTAACCCGACACAACCACAGCAGCCTGTAAAGATATATTACCACCTAAAACACACAACATCTGCATTTTCTACTGAGGCTCCACCAGAGGACGAATGTAATGACAGCGCAGTGATGTACATGCTGAAAAGATGGTTACACTTTTCAAGGCCTTCCACAGAGTTCTGGTAATCTGATACTAAAAGTAGCACACATGCAAAATTTAAATCTTGGATATCTGTCTGTTATTAAAGATAGTCTTCAAAATTAATATTGTTACAAATACAGGAAGTGTTTATCTTTAAGCTAAGAGTTAAAAATTCAACAGGGGCTGAGTTTGGTTAACGGGAAAGCTTTCGACACCCACACTAACTTTCATTAAATGCACTGATAGGCTGAATGCAATTTTAATGAAGCCTTTTCATAAATCTTTATCCTAATAAACCACAGAGTCAGTTAAGTTACCATTGCATACTCACTGCACAGATGAAACACTCCCAGACAAATCTGTGAATGTTGTATTTGTGGGCACTCAGAGCACAACATAGATAGGAGAAAATGGTATTACTACAGCCTATTGGCCACTTTCAAACTACTTTAGGCTGTTTAATTGAATTAATATATATTAAAAAAAATAGAATCATGGTAAAATCAACTTATGCAAAGCCAACTGAAAACCCCTATTTACTTAAAGAAGTTGAACATTTTCACCACAGCTTCCTTACAGGTATTTTATTGTTATTAAAGTTTGTATATGAATAACAACTTTTTTTCCATTTTAATGTCTGTAACTAATAAAAAATGCCATTTACTGTATTATATAAAACTTCTTAGAAGTTGTGCACAACTATTTTGAAACTTTGAAGAAATTAGCACTTTCCATCTGAAATACGTACTTCTGTTCTCTTTTCCCCAAAAAGAGAACAGAAGGCAAGGATGGAATTTGAAGCAGTTAATATTGGAAAATACCAAATTTTAGAAATACTCGTACAAAAACTAATTTTTTTTAAATTTTCGGATAAAAGAAAACATTTAACTCTTAAAAGTATTCAACAAAATTTGAATAACATCCTCTTCCTGCTTCAGCCGACGCACGTCTGCTTTGGTTTATGTGTCCTCACCAATTTGCATTATTTGGAGGAAGTCTAGGTCAAGTGCAACTCTGAGTGGGCTACTGCCTTGGGCCCAGAGTCTATAGATCAGGGGTCACCAACAGGGTGCCCGTGGGCACCAAGGGGCCCTCAAGGACCACAAAGGGTGCCCTTAGAGTCTTCTGAAAATAGAACGACTCAACAGTGACAACCTATTCTCATTATGAGTGCGTATGAAATCGTACGAAAAGTTATGCACCGTAATTTCGTAAGTTTTGGACGTTTTTTTCGTCGCATGCGCATCTGACGCACCATTCACAAATCTAGAATATAAATTACCATTAGCCCTAACCCTGACCCTAAGATATAAAACAGCAAGAAACGTAGTTAGAGACATGAATAAGTGATGATTGCACTGTTTTTCCCATTTTTACGTCCGTCCGCGGATCTGCTTTTTTTGTCTGTCTGCCAGCGCATGCGCACTGTTGTGATTTTTTGAGGAAAAACGTCCAAAACGTACGAAATAGTGCGCATAACTTTTCGTACGATTTCATACGCACTGATAATGAGAATATGTTGACAGTTAGCTACGTTTGAAATTTTATGTATTCTGTTGCTCTTCTTTTTTAATCAGTTATAGAACATTTGATCATTTAATCATATATGGCATTTAAGCATTTATAGAGATTTCAAAATGAAAATTTAAAGAAACGATAAAGGTATGTATATAATGTATGAAGTTTAGGTGAACGTTGACCCTTGCCATTCATAGGTCAGTATTGGTAGCCCTTCCTGTGACTCAGTACCCCTGAATTAGCCCTCAACTGTAAAAAGGTTGGTGACCGCTGCTACAGAGGATGTGCGCCTGATCTTCCAACCAAGTGACACCCGCATCTCTTCCTGCTTGGACAGCAAAACAAACCAAATATACATAGAAGTTGACCAGCAGAAATTGCAGTTTTTCTCTATATTATTTTGAAAAGCATGGTAATCTCAGGCTCAGCCTACGGGTGGACCGACCGACAAGGAAAATGTATAGTTTCCCTAAAAACCAAGAAAGTCTGGCGAGATGTGTGGCTGCCGTGAAAAGACAGCAGAAAAAAGCAACTAAAATTAGGAGAAAGGACACTTTATAACTTCTTAGATAGTTAACTGTCTTAAATTATTGGTGTTTTTTCAGTCTAACAGATGTAGAAGTTCCCTCTGAGGCTCAAAAAAAAAAAAAACAAGTGGAGAGTTTCATCTTTTAACAAACATGCAGGAGTTTCACCAGCATAAAACGCCTGCTTAAAAAAATGAAGAGAAACATATCGAGTTCAGCAGCCATTGTTCCAAAAAATAGAAGGCTGTAAGAAATAAACTAACTTTTTTTGAGTATAAAGTCTACTTTTGTTTTGGATGAGCTAGTTTTTTGTTTTTTTTTATATAGTGTCCTGTCTGGTAATGTGGCAATAAGAATACTGCAAAAAAAATAAAATCTAAATGAGTAATTTCTTTCTTAAAATAAGTGTATTTTTTCTTGAATTAAGTATTTAAGTGAGGCACTTTGCCAATGGAGCAAGACAATTTACACTTAAAATAAGAAAAAACAATTGCATTGTCTTATTTCAAGTGCATAATATCTAGATACCTTATTTTAAGAGTAAAAATACTCATTCTATTGGCAACTCATCTTATTTACCGGCTCAAATTAAGGGTAAATACTCTTAATTTAAGACAATGTCACTCCTTTTGAGATCGTTTTTGCAGTGTTTTGATGCCAAAAAGAGCCCAAGAGATTTTACTTTCACCAATGGAGCAATACGGCCATAGTGTTCCGCTTGATTTATGGATATAAATTGCTTTATTATCATGTAGAGAGTTTTACAGATTCTATGGACACTGCAATGTAAGTAGAACAGGGAAGGAAAAACAGAAAAAAGAGAAAAGATGAAAGAAAGAGGAGATAACGATAAAACATCTTCAGTCTGCTTCATCACCTGCAAAGAGATGGAAAAAGAACAGAACAACCAACGGACATGGAAAGAGACATACAATAAAGTAACACCTAGATAATATCGCTGAAGTATAAGCAGTACTATTTAACCTGACATGTATACTGTGGTAACTGAAGGTCATAATATGTGCTTTCTGTATGGAAGTGAATCTCTAAGTTCCTGGAACCAAGCACCTGTGGATTGTTGTAGCTGCTCTTCTGCATGTAAAGTTTATCCAAAGGAAAATAAACGAGCTTATAAATAAGCTACTCTCAGAATTTTACAAGAATGACCAAATACCATCAAAAGCAGCATGAGGGGTATACTAATGGGAATACCTCCAGGCCTCATTTAGTGACAGATCCTCCTGTTAATTTCCTCGCAGATGTTTTGATTAAAACATGTTGTTGAGCTCATTAGTGTTTTGTGTGTTTTGGGTGCTTTTTTAAATGCTTAAGTCTTAATTACTGGGAGTTTCCCTGCTACGTCGTGTCAAGAGATTTCCCTCATCCTCCCCGGACCCCCCTCCTCCTCTGCCTGTCTCTGTCTTCATTAAGTGAACATCAGGTGCAAATTAACCCAGAATAACTTGTGCCTTATATAAATGTGGCTCTCTGCCAAGAACAGGAAACTGTTGAGAAAAGCAACCTGAAGATGGCCTAAAAGCCTGGTATCTGTCGCCACCTTCTGGAGGTTTTTATGCACTGCCACTTTCAGATCTGTGTCAGAGAGAGAACAGCTCTGCTGCTGGAAGCCAGTCCACATTAAAGATGGTAGCCTAAGGTAAAGTTGAGGCTGATTATATTGCCAGAGCTTGAGACACTTCCTCTGTAAACCTGAAAAGCCATGTTTAAACAGATTCAGGCTTTTTAACATTTCAGCCTGGGTGTACCGCCAGGGGGGTTGGAAAATGTAAACACTAGCTGTTGTCAGAATCACCTTTCTGATGTGCGGCTTCATCCCTCAAAGCTAAACTCCTGCCTTTAATGTGCTCCGTAAAAGCTGGACTGAAGATGTGAAGCAAACATCAAAGCGTTTCCCTGGATGTACAAGTTTTGCTTCTTTCATCGCAGCTGCAGCCTGTTTGCCTTTTAACATTTAAGAAAAATACGTTTAATTCCAGACTTCCTTGTGTGCAAGAGATGAGTCAAGCTTGTTTCAATGAAGCTTTGTCGAAGTATAAAACTGAGAGATGAGTTGTGGTGAAAAAACTAAACAGATCATGCATCCTATGCATTGTATACCCCAGTTACTGTGTAATTACTGGTTAGCTCTTCCTGTTTTCTTTTTTTCCTATTCATTCACCTTTTGGTTCCTGGATTTGATCTTCCCTGTTCTACACCAATCATTTTTAGTCATTTATAGCAGAGAGTGTCGGGGCTGCTGCCAGGAATTTGGGGCCCTATGAAAGACATTGATATAAAAGCTGGACTTTCTTTTTGTATTTGAAAAATATAGCAGGACAAATCTTTTCTTTTTCTTTTGGGCCTCCCTCAGTCAATGGCCCTTAAAATCGTCCTATCCCCCTCCCCCAGTGGCAGCCCTGGCCCCAGGCCTTAATTACACCTTATTAAACTTTTTTTTTCTTTGTAAGATTCTAGATGAAGGATGTGTGATGCTTTGGGCCAGCTTATCTCCATAAAACCCCAAGAATGGTGCTAAGATAAGCAGGAAAGTTACACAGCTACAAACTGAAGCCCTGGGACAGAAACCGTCTTATGGTGAAGAATTAACTCCGTCAGCGGTTATATCCAACCTGGACCCATCGTTGTCATGGTCTTGGTTCTGTTGTTCTTTACTTTGCTCCTTATTTTCTAGTTTTATTGGTTTATTTCCAGTTTTGTTGTAATTTCTAGATTTGTTAGTTCTCATTAGGGGTGGGTATTGCCAAAGGAGTCACGATTCGATTCGAATCACGATTCACAGGCCACGATGCGATTCTATCACGATGCATCACGATACTTGAATTATTGCGATGCATTGCAATATTTTCTCCTCCATGTTTTGTTTTTGAATGACTCGGCGCAGTAGAAATGCTTGTGACACAAGGCAGTGTGCATCAACACATCCGCAGCGACATCTACTGGACTGGAAGTTGTATTACACTTGTTTTTGGCTGATGTTCGCCAACCATTCATGCAATTTTATTTACTCATTTTTTAAAATTAATAATCGATACTTGGCGTCAAGAATCGATGCAGTAGATCATGAAAATTAGAATCACGATGCATCATCATGACGATTATTTTGCACACCCCTAGTTCTCGTGTTTTTCTGTTGTCCTTTCCCCTTGGCTCCCTCGTTGTCTCCTCTCACACCAGCTCCTTGTTAGCTCGTTAGCCCTCCCTTTGTCTCTGTCAGCTATATCTGCTCTCCCTCTGCTGTCACTCTTTGTTGGTTCCTTGTCTTTGCTGTCCTCCCTTGCTGTTGTCCACCTACCTCGTCTCTCCCTGGCTCCTCGTGTTTGGTTTCCCCAGATGTCTCCTTAGTTCTGGTTTGCTTTTCATTATTAGTTGTATTTTTGGATTCCTGCCTTTGTTTACTGTTTTGCCCCATTAAAACTCCTATAAATCTCCTCAGCCTCTCTGCCTCTGCACTTGGGTCCCCCAAACCACAACTAAACCCTGACAATCGTAGAAAGAGAAGAAAAAGACAAAATGCATGTGGAGGCAAAGTTAATAGCAGCAACAGCTTCATCCAGGATCACATTTCAGAGGAGCAATACACCGGGGACACTTTTTATGTGAAAGGAATCCAGATAAACTACAGCTGTTTACATTATTCATATATTTTCTTTTACAATAAATTTACTCTGTTTCATTTTTCTTTTGTGGTTGTTTCTTGTGAAAAAAATGAACTTTCTGTGTTTGCGAACCTTAAAAACCTGCCCACCTGTTTTCCAGAACCAAGGATTATAAAATTGATAGACTAGATGTCACCCTAAGCTTCAGCTTCAGCTCCGCTCTGTGCATTCAGACACAATCGTCTGTTCTCAAGCTACCTTTGACCCCATAGTCCACGTCAGAGCAGAACTGAGAGAAATGGGGGGGTGAGGCTGCACGATAAGGAAGAGTCTGTGTCCCAGAGGGGCAGAAGATTAGCCGACGTCTCTCTTGAGGCGTCATTAAGCGGCTCTGATTTTAGCTGAAACCCTTGACCCGCACACATACACACACGTTCTAGTCTTGCTATATGCAGTGAGGACCATGTGTTGACTGCCATTAACTCCTTTCTGTGCCTAAACTCTCACAATAAAATAAACCTAACTCTTGAGTGCATAAAGAACCCTAACTTTAACCTAAACTCAATTCACACCTCAGGCCTAAAACTAACTGCTAGCAAAATGTCCTCACTTTGGTAGGAAATGGTTTTCTATGTGATGGTGAAACTGGAAAAGTGGTCCTCACTCTGATGCCAAAACAGGAGCACATCCCCACACACAGAGGAGCATCCATAGAAACCCCCCCCCCATGCATTGATCCTTTTATGTCAGATTACATCTGTTTACCAAAGTACCTCGTTGCTACAGGAAATCCGACACCTCGTCACGTTGACGTATGAACACAGCAGACTCTTTGTTCGGAGGTGTGCGTAGATGTTTTCACTTGGGTTAGAAATGGCGTGAGTCATCTTTGAATTTATAGAAAAGAATAAAAGGATCAACCCAACCTGATGTCATGATGAGGCAACCTGCGCTGGTCGCTAGGTGTGTAAAAGTAAGTTTCCAGCTGTTGTGTAATACTCCGGTCCATCAGGAATAAAAGGAAGGAATATTAGGAATATTTCTCAGGTTTCTTTTTTCCTTTACGTTAATTGTAACACATTAAATTTATTTGCATAAATAAACCATGCAAACATTACAATCTGCTTCCAAGCTCATAATAATTTCCTTTATGCGGCCAGATCTTCTTCTAATTTGGTCGTGGATAATGGTTTGCCAGGGATTCTTTGGCTTTCTCTGTTTTTATCTCCTTTGGTGCCAAGACTGTAAACATAACCAGCATGAAAGTTAACCAGTTAAACATTAAATGTGCTCTAAACATCGTCAGACAACATATAAATAGTTCCAGAAAGTTAAGTCTTTAATTAATAGCAGAGAAAAACATTTAAGTCGTGATAGAGGACAATAGAGGGACAATAAGACCAATAATCTACTGTATAAAATAACTGTTTATTTTGTTTGACAATAGCTCTAAGGATTTATGTTGTGTTGTGCAGAGAGAGGCTTTAATCCTCACTTTAAAACATTTTCATAGATTTTCTTTTATAAACATATGAGGACTTTCAATTCTATTCAGTTTATTTCTATAGCTCCAATTCACATCATGTCATCTCAGGTCACTTTCCAGTTCACCAGATCATCCAGTCAGATTGATTCAAAGTTTTCTATCTAAGGAAAACCAGCTGATTGCATCGACTCATTGACTCTTCAGCAATCCCTCACACTAAGCATGCTTGTAGCGACAGTGGAGAGGAAAAACTCCCTTTGAACAGGAAGAAACCTCCAGCAGAACCAGGCTCAGTGTGAGCGGCCATCTGCTGAGGCCCACTGGGGTTCAAGGAGACAGAAGCAGACATAGAAAAAGAAGCATAGATACAAAAGGCAACTGTCAACCAGCTCCACAGGCGGCCCCGTCCAGGAAACACACAGCCAGGCAGACGAGCTCCGAGCCAGCTCCCATGTCAGAGGATGAAGAGAGCACATCCAGTTAGTCACAGTCAGAGAAACAGGACTACACTGGAAAACAGGCCAAGCTCCAACATCTAGAAACAAAGGTGTTGATGGCAGCAGCACAGCTGATATTACTTCAGGTTAGCAAATCCTGACCTGTTTTTTTTTGTCTTGTTTCTTTTTTGTATTTTCTCCATGAAAGCTGCCATAAAAAATAAAGGAAACAGGAGGCAATCTGGGAAAGTCTTGAAAGTATGAGCAATACAGGGTATTTCCAATTCAAGTCCTGAACAAGAGAATAAAAAAAAGGAAAATATGCATTTTCAGATTTTATTGTGTTACATTTCCTAAACTTTCTATTCATCCATCCACTTTTTAGATTTATATTAAAAAAAAAAAAGGCTGTCACAAAGTCTGTTATTCTCTTTCTTTTCACCAAGTTTAGCTCAGTTCTCAGCTGGTAACCTAATGTACTTTTGAAATAATCATCTCACACTTACTTCTGCATTAGGCCACTTGTGACACTGATAAGGATATTTATTCCAGCAGAGGGCGCTGTGGTTATTTTGCATCCATTTCTCTTTAGCCGTGTTATAATTTGGATATAATTTGAAGTTGAAAATCAAGCACGGTTTTTTTTTTTAAGGTTTTAGTTCTGTGTTAATGATTCTAAACAACTATAAACATTTTACTGTAAAAGTCTCAGAGTTCTCCTGTTTTCTTGCATTTGATAATTATTATTATCATTATTTTTATTTATATACAGTGCACTGCAAAAGTATTCAACGTCTGGGGCAGTTTTTGTTTTATTGCCACTTAACCTGGAATTAAATGTCTTGTTTGAGATGCTCCACATTTTATTTACAGAACATACCTTTGAAGATATAATATTGAGTTTAATAGGATAAATTCTTAGCATGCATGTTCACCCATCCTAAAGTCAGCAGTTTGTAAGGCCACCTTAAACTCAGCTTTAACTGGACACTCTAAATTCTTGCTATTAGTATTTTTTGACAAACTGCTCATTCAGGCTTGTTAATTGGATTTAGGTCTGAACTTTGACTAAATCATTCCAAATCAATTACATGTTCACCCATAAATCACTGCCGTCTTGCTTCAGTTGTTTTCTTCTTCCTGTTGGAAGATGAACCTCCGTCCAAGTATGAATTTACAGACGGATCAACATTGGGACGGCAGCAAATACTCCTTTAAACACAATTAAACTATTATCTGAATAGGGCTTTCATTTATTAAGGATCGTGTTGGATCTTTACTAAGTGAATGTACACTCAAAAAGGTAAAAATAGTGTATGACACATGCAGATTTATAAAACCATGCACAGGATCACAGCATGCAATTTCACCTTTATAAATCACACCTGTAGCTTAAAGATGGGTACAGGAGTCCTGACCTGTTCTGTCCTCTGCACACCCACACTCAGTCCTACTGTATGGCCAAAAGAAAGCTGCACCTGAATGGTGCTCTGTATTCAAACAGCTGAGCTAAACAATTTTATTTCATGATTAAAAATCGCACCAAGAAACAAGAGTTTAATGAAGTTTAACAGAAGTAGAAATAAATGTTTTGGTGAGAGAGGTTGAGTCTATAAAAATAGGTTTATTGGCCGTAGTTGTGGTATTGCAACACAAAAGGAAGATCTGTGAGTGGCAATCACAGTCTGATGTATGAACTGGTCGTGATAACATCCCCATCCAAGATGGCAGCGTGATATGTCAGACCCATGGTTTATATATACGTACGTATATATTATTTTCTTCTTGTAAGCGTCCAGGAAGCCAGAGTACTTAACAGCTGTAAAGTGTTAACAAAAATTGTAAATAGATGTTTCCTTAACTATTAGATATAAAATAAATTATCTATAGACATGTGGACTATCTTGACCCGTGTCCGGGCGAGGGAACGCCAAATCCAAATATCGTACTCATCATAAGGGTCCTCGGGCTGCGCTTTGTCTGGTTCCTCACCTAGGACCTGTCAGGCCCTACCAGGGGCAACAAGCCCCAGACAGCATAGCTCCCAGGATCATTGGGACACTCAAACCTCTCCACCACGATAAGGTGGCAGCCCAAGGAGAGGAAAAATTAGAAATAATTATGTGTCAATTCTTTAGGTCACAAAGTCTGTAGTGTGCCTTAAAATTGGCTTCAGGGAGAGAGTTAATGGAAATCCCTCATTACAATAAACACTTAAGGGGAATTCATACTGGTAAGAACCATTTCTCAGGAAACCCAGAGTGATTAACAGCTGTAAACCCAAGAAAGCGGCCCACCAATGTATATCATTTAATGTGGTCAAAAAAGATCTTGTCTCAGCTACATTATCATATCTCTAGATCAGGGAAGCTCCAGAACTGCTGGTGGATCTTTGGAAGTAGAAGGAAATTAAATTTCCATAACAAAAAATAAAATTAAAAAGTAACAGTAATATGTTTTTAGATTTTTTTTAAAATATAGAATCAATTCTATTCAGTTTATTTCTATAGCTCCAATTCACATCATGTCATCTCAGGTCACTTTCCAGTTCAACCAGATCATCCAGTCAGATTGATTCAAAGTTTTCTATCTAAGGAAAACCAGCTGATTGCATCGACTCATTGACTCTTCAGCAATCCCTCACACTAAGCATGCTTGTAGCGACAGTGGAGAGGAAAAACTCCCGTTGAACAGGAAGAAACCTCCAGCAGAACCAGGCTCAGTGTGAGCGGCCATCTGCTGAGGCCCACTGGGGTTCAAGGAGACAGAAGCAGACATAGAAAAAGAAGCATAGATACAAAAGGCAACTGTCAACCAGCTCCACAGGCGGCCCCGTCCAGGAAACACACAGCCAGGCAGACGAGCTCCGAGCCAGCTCCCATGTCAGAGGATGAAGAGAGCACATCCAGTTAGTCACAGTCAGAGAAACAGGACTACACTGGAAAACAGGCCAAGCTCCAACATCTAGAAACAAAGGTGTTGATGGCAGCAGCACAGCTGATATTTCTCTCCAGGATGGAGTCACAGAATCAGTGAGCTTTGGTTTACATGATTTTCCACAGGAGTTGCAAGAGTTTTACTGTATATTTTCCTTTATTCTAAAACCTAAAAACACAGATGAAATGTTGGCTATTAAAATAGAAACAAATTTCTTATTTCGGATATTTCACAAAAATACTAAGTCGGCTTTTATTGAAAATTCATGTGACGATATTTGCGGCTCCATTTGATTTTTGTTCAGCAGCGCTCAGAGCAAAGAGGCTCTTCGTATTTTAAAGCTTGCAGATGCCTGATCTACATCATTGCTATTCTTTCACGGATTGTTTTGGATCTTTGGTTGACTTGTAGCATGATGCCTTTCCCATTTTTAGCCCATATTGACCATGTCAATTTATACTTATAATTTATGAATATATTTTATATGAGGAAATTGTTTTCATTAATAGTTATAAAGAAACTGTCTTTCTTTCAAACCATGCATCTTACTCCCCTTTTCTTTTTCCTTTTTTTTTTTACATGTGTGCAAAACTGATGGTGTTATGTGTCGGGTCTGGCTGGTCGGTTTCTCCAGGACTGGAACCCAGCACATAGATGGATCCAAGAGCAATGCTCTAAGGCAGGGGTAACCAATTAAAAAGTAAAGTCTGCATATATTTTTGATTATAATCCATTACTTTAAACAACATTTAACACTGAAATAACATTCAGGTGTTTATGCATCCATGTTAAACATTGAATATATATAAATATAACATAGACAATTTCCTGACTCACTTTTTTTTTCTCAAACCCCTGAACTGAGCGTTTGTTATTTTCTTTCTTTTTTCTGTCTTAATGTTGGCAGTGGGCTTTAGGCTGCCCTGCAAGGCTTTAAACCTGGGTTTAACCGGAGACTAAGCCATTCTCAAGCACATATCAAGGAGCTCATTCTGAGCCTGGATCCAGATTTATTGTTGATTCTGTTCATGGTGGAGAATCCTGCTTCACAGCAGCAGGTTGAGCCAAACATCCTCTAAATGTGCAGGGTCATCTTTGAGCACGCCATTTCACTTTTCTTTCACCAGTTCACCGCAGTTCTTCCAGCAGTCCACACTTTCTCTGCTCTCTTTTTCTCATGGTCTTCTCCTTCTTTCCCATCGCCCGGCTTGCCACAGGTTTGCCTGCTGTGTCTAAAAGTAGCAGCAGCAGCAACCCAGACTGACAGCTCATTGGCTCATTTGGATCACGTGCAGCCTGGAGCCGGACGCTCCCCAGGGCTTTACCGTATTAACAGGAGAAGCGGCGCAAGTGAATCTAGACACTGTTGTCAGACAACATGCGGTAATTTATAAATGTTTTAAATCAGGTTGGGTCCAGATTAGCCAGCAAGTTGGTCTGGATCCGGATAGTTTAATCTGCTCTCAAGGCAGCCATTACAGTCCAAGTAATCTTGATGACCCTCAAAGTGAATTCTCTTTCTAATTCTCACATTTGCAAAGTGTCCAGCATAGTTTAAACATCCATCAATCAACGTTATGCATTTGTGTGTCAGTAGCATTTAAATATTTACAATAATCAGTGAATTCCTGACACCTTATTGTTTTAATACATTGATCTGTGTTATTAGCACCATGTTGGTTATGAGGGAGAGGAATGTGAAGGTGAGGATTAACTTAAATATGTGTGGACTTAAATGTCCAATATTAGCCACATGTGAACCTGTTTATATTTGTGTGACAGGTCAGCTCAGCGTGTCCAGGTTAATCCCCCTGCATTTACATCATGTCTAAGAGAAATTTGACTCGTTCACCATCTTTGTCACCATTGTTCCTGTCTCCAAAATGTGTTTACCCATCAGAGTTGGCATAGAGGCCCAGGTTTTTCTTTATTAATCAAAACATTTGTGTACATATGCAAGCTTTAGTCATGAGTGAAATACTTTTTTAACAAATAGATGCATTTAAATTATAGGACTCATTTAGCAAAAGAGGTCAAACTCAAGTGGGGAGTGAATATGTTTGCAAGACACTGTATGTCATTATCTATTAATAGTATATGAGATGAAAATATGAAATAGATGAATCTCCTTTAAAAGCTTAGTTAGGTCTGAGTAAGGAAACTGATGAGCAGATAGCTGGACTGAAGGTTGTGCAAACGTGTGCTTCATAGAGATTTCTAAGAGCATGAAGTAAATCATAGACAAGATCCTGCAGGAATATCCGTCCTATGAGGAAAGTTTCAAACCACAAATCCCTTAACTCCAGGTAAACTTTTCATCAGTCTGCTCCCACCAGCTTACAGGAACAGAAACTTCAGGAGGAATTATTCTGACTGAGACACTCAAGCCCTTTTATAAAGTCTGGCCAATTATGGTGTAGTTTTGTTCAGACAGGTTTAATTCTGCATTTGGGAGTTTAGAAATTCTCCAATTAATCTACTATGTGTTATGCAAACCCAACTCTTTATGCTTGTGGTATTTGAGGGAGGATTGAACTTTTCATGCAGTGATGCAGCTCAACAAGTTTTTAAAAGAGAATAAACAACCAGAAACATCAAATAAATACCAACTTACTATACATTTGTGCTTGAAAGTTTAAGAAAATGATTGATTCATAGCAGTAATTCAATAACACAAAACTGAAAAATTAATAGTAAATAAAAATGTATCTCCTAAGGTAGTGTTAAAAACATGCCCATAAGAATAAGTGAAAATTGTGTTAATGTGATATAAATAGTATTGATTATGAACTGAATATATTGCTTTGATAAGCTTGAACTAATATTGTCCTTTTTATTCTGACCAGCTTTCCTGTCCCTGCTGAAGAAAAGCATCCCCACAGTATGACACTGCCACTGTCATGCTAATTCAAACCACACTCACGGACTTTGTGGAGTTATAGTTCACCTGTTGACATATTCTTCCTCCTGAGCTGCAACTTTCTGTAGCTCCTCCAGAGTTTCTGAGGACTTTTAAACCTATTTTCCAATTAACCTTAATTAACCTCCTTTCCTGACCTTTAAGCTGGTTGGTTTGCAGTTATGATATTCTCTTTTTAGACTTAACAATTCTATTTTATTGTCATTCTGTACACTCAGAGTGTATACAAAAAGACATTTCTTTCAGTACAGCTTTCAAGACATTTTCATTTTGTAAAGGGCAGCAGTGATAAAGGTAAGCAGTGATAATGTAAACATACGATTGTAAATGAGTTTAAGTTCCAATATTCAGTATTTTCTTTTTTTTAGGTTACCTGAATGAAATCATCATTATCAGAGTAAAGAGGGGTAAATGTTCACATTCATATCACTACTTGGATTTCTTTTTGTAAAACATTCCTTTTCTTATGGTAAAGTGAAAAGGAAAAATGCTTTTAGAAATTTCGCAAAGCCTTTGTAAATTAGAAAAACAAAATAGCCTGCTTTACATGTTTTAATTTTACTTTATAGAGACCAAATAAAATCAAACAAAAAACCCGAGCAACAACATAGCCTTTACTTTAAGCACGTGGAAATCTTTGCAATTGTTTGGAGAGTCACATGGTATAAAAGTCCATCCGCCCCTGTCAGTTACATGAACTCTCATAAGAAATCTGGTCAAAGGTTGAAACAAATCAGATGTTTTGTTGCTATGGTCAGAGAGAAAACAAACCAGACTTGGAAAAGACAAACCAAACACTTACACACCCATCTCTTTCACCACATTGTTAAAAATACAGGGGAGAAACAGAGCAAAGTATTTCTCACGCTTATTCACTTGTATTTTTTATTGTCTCAGTCACAAACTGCATTTTTTCCCTTTCAGAGGCATTTGTGAACAATATCAGCCCTAAACCCGTCGGCTAAGGCGTGTTGGTTTTTAACGATATTGCTGCAGTCTTGACACAACAATTAATGTAGGAATGTTTTGGTTTAAAACTAAAAGCATAAGCTGAACTGTCAACATGCCACTTCTCTGCATTCACATCGCAACAACAATTTCAGGTTCAGCTTTTAAGTGGCTTAGAAGTTTATCAAATAAGACTTAGAGAAATAGCTTTATGTTCTACCAATAGTAGGAATGTACTCTAACCAAGAAATGCTAAGACATGCTGTGGTTAGATATAGGCAGCTGTGTTTGCAGAGATGTGTCTGTAGACACAAGGCGGGGCAAAACTTAGAGGCGATTATTAGAAGTTATATAGATTAAGTTTGAGATTTTAATCTATGAAATCAGTCGCAGCAGAGGTAGTTCACCTGGCTGAGCCATCAGTTGAATCTGTGTGTGCAGATTATGCAGCCTTGCTCTGCAAACACTGGAGTGAAAGATGTCAGCTGTGACACTTTTATACCTTAAGACTGGCAGGTAAAATGGCCACAACAAAATTCCAGTTTTTACCATCATTAACCACTCAATTTAGTATTCATTTTGGCAAAACAATGGAACATTCTTTTATTTCTACACCAATTTCTGCATTACTACTGTAAAAATTACAGTATGTACTTGTTTTATAATTTTACAAGCCAGAGCTCTATATTACAATGCATTATGGGTCAAAAATAATTATTGTAACGTAAAATCGTAGGGAAGTCATTTAAATGTCAAATCATTCTGGCTTACTCTTCATCAGACCATATTGTCCCAAAATTTAGAAAAATTTCTATTTAAAAAAAAAAGCCTGAACACCTAAATTCGGCCAATCATATTTCAACAGTCATCTGTCAATCAGATTTTTTCGGTCATAGCATCTTGATTCATATGTCGCAGCTAATATACGCAACGGTTGCAACCAGAATCCTTTCCTTTCCCATTGAGTTGCGTCCCAGTGTTCACGGGGATGGACGTCTGTGTCTTCGGCAGGCGTAGAGCTAACAGAACTGGCAGCGTTGCGAGGCAAGGGCTCAAACATGTACGGCTGGAAGCCTTCTACACCAAACCAAGCTTCTGCCGCCCTGGCGTCCTCTTCCACAACATCTTCGTCCCCGCTTTCCTCCTCTAAATAAAAAATGGATGACGGAGGAGACTCATCCACGACCTCCGACACTAAACTCTCCTCCTCTTGCATGTTTCCTCTGTCCATAGCGTTCCTTGACAGCGTCGTTTCTAAGTCACCAATTTAGTGCTACTTGGTCCCAATGGAATTTCCCATTGGGAACCTGCTAGCACTAAGTTGCTAACTGGTTAGCAGAAGTCTTAAACAACAAATTAAATTCACTTTATTCACTCGTGTAAAGTCAGGCACCACTCATGAGAATTTGGAAATGCAACGGTTGAAACCGTCGTTTGCCTATGACTTTAAAAGAAAAGTTTAAAATAATACATTGTAAAATTATAGGATGTTTTTTTTTATTGATTCTGACTGTAAATCAGACATATTACAGGTAAAGGTATAGTGGAGGATTTTCGTGAATTTTTGAAAAGACCCACCCTCTAATCTTAAAAAAAAAAAAAAAATGCACATATACAACCGTGTACTCGCTCCCGAGAGGGAACCCCTATTGAACGCATGCGAGAGCGTGCACGAGCCCTTTTCTCCTTGTGCACGCTCTATTTAAATGGTGCTGTTTGCATCGCTCATCCAAGCTACTTTCCAAAAGAAGATTTGTAATTTTTCCACTAAGTCAGCACCGGTAAGTGAAAATGGGGACAAGCACTTAGAAGGGCATTACGTAAACATAGCACCAGAATGGTAGACAATTAGGAAGACCACTGATTGAGATGATCCACCTGGAAAAAGAACATCCTCCACTATAGCTTTAAAGTCGTAGGGAAGTGGCTGCTCAAACCGTTGCATTTTCAGAATTTCCCCAAAAATTCTTCATTTCAAAAATTTTTCATTTCAAAATGACAGCAATAGCATTGAGTTCAAGGCTCGAGCTCAAGCCTCTAGCCTACGGCTCACCAAGGCTAGCCTCTAGCCTATCTGCGGTAGATGGACGGAGCAGAGCAGACGGTCAGCATGCCCAGCGCACACAGTGCAGTGGAGCAGTAGACGGCAGCAGCAGGCCGGTGACCTGGAGGTAAGACCATGAAACATTCCTTCTAGATGCTCTATGCCAATTGTGATGAAAGTGGAGGGTGGGATGTAAGCCGAAGGCATTACTGATATAATATATTATTACACTTGGCATTTATATAATTTTAGGCAATGTTGAGTTACTGGATGTGTTGAATTAATATTATGGGTTGAATGAATTATAATTTTCTTCCTTTTCTTCTAGAGCCGATGTTCTCATGGCAACAAATCGTGATCAAGTGGTTGTTGGTCCACACTAGAATGTTATGGCTGGTTTGGCGGCATGTTTCGCAACCTGGTGTACCAAACAGAGGTGGCTAAGACGCTGGAACTCATCAAAAGGTATGTGCAAGAAGGTGATTTTAGTAGAATGTTGTTTTGGTACATGTGTCATTACGAATAACTTCCTGCATTCCATTGTGTTGCATTGCAACACTATTCCTGCTCCAGTTTTATCAGCCAATACTAACATTTAGATGTTTTGTCTGGATACCTTTTTTGGGTATACATGGGTGAAGGTTAGCCCCTTTTTTCTGTCTATAAAAATGCTTGCAGGAGTTCTTCCTCAGTGAATGTGAGGGTCTAAGTGTCATAAAACGGGACAGATGGACCCACTATTCAAGGTGAGACCGTCAGTAGGAAAGTACAAATGTTTATTACAAATAAACAAACTGAAACAGAACTAAAGTGGGCTGCTGTGAAACTATGGACCGTGGTGGCTGCAGGATGGGGGCCGGGCAACACCCAATTACTGACACTTTGGAGGGAGAAACACAGGTAGGTGACCACGATCATCTGACAGAGATGGATATCCAGGTGAGTCACTTACCTGGTTAAACTGTTCAGTCCATGCTCTCAATGATAGGCAGGATGCATTGCCAACAAAGGCTGTCCTGAGCCGCACAGTTGCTGCAGCTCCTTAGAACATGCTGGAAGCCGATCCAGGTCAGGGGAAAGGTGAGCTCTCCTCATCCTCCGCAGGAAGTCCAAGCGCTTCTGGGCCCCTTTGACCAGTGGTGTTTCCAGTCCAGGTGGGGGTGTCTGTGAGGAAATTGTCGAGAAGAGCCATTCTGGCCGCTGCTTTGGAGCGCCGCCATGGCAAAAATCAAGATTCAGATCAGGCAGGAACAGTTCAGGAATCCAGGAGTTCTCAGCTCAATCAAAGGTCCAGATCTCTGCGGTTCAGATCAGAGAAGGGCCAGAACAGGATCAGAAGACAAGACAAACACTAAACCTCTCAACACACTTTCAGCCAGGAACAAAGACATGAACCTTAGAAATAAACACAACAACAAACAGAAAGCAAACAATGATCTGGCCCTGATAGCTGGGCTGAACCGAATAAAAAGCAGAACCAGCAGGTGGATAGGATGAGGAGTGGTTAGAAACCAGGCAGAGTTAAGCAGGTGAATGACATGAACAATTAAGGTCAGCTATCAGGGCTGATCATGACACTAAGGACTTGTTGTTACGATGCCATGTAAAGCCCTTTGAGAAAACTGTTTTTAATAACAAGCTATTATTGATTGCAGATCAATTAAAGCAAATATTGCTTTTTCAGTTTTATGTATTTGGAAAACTGATGAGCTTCTCTGCATCTTGGTGGGGTTTACTCTCTCTTGTGAACCAGGTATTTCATTAACTGTCCTTTTCTCTAAATATGTGACCTCAAACGCTTCATTGGGATCAACCCAAGATCGATCCAAGAAGCAGGAAGGTAAACAAAAAGAGGAACAGCAGGGCCAGCCCTCGTGTTTCTGCACTTCTCCCAAGAGTAATGGTGTTTTAATAGTGTTGTTGCTTCCCTGAACTTTTCAGGTAAAAATAGTACACCTGCATGTCCCTGCAACTTATACTCCGGCTTGACTTATGGTTTGGAAAATACAATAGATGTATTAATATCACTTCAACTTTAAAATGTTTAAAGCTATTTACTGGCTAATTTAATTGCCAGATAATGCATGCGATTTGAATGGAATACAAGATATATGAACTAAATATAAAATAAATGGTTGTTGCTGATATAAAATACCACTATATTATTGTAATTTATGTACGGCCAAAGCCATGGTATCCGATAATATACTGTAGTTATATTTTATAGGTAATTTACAACGGTTTTAAAGCATTTCATTGGCCATATGTTGCCTTTTATTTACTGTAAATTCTACAGGAAATGTGTTGTAGTGAATAGATCCTTATCCTCTATACCTCTGTGGCACTATATGAAGAAGAATTGAGATTTCATAGTGTAGGAGAGCTGCCCACTGTTGCTGCAACCTATATGAGGAGGATTACAGAAGAGTCGACAACTTGGTGCAAAGAACTGGGCTTTTTTCCGAATCAGACTCAAAATCAGACATACTTTAATAATCCCAGAGGGAAATTACTTTGATTAGATTGTTTATCATCTACAGATTTTACCTTTTTGATTCATTTCTCTAGGTTTGGTTTCTTGCCTTTTTTACCAAATTTTATTCAACTTGAGTTCAGTTTGATTTGACATATAAATTATAGCACCATCAATAAAATATCATTGAACCAAATTTGAATAATTCAATATACATTCAATTAAAAATGTTTTTATTTCACTGAATATACTTTAATTAAAACAATGTAAAACATTAACAACTGAACTGCTTTCTTATCAATTAAGAATGATTTGATCCATTTACTATATATTATTTTATAATATACTGACTACAGGGGAAGTAAATTACAAGTAAATCAAATCAGAACAATAATTACTCAATTTTTACTCTCCAGCTGTTAGACTGTTGAACTCGAGCTGCTTTATTCATTTCTCTTTATTTTCTTAACCTAATTTCAAATTTAGTACCATATACATAGAAACCTGAACTGGTAGGACAATAAAAAGTACTTGAACCTTTAGATCCTTTAAACGGTATTGTCTGTTTGAAAGATTTTCTTTGTTAAACACACAGTATTACAGTAATATATCTAGTCTAAGCAACTGTTTTCATCTGCTTTCTACTGCAGATAATACTGGGCATCACTGTCGTTCTTATTGGTCTAATGTGGGAATTGCTATTTACACTGGAAAAACAATCTAGAAATGAGTAAAAATGTCTTAAGTTTATTTAACCTTATTTTGAGTAGGTAAATGAAACAGTTTCCCAATGGAATGAGTACTTTTACTCTTAAAATAAGATAATTGGATAATATGCACTTGAAATAAGGCAATGCAATTGTGTTTTTTGTCTTATTTCAAATGTAAATTGTCTTGTCCTATTGGCAAAATGTCTCTTTTACTTCCTCAATCCAAGAACAAATGCATTTATTTTAAGAAAAAAATACTTATCTAGATTTTGATTTTTTCCAGTGTAGAAAAGGTAAGAACATTCTTTTAAATTGTTAAAGCAACTATTAAGTAATGCACTTTATATTGAACCAAAACCAGCAATAATACAGCTCAACTTTGAACTGTGCTTGTAGATCCACTCAGCGTACCTCCTGTAACCCAGCGTGATTATGTTCCACATTCACAGTCTAAATAATCCGGTGAGATTTCATTTTTGCTTCTATGTTTTGCGTAATCAATATGGATTTTAAAGAAGAACGTTGTGAGGAGGCGTGTGTGAGCACAAAGCTTAGCGTGAGTAAGTACAGTTACAGAAGCTTGCACACGTAAATGATGAGGTCATCAGCAGCGGCCCAATAAATTTGACGCAGAAAAGAACTGAGTGAGTCTGAACAATAGTGAGTGGAAAACTCCTCTGGCATCATGCAACTGCTAACTTGTGGTTGCACAGCAGCAGGGGCTTAAATACAAAAACATTGCAATTTGTGAGTGACAGACAGAAACTTAAACTGGCTCAGCTCTGAGAAGAAGGAACAGTTTGAATGTTTCCACTTCCTAGAAATGCTGTGAACATTCCTTTACAGATCCTAGTGTTTTTAATGCATTTTCAAAGAATATCAATGCTTAACACAAAGAATACAATTTATTTCACTCATTTACTTTTGTGGTTTATAAATCATAAACAACTTAAATTAACCAGAACAAAGGTTTGGATAACATGAGGGGTTTGGCTTTTTTAAGCCACTGAAAAGCCAACATACATGGGTATAAAAGGAACATGTTGCTCACAGCTGACAGAATACATGATCCAGAAAGACAGGACATTTTTGATGATATTCTGAACTGTGCCAACGCAACTAATGCTCAAAGTCTCAATATATCATATGGGTCTAAGCAAGGAGAATGAGCATTTACCATGTAAATACCATGAAATATATCTTAGATATTTCTTGTTTGCCCTCATGTGTCAGTCTCCTTGTCCCCTAGCTCCCCTCTTCCCTACTCTTTTCACACCTGCTCCCAATCTGCTAATTAGCCTGGTCTTTGTTTCTCTTATATATTCTCCTCCTGTTCAGTCACTCTTTGCTGGTTTGTACTCTCAAGATGAGGGGGGAGGTTTGAAGGAGGACCCAAATGCAGATACAAATGTTGAAGGTGTTTACTTGCAGATTCTAATAACAAAAAAGAGTAACGGAAGCAAAAACTCAAAAACGTGAATCCACAAAAATCCAAAACTACTGAAAACCAGGAATACTCACAACAAGGGGGCAAAGAAATGACATCAAACCAGCAAAGAGTGACTGAACAGGAGGAGAATATATGGGAGAGAGAAACAAAGAGCAGGCTAATTAGGAGATTGGGAGCAGGTGTGAACAGAGGAGGCTAGAAGGGAGCTAGGAGAAAAGTAGACTGACACAAGAGGGCAGCAGAGGGCAAACAAGAAAAATCAAAAAACTCAAATACAATAAAAAATAACTAGAAAACAAAAATGGAAATAAGATCAATGAGATAAAAATTGAATAGAACCAAAACCCTGACACCATGTAAGGTTAATTATAATGAAGGTAAAGTAACCACACAGGGCAGGTATAAAACATGAACCAAATATTTCCAGCACACATAGAGTTAAATGTTCACACTGTTAAAATAAAAGGACCAATAGTGATCCTAGCAGTCTGTATTTCCAAGCCAAACTAACTGACATTCAGTTCTAAACTCCTTGGTGGTTATGGTCCTTCCTATTTTCTGATTTTGGGGAACCATCTGCATGGTTGGAACATCTGTTCACCTAACATGACATCTCCACTGCAAACTTTTAAAGAATAAAAATAATACTCTTAAGTAGTCAAACTTAGTCAGCCGTTTCCAAAGCGATTTTACCTACCATGTGACATCACCTGGAAACTGTACAGCTGAGGGTGCAAAAAAAAAACATAACTAATATAAAATACCTCTGTTTAAAATGAACATCCATAAAGACGTATAATTAAGGATTCCATTGAGAAAATAAACTTTAAGGTCAAGTTGCTGGAGAAAATGAGTTCCTATTCCTAGAAACACAAAGAAGTTCAGTGATGATGTGTCACCTTCAAGTCACGAGGAACTAAGACACACTTACAACCAGATGAATGCATTAACCATTCTGTGACATGCATCAGTTATTCACCCATTCACACACTTATGGTGGTGATTGATCCAGACCCTTTTTCAAATGGGGAGTAACCTCCATGTAATGCAAAAAGGAGAAAAATAATTTTAAGGTTTAACAGAATTTATTCCAATTAAGTATAACAGATAAATAGATAATGAGCTAATCATAAAGATAAACCTTAAGCTTGGTTCTCCTTCATCAGGAGAAGGAAAGAGACTTGTTTTTCAGTCCCGTATATACTAACAAACATTTGCTTAGGCTCCAATTATCTGCTTAAAGTCCTGGATTGCAGTTTCTTATTTTCTTCCCTGGATCAGACCCTGTCCATATAAAGCAACAGAAATACACAGATCAGCATGCATCTAAAACAACGAATACACAGCTCATATTCCTCATCTATCTTTATTAGTGCTAAGCTAAATTGTAGTCTCAGCTGCCCTGAGGCACTGGTGTCACAAGGCACTCTGATCACTAGCAGAAGCACAAGCATGTGAAGTATTTTGCACAAGGATGTGACAGAGGGGAACAAACCAGCGACCAACCATGTATATTTGAGAATGACAACTCACAACAACGAGATGAACAGTCAATAGCGACTCACTCCTCTGTCAATAGTGGTCTCTTTTATATGGTTTTATTTGCTTTAATCAATTTCCATCCATCCATTTTCCATCACGCTTATCCCTGCCAGGGTCGCAAGGGCTGCTTGTGCCTATCTATCCAATTCTATTCAGTTTATTTCTATAGCTCCAATTCACATCATGTCATCTCAAGGGTCTTTACTGGTCACCAGATCATCCAGTCAGATTGATTCAAAGTTTTCTATCTAAGGAAAACCAGCTGATTGCATCGACTCATTGACTCTTCAGCAATCCCTCACACTAAGCATGCTTGTAGCGACAGTGGAGAGGAAAAACACCTTTTAACAGGAAGCTGTCAATAGATGAGAGGCGTGGTACACCCTGGATAGGTTGCCAGTCTATTTTATTCTATTTGGTTTTTTTTTCTTTCTGAGCAAACATCTCAATGCCCTGGCCACAAGTTCATTAATTAAACGTAGTTTCATCTTAAGCAACATGCAGGGAAATACAGCATTAGCATTCAAGTCCAAAAGCGCAGCCCTGGAGAGATACTATCCTGTAACTTTTGTCTTTAACATGGGCACAAAAAATAAAATGTTTGACTTTTGACCCATTTAGTCTAGAAATTATTTTAATTGTTACCACATTCTATTATCATAAGCTACGTTTGCATGTGCAGAATTGCTCTGATTGGATCTAAATCTTGGTTGTTGAAAAGTTTAAAATCTCTTTTTACATGGACACTAAATAAAATGATCCGATCATGACGTGTATACATGTACCAAGCTAAATCATTAAATCAAAGTTTAATCATTTGAGCATGCACAGAATTTATGTTTCGGGAAAACAAGACAATAATTCACTTTAGTAGTAGAAGAAGAAACTGCTGTACTTGTCAGCTCATCCTCAACTATAGCTACACATTTATTTTTCTTCGGTTCCTCATTCGTATCTGTTGATGTGGTTTGTTTTTTTTCCACTATAGACCTTCGTCGCATTATTCTGTTGTTTTTGGTGGTCCTTTAAGTTAAGGACTCCTTGATAACTTATGCTAAAGCTCCTTTGCTACAGGGGAAGCGCGCAGGATGGCATGTTTATCCACACATTATATTTAGAGCTACCTCCTCCTTCAAGGAGGAACAGATGCAACTGAATGAAGGTTAAAAAAGAGACAAATGTTAAGCTGATGTTGCAAACATGCACAGAGCAGATGATTTTACTTTGTGTAAATGGACACCGATAGGAATGGCAATGGGGAAAAAAACATATCTTTCAATGGGAATGAAATTTCTTTCCAATCAGAGCTGTTATGCCAGTGACCTAGGATGCATGTCCAGAGTTTGATGTACCTGCCAATCTAAAGAAATGCTTTAATAGCAGGTTTTACCACTTTTAGTCTTGACCTCATTCCAATAATTTATAGAATAGAATATAAAATCCTTTTATTGTCCAACAATGGGGAAATTCTGATGTTTACAGCAGCAAAAAGATTATAAAAAAATGGTCAAATAAATGTGGACATTAGAAAAAAGTATAAGAATAACAAAATAGTGAAGAGTTAAAAGATAATAAAATACTGCAATACAAGTGTTTTAACATTATAAAACTGCCCCTGGAGAATAAATAACCAATATGCAGCTATGGACATTTTTACAGTAATGGATTTTTGAAAATAACAGCAACATCAGAGATGTGCAGAATGACAGCAGCAGGTTATTTAACTGACTGAGGTAGAAACTGTCCAAAATCAGCATGAATGGAACAACTGATTGAGGTTGTTGGGAACAGTGGTGGTTCTAGATTTTAGCACAACTTCAGTACAACTAACCTGACTCCGCCAGATGGATTTGCTCCGCATATCCATCTGGAAACCTTCCATTGAAGTAATTTTGGGAAGGGGTGAAAATACTGGTTAGCTGATTGGCCTATGTTGGTGATAGACGGGCCAAATAAACCAATCAGATCAATGAAGCATATGACGTACTAACAGAGCGACGACGAAGAGGAGCCAATTGATAGATCAAACTCTTGCCAAAACCAGTCGGGAGAAGAGCAAAAACATCTTTTCCTCTGAGAAAAGCCTCCAGAGCAGTGTTTTGCTCTTCTTTCAGTGAAGAAATACTCCGTAATTCCGATAAAACTTGCTCGATAGCCACGCTAACGCTAGTTTCATCGGCTGAAGCCGCCATGTTCTTTAGACTGAACTGTCGCGCTTCTCGTTGCGTCACACCTCAACCCGCCTCAAAGCCAACGCTGATTGGACGTTCGTTTGGTGAACGGCTCCAAATTTTCTTTAACGGAGAGTCTCCAGACTGATCTGCGAGTGAAACCTTGAAAGCTCGCAGGATCAGGATGGTCTCACGAGGCTACAGTACAACTACTTCCAGACTTACATTTTCATTGCAACAACTGATTTATTAATCCCAAAGCGAAGCTAACATTGTTTTAAAAAACAGGTTTTTCTGTTTCTTTGTTTTGTTTTTAAAGTCATGCAGTAGATGCTCATACAGTAGCTGTAGGCAGGAAGGAACCTCTGTAGCAGTTTGTCGTCCACCAAGTCTGAAGAAGCCTTTAACTTAAGACACTTTTTTAAACAGGATTCTGACAGGATGTTTACTGTTGTCCCAAACATTCTTCATTTTATGAGGTATTTTTTCTTTATAATCTTCAGTTGAGTTCTGAGCTCTGGACTTTGTAGTGACTGGATTATAAGTGAAAATGATCTGTTATTGTTTTTGCACCACTCTGGTATAGTTTGAATCAGTCTTCCTGCACTCACAGGACGGTTCTTACTTCATGTATCTGCTATTTGTCGGTACAAACATACTACCAATCCGTGGAGTATTATGAAACAATATTTATCAGATTGCTTTTGTGGAATACATGACCTTACATGACCTAGATATCATAATCTTAATCAGTTTAAGATAAAGAAATCTCTCATCGACGTGAGGAGGTTTTTGCTTATGTGATAGATTTGCTGTTTTTACTGCTATGAAAATTAAAAGATCTTTAGTTTGGTCCAAAAAAAGTAATTAATTGTCAATCCCAAAGAATATAATGTGAGCAATCTTACAATCAATTTGGGCTTTACCTTTAGCTGATTGGATTTATTGCCAAGATTAATAAACTAAAAATCACCAAATCATCATGAAAAATGTGGATGGATCCCACTATCTGCCTGTATTTTGCTCTAATTTTCAAATGCTTTCAAAAAATATTAAAGTGTCTGAATAACTTTCCTGATTTTTCTTTTTTATGTGTTGGAGGTCATTTCCTTCATTTGTTCACTTTCATTTTTTTGCTGACTCGGAATAAGAGTAGGCTGTATTATAAACTATGATTTATTCTCTCTTATCTCCTTGATCTTGCCTCAACCCGCCTCAAAGTCAGGAAGGCTGTAGGGTTTATGTTTGTTTTTTGACACAGGAAGGAAGTCAGTTCCTTAAAAGGAAAAGCTGATTTTGAGTAACGTATGAATGGATATTGAGAGAACATTCAGATCTAGGGCAGCTTTAAATTGAAATGTGGACGTTTCTTCACTGGAATCTCTCTGACACCCTGAGGTAGTAAAGCTTTTAACTTAATGCATTTTGGCAGCAGTACAAGGACAGTTTGAACGAGTCAGTCGATCAGGACTCTGAGATGAGGTCTGGAATGCTGCTTGTGATGCAACAACAAGCAGTGCATTGCGTGTCGGTAATACTGTGTGGAATCAAAGACTTTAGTCTCAGAGAAATGTTCAAACTTGCCACGGCATTGTTCTCATTTTGTGGCTATTCGTTTGATGGATTACTATTATGATAATCAGCATAAAAGCATGACTGAAGACAACGGATGTCTACTGCCAAAGGCTCCACAGCTTGTAGAACCACCTTCAGCAGCAATACCTCTCAGGAGGAATTTTCTGTCTAACTTTATTAGTCAATTTATCTCTTTGGCACACTTTTTTTTGTCACTGCTTCAGTTAATTAAGGTTTATAAGCATTTATTTCTTCCTCTGTTTACATCCCATCACAACATTCAAATAAATTCTATTCAGTTTATTTCTATAGCGCCAATTCACATTATGTCATCTCAAAGCACTTTACAGTGTGATTGATTCAAAGTTTTCTATCTAAGGAAAACCAGCTGATTGCATCGACTCATTGACTCTTCAGCAATCCCTCACACTAAGCATGCTTGTAGCGACAGTGGGGAGGAAAAACTCCCTTTGAACAGGAAGAAACCTCCAGCAGAACCAGGCTCAGTGTGAGCGGCCATCTGCTGAGGCCCACTGTGGTTCAAGGAGACAGAAGCAGACATAGAAAAAGAAGCATAGATACAAAAGGCAACTGTCAACCAGCTCCACAGGCGGCCCCGTCCAGGAAACACACAGCCAGGCAGACGAGCTCCGAGCCAGCTCCCATGTCAGAGGATGAAGAGAGCACATCCAGTTAGTCACAGTCAGAGAAACAGGACTACACTGGAAAACAGGCCAAGCTCCAGCATCTAGAAACAAAGGTGTTGATGGCAGCAGCACAGCTGATATTTCTCTCCAGGATGGAGTCACAGCCAAACAGGAACAGACCAGATGAAGCTACTATGAGAAAAAGCAGAGAGAGCAGAACGTTAGAGATCGAACTAACAAATTCTGCAGAGTGGGAGAATCAAAATGAATTCTGGAATTTGCTGAAACTATAACACTTGATTGCCTTCCAGTCCTCTCTGCACCCGACTCCTACGGATCCCTCTGCAGGTGGTGGGTCCACAGGAGGCCTGCCGCACGTTGTCCGTTTGGGTCTGGCCACCAGGTGCCCACATGCAAGCCCAGGCCTGGCTCTAGGGTGGGGCTCTGGCTGCACTATTTCGGGCAACATCACGGTCCTTGATTTAACTCTCTCCATAGGGTCTGCTGAGCTGCTCTCAGTCTGAACAGTCACCTAGAACCTTTTTGCCATGGAAGAATCTACCAAGGATCATTTGGGCGCTCAAAACACCCCAACACGTTAAAGGAATAGTTCACCCAAAACATGATTAGCCTTCATTTTCTACTCACCCCCATGCTGAACAACACTCTGGAGTACTTTTTTGATATCTCAAATGCATCTGGAGATCTGGGAGGCTTCTTGCTGTCTGCTGACATTCAAATAATGGAGGTCTATGGCGCCCGAGGCAGAAAGGTCCATAAAAGTCCACAAAAAACGTGTCAATATTCCTCCATACTGCTGGTCCAATGTATTCCAAGTGTCCTGAGTGGGTAGCGTCCATAATTTACTCGAAACGAAGTCATTTAGAATGTTTTTAGAGCATAAACAGTAGTGTATAGGATTTCCTAAAAGCGTGCGCCTGCGCGTTCACGAGTCTACGGAAACCGCGGCAGACCAAACCAGATGAAAGTGCGCATTCAGCGAATGCTCTTGATAATGCAAGCGTAGAAGAAGAAATGTGCTGTTTACCTGTGCAAAGAAAGAAACAACGAAAGAAAAATGTCTGAGGACTTCAGTGTTGAGGAAGAGCATGAGTTCTTTGCCGAGCTGAATGCGCACTTTCATCTGGTTTGGTCTGCCGCGGTTTCCGTAGACTCGTGAACGCGCTTTTAGGAAATCCTATACACTACTGTTTATGCTCTAAAAACATTCTAAATGACTTTGTTTCGAGTAAATTATGGACGCTACCCACTCAGGACACTTGGATTACATTGGACGAGCAGTATGGAGGAATATTGACACGTTTTTTGTGGACTTTTATGGACCTTTCTGCCTCGGGCGCCATAGACCTCCATTATTTGAATGTCAGCAGACAGCAAGAAGCCTCCCAGATCTCCAGATGCATTTGAGATATCAAAAAAGTACTCCAGAGTGTTGTTCAGCATGGGGGTGAGTAGAAAATGAA
>CM060072.1:1567500-1820000 GCA_030533445.1 Cyprinodon diabolis
GTTATGAAGAGTGTGTACAAAGGTGAGACCTTTTCAAGTTCAAGTCGGTGAGAAGAGAAATTCAGACAAAAGAAGGCGAAGGAGGATAATTTATTTATTCATACTAGGGATTTTTTTAAAGCATTCACAGAAACAAAGGCCCCACATGTACCTCCCCAGCCCCCCTCAATCTTTCAAAGACGTCGGAATTGGTCGCTCACAGGTGAAGTCAAAGCTGTTCATAAAAACAGGGCTCAAGGCGCAGATTCACATTTAAGCTTAGAAAAATCTAAGTATATGCAGAACTGGCTCCAAACCAAAATCGACATTGAAAATGACTGGAAATGTGATGTTCTTGGGCAAATACTGTGATATTATGTTAAGTCAGGAAATTCAATTCTCAATTCTATTCAGTTTATTTCTATAGCTCCAATTCACATCATGTCATCTCAGGTCACTTTCCAGTTCACCAGATCATCCAGTCAGATTGATTCAAAGTTTTCTATCTAAGGAAAACCAGCTGATTGCATCGACTCATTGACTCTTCAGCAATCCCTCACACTAACCATGCTTGTGGCGACAGTGGAGAGGAAAAACTCCCTTTGAACAGGAAGAAACCTCCAGCAGAACCAGGCTCATTGTGAGCGGCCATCTGCTGAGGCTGACTGGGGTTCAAGGAGACAGAAGCAGACATAGAAAAAGAAGCATAGATACAAAAGGCAACTGTCAACCAGCTCCACAGGCGGCCCCGTCCAGGAAACACACAGCCAGGCAGACGAGCTCCGAGCCAGCTCCCATGTCAGAGGATGAAGAGAGCACATCCAGTTAGTCACAGTCAGAGAAACAGGACTACACTGGAAAACAGGCCAAGCTCCAACATCTAGAAACAAAGGTGTTGATGGCAGCAGCACAGCTGATATTTCTCTCCAGGATGGAGTCACAGCCAAACAGGAACAGACCAGATGAAGCTACTATGAGAAAAAGCAGAGAGAGCAGAACGTTAGAGATTGAACTAACAGATTCTGCAGAGTGGGAGAATAGAGATAGAATGAAGCAGAATGATGAAAAAGGGGTCCCTATGTCCTCCAGCAGTCTAAGCCTATAGCAGCAGAACTATAGAGATAGCTCAGGATAACCTGAGCCACTCTAACTAGAAGCTTTATCAAAAAGGAAAGTTTTAAGCCTAGCCTTAAAAGTATACAGAGTGTCTGCCTCACGGACTAAAACTGGTAGTTGGTTCCACAGGAGAGGAGCCTGATAACTAAAAGATCTGCCTCCCATTCTACTTTTAGAAATTCTGGGAACCATATGGGCCTCATATTTATTTTATAATTTTTACCAAATTTGTATCTTTTGTCCTAACCTGCTCTAAAAAAAAAAAACGAATTCCTGAGAAACGCATTTAAAATTTATGTCATCTTTAAATCTTGATTTCAAAGGAAAAGAGGAGTTGAAGGGGAAGGCAGTCAGACGGTAGTCAAACCAATTATGGGGATGTGGGGGAAAAAGTACTTAAAAAGTAATAATAGGCAGGAAGTCTTAGTATCTTCTTTTAGTATCAGCCACTGAGGCAAGAAAAAAAAAAGTTTTAAAAAAGCAAATGTAATCTCCAGATTGTCGTGAGTTTAACTTAACTGTAAAAGTTTTGTCTCTAACTGACCAATCAGAGGACAGGAAATGCATACGTTCAGGCGGGCCGTCTAGCTTGCCCAGTGGGGCAAATTTGAAGTCAGATTGGTTGATTGGTAAGATCAGCCAGCACTACTGATTCTGAAGGTCCTGGGCAGATTTGATTGACATAGCAACACACAGAGGCTGAAATCTGATTGGCCAAAAAATATAGAAACCACATAAATGTAATTGAAGCATATATACACTATATTGCCAAAAGTATTTGCTCACCTGCCTTGACTCACATATGAGCTTAAGTGACATCCCGTTCCTAATCCATAGGGTTCAATATGACGTCGGTCCACCCTTTGCAGCTAGAACAGCTTCAACTCTTCTGGGAAGGCTGTCCACAAGGTTTAGGAGTGTGTTTATGGGAATTTTTGACCATTCTTCCAGAAGCGCATTTGTGAGGTCGCACACTGATGTTGGACGAGAAGGCCTGGCTCTCAGTCTCCGCTCTAATTCATCCCAAAGGTGTTCTATCGGGTTGAGGTCAGGACTCTGTGCAGGCCAGTCAAGTTCATCCACACCAGACTCTGTCATCCATGTCTTTATGGACCTTGCTTTGTGCACTGGTGCACAGTCATGTTGGAAGAGGAAGGGGCCAGCTCCAAACTGTTCCCACAAAGTTGGGAGCATGGAATTGTCCAAAATGTCTTGGTATGCTGAAGCATTCAGAGTTCCTTTCACTGGAACTAAGGGGCCAAGCCCAGCTCCTGAAAAACAACCCCACACCATAATCCCCCCTCCACCAAACTTTACACTTGGCACAATGCAGTCAGACAAGTACCGTTCTCCTGGCAACCGCCAAACCCAGACCCGTCCATCAGATTGCCAGATGGAGAAGCGCGATTCGTCACTCCAGAGAACGCGTCTCCACTGCTCTAGAGTCCAGTGGCGGCGTGCTTTACACCACCGCATCCGACGCTTTGCATTGCACTTGGTTATGTATGGCTTGGATGCAGCTGCTCGACCATGGAAACCCATTCCATGAAGCTCTCTGCGCACTGTTCTTGAGCTAATCTGAAGGCCACATGAAGTTTGGAGGTCTGTAGTGATTGACTCTGCAGAAAGTTGGCGACCTCTTCGCACTATGCGCTTCAGCATCCGCTGACCCCGCTCCGTCAGTTTACGTGGCCTACCACTTCGTGGCTGAGTTGCTGTCGTTCCCAAACACTTCCATTTTCTTATAATACAGCTGACAGTTGACTGTGGAATATTTAGGAGCGAGGAAATTTCACGACTGGATTTGTTGCACAGGTGGCATCCTATCACAGTTCCACGCTGGAATTCACTGAGCTCCTGAGAGCGACCCATTCTTTCACAAATGTTTGTAAAAACAGTCTGCATGCCTAGGTGCTTGAATTTATACACCTGTGGCCATGGAAGTGATTGGAACACCTGATTCCAATAATTTGGATGGGTGAGCAAATACTTTTGGCAATATAGTGTAGGTTGTTTGGAATAAATTAATGCAGTTGGAAAAAATAAAATTAAAGTTAAGGTTATGAATTAAGGTTAGTGTTTCAGATAGATTCCAGGCCTAGAAGGCGCTCACCACCCACCACTGATACATTATATATATATGTATGTATATATATATATATATATATATATATATATATATATATATATATATATATATATATATATATATATATATATATCTAATGTATCTTTTTGGAATTCCTCGAAAGGAATTCCAAAAAGAGTAGTTCAAAACAAAAATGATAAATTGTTTTGAGTGTTATGCAAAATTTGCATTAATCCAGTAAGGTGCAATAAATTATCCATTGAGTAAGGAAATAATTTTCACTAAAAGGGAAATACTTTGACTCCATGTGCTTTAGTCAACTAATCCCACCAAAGCTAGGGCGGTTTTAATCAGAAGACTGTAAATATATGTAAGAATAGCAGCTGCTGACTGGCCTGCTGGGACCACGTGTTAATGGGATAAATTATTTTGTGTGGCATTTGATAAGGTTGCTAACCATCCTTACAGCAGAATAACAACTCTAAACTGAAAGCCAGACGTACATTGTGATAATATAGGTCAGAGTAAGATAGTGAGTAATAAAACCTTGTCAAGGTCTAAGCAGTCAATGGGCAAGAGGCGGGGTTAGCAGGGCCACACAGAGAGTTGAGGGGGACATGAGGGGGAATGGCATCGGCCCTCCTTGAAAATATCTTATTAATCATCCCCCTTCTTAACTGACCCCCCCCCCCCCCCACCCCCCCCCCCCCCCCCCCCCCCCCCCCATTACCATCCCCTGTGACATTTTATCACTGAATGAGTAAAGATTCTACTATATTTTAACAGTAATGGTGATAATATTGCTCTTTCAACATTTGGTGGGCTGTGGGCTTCAGAGGAGCCTGAGCAAAATAAATCAAATGAAATAAGTGTCCTACCATGACTATGAAGCTGATCCCAGTGGGAAATTAGTCCTTAACTCTGTAGGGGCAGTGACAGCCATGCTAACTCTGTAGGGGCAGTGACAGCCATGCTAACTATGTACGGACAGTGATAGCCATGCTAACTATGTAGAGGCAGTGATAGCCATGCCAACTCTGTACGGACAGTGATAGCCATGCTAACTATGTAGAGGCAGTGATAGCCATGCTAACTCTGTACGGACAGTGATAGCCATGCTAACTACGTAGAGGCAGTGATAGCCATGCTAACACTGTACGGACAGTGATAGCCATGCTAACTATGTAGAGGCAGTGATAGCCTTGCTAACTCTGTAGGGGCAGTGATAGCCATGCTAACTCTGTAGGGGCAGTGATTGCCATGCTAACTCTGTAGGGGCAGTGATAGCCATGCTAACTATGTAGGAGCAGTGATAGTCATGCTAACTATGTAGGGGCAGTGATAGCCATGGTAACTCTGTAGGGGCAGTGATAGCCATGCTAACTATGTAGGAGCAGTGATAGCCATGCTAACTATGTAGGAGCAGTGATAGCCATGCTAACTATGTAGAGGCAGTGATAGCCATGCTAACTCTGTACGGACAGTGATAGCCATGCTAACTATGTAGAGGCAGTGATAGCCATGCTAACTCTGTAGGGGCAGTGATAGCCATGCTAACTCTGTAGGGGCAGTGATTGCCATGCTAACTCTGTAGGGGCAGTGATAGCCATGCTAACTATGTAGGAGCAGTGATAGTCATGCTAACTATGTAGAGGCAGTGATAGCCATGCTAACTCTGTAGGGGCAGTGATAGCCATGCTAACTCTGTAGGGGCAGTGATTGCCATGCTAACTCTGTAGGGGCAGTGATAGCCATGCTAACTCTGTAGGGGCAGTGATTGCCATGCTAACTCTGTAGGGGCAGTGATAGCCATGCTAACTATGTAGGAGCAGTGATAGTCATGCTAACTATGTAGGGGCAGTGATAGCCATGGTAACTCTGTAGGGGCAGTGATAGCCATGCTAACTATGTAGGAGCAGTGATAGCCATGCTAACTATGTAGGAGCAGTGATAGCCATGCTAACTATGTAGGAGCAGTGATAGCCATGCTAACTATGTAGGGGCAGTGATAGCCATGCCAGTCCAGGGACTGACTGCAGTTCTACTCTAAGGTGCCTTGGTCAACTACTGGAGACACACAAAGACGAACAACCATGCACACTCACTCCTTGGGCAGTTTGGAACATCGAACCAACCTAACAAGCAGGTTTTTGGACTGTGGGAGGAAACTGGACATAAGCCACGCAGACACAGGGAGAACATGCAAACTCCACACAGAAAGGTCCTGGTTACCCTGGGCATGCCAGCCAACATTTTAAATTATTTATTTGAATAAAAAATGTAATCATTGTAAAACTGTAAGTTGTAAGCTGTGCAATGCTAAAGGCTGATTTACACTCGGAAACCAGGTCATCTGCACGTGTGTCGCAATCAATGCAGATATGCCCCGCCCCTTCCGCAGACACTTTTTTTTTTTTAACAGTGTCCTGTCTGGCAATGTGGCAATAAGAAAAATTGTCTTGATGCCAAAAAGAGCCCAACAGATTTTACTGTCACAATTGCTTTATAATAATTATGCAGGTTTTACAGTTTATATGGACACTGCAATGTCCATATAAACAGACACTCTGAGCGCACGGTGAGCACACGGTGAGCGCAGACAGTGCCACAGACAGGAGGCCTCTGATTGGTCAATTCTACATCCGCTCTACACTATACGTATTTCCTGTTTGGTTCCATACCCGTTTATTTTGTTTGTATGGCCGCCATTGTGGAAAACAACTCATGAAGTTTGACTAGCTAGAATAGCAAGGTGCGCGAGAACGCTGGGACCCTTTTTCCACCTGGATCCCCGCTCTTTTTGGCCCTCATGTCTCTCCGTTGTCGGACAGACTTGCCCCCACTTCCTCACCGCCTCGGCCGTATCTAGACCCACAGCTAGTTCCTGATTGGCCCTCTGGCATTGTGGCGTGGAATAACATAACCATGCTTCAATATTGGGCATAAATCAAAAATATCTGCCACAGGCTCAGTGCAACACACTGCTGGGGGATGATAACCAGGCCTTTACTCTCTCATTTACCATAAATACATCTAACAGTCACTATTTCACAGATCTTATCTCTCTGACACAGCTAATTCGTGGTAATGCGTGACAGATTTAAGACATACAGTCATACAGTTTATAGCTTTGAACCTGTCTAGCTCAATTCCACAATGAAAGCTATGAAACATGCTTCTGCATTAATCACTTCCAAAATACTTTTATGATTATGATATAGGGGCTAACACTGAGAAATGATCCACAACTAAATGGGAAATCAAAATATAGCTTACATGTAAACATATGAATGTATGCTGAGACAGTGCAAGCTATAAAGGGAAAGAATCCAGCAGAGATTAAAACTCAACTTTGCTTTCTTTGTTGGATTCTGCATAGAAAGAGTCAGAATTAGCTGATGATAGACATTTCTAAGTCCTTGTTCATAAAGCTTTATGATTTCTAACCAAACATTTAATTGCATAACTTGATAAAAGAAGATAGGAACTAAAGTAGTTTATGGCCAGAGGTAACCAGACCTATTTTCATTTGTAAATTACACAAGGCTAAATGAAATATACATTAAAACACTGAGAAGGAAACAATCAAAAATATAGATTTTGTTTTCTCCTCAGTGTTTCAGATATCACCAATAATTTAGAAAGAGAAATGTTCCTCTATGCTACATAAGCTCTTATCTCTATTGATTGCAAGATGGATTACTGCTCTGAGTAACAACAGGAAATGTTTTTACAGCTCTCTAGGATGTATGACCATATTTGGCACCCAGGAAGTTCCTTAATTCCTTCAGGTAAAGTGTGAGTAGTGAGTTAGTGACATCATTAAGCAAGAAATTCAATGATTGGAGGGCAGAGTACACCTGGAATGCTGTGGTAATGGTTTCCTGTCCTGATAGAGGACTGATGCAACCCACAGCATCTCAGAGCACTGGGAATCTGCCAGTCACTGCTATTCTGGAGTAGCCCACATGTTCCAGTTTGCTGATTTGAGACTGATTTGTTGGCGAGAGCATAACTCACCCATACCAGGTGCCTTTATCACATCCACTAACACGTTTAAACCTTTCTTTCTACATTAAAATGTTGTACTTTAAGCAGTTAAACAGATGAATGGTGAAACGCACATTATATCAGGTTACCACTCTACCTGATGTAAAGATGGACTGTAGGGTGGAGGGATATAATAGACACAAAGGCCGACTGAAATGACAGAAAGCAGAGGTCTAGGCTATTATTAGCTCTTCTTTGTTGGTGTGTAAAACGTGCAAAATCTCTTAAAATGAGTTTGATGCCTTCAAGTCATCTAAAAATGTCACCTTGTCTCTTTATCTGCTCCTCCAAATTGTTTCTTGTAAAAATCCATTTATCATATTGAGTAATCCAATTATAAGATTTAACAATCAAGATCCCTTTTATTGGCATTGTACATTCATACACTGCAATATTACAAAGCACAACACTTTGGGTAAGCTTTCAATGATTACTAGATTTAATTCGGATGCTTGCAATATAGTTTCAGGGCTGTTTAATAATTATTAAGATAATTGAAATTTATTGATCTCACATTGGAGAAATTCACTCTACATTTAAGCCATCCACATTGGGGAGCATTGGGCAGCCATTGTGCAGCGCCTGGGGGGCAGTGTGGGGTTTAGGGTTTTGCTCAGGAGGTGGAGGCTGTGGGGATCGAACCGGGCCTTTGCAACCTTCTAACATCACGAGCGCACTGCTGTAACCAACTAGGCCGACACTTCAATAGCAGCAAAACCAAAATAATAAAAGCAAAAATTATTCTGCTCTGCTTTCACTTATTTTATGACAAGAATCAGAATCAGAAATACTTTAATAATCCCAGAGGGAAATTACTTTTGTTACACGCTCCAGTTACAGTTTTTTATAATATATACACACACCCAACTATACAATATAATAGAGATAGAAAAAAATAAGAATAAAAAGAGATAAAATATATACACATATAGCTCTTCTGTATATATATATCTGTACGTATATCTATGCATATGTAAAAACTAAATCCAAATAAAGTGAAAATCCAAGTAAAGTGATAAGACATTGAACATCTTTAACACAACACAGTTATTTATTTAACAACATTTAGCCATAATGGCTAATTTATTTTAAGTCAGTTTCTTTCAGATTGATTGCATATCATGAAATAGAATATAATTCAAATAACCTATTAAACTACAACATAAAGACCAATTAAACATAAAAAATGAATAATACACTTTATGATCGCATACATGACCCCAACCCTGTTGTACAGTTTTAGAGAACATTATATGTCTGTTAGTTAGTGATCCAAGTATGATTTGCCACAAATGGGATCTTACAGTTTGCTTAAGCAAAGCTATCATGGACCAATACTTAGATTCCTCCTTAAAGCTTATCAAACAATGCTGTAATGTTCAGTTAATAATTATTATTGAAAATGGTTTAAAAGTTTTATATCTTGTGAAACGATTTCAATATAATTAACTCACTGACTGGCAGAAGTCACTCCTGGATGAGCATATACCGTAGCAACGGTGGACAGATGTTTGCATTGTGTCATTAACTTTGTATCAATCCCTTACACTGAGCATGCCTCTAGCAACAGTGGGGAGAAAAGCCCCCCTATAACAGGATAAAACCTCCAGCAGCATAAGGTTCAGAATCAGGGTCTTTGAAAAGATGAATACTTACACTCACTGGCCACTTTATCAGGTCAGCCGGTCCAAGTGCTCCTTAGTGCAAATTTCTAATTAGCCAATCCCATGGCAGGAACACAATGCATTTAGGCATGCAGACAGCTGCAGTTCAAACAAAGCATCAGGATGCAGAAAGAAATGCGATTAAAGTGACTTGAAGGTGAAATAGCTGTTTCTGGCAGACAGGCTGGTGGGAGTATTTCAGATACTGCGGATCTACTGGAATTTTCACACACAACCATCTCTAGAGTTGAAAGAGAACAGTCAGAAAAAGAGAAAATATCCATGGGGATGGAGTTCTGTGTGCTCAAATGCCTTGTTGATGTCAGAGGAGAGGCCATTTTTTACTTTATTATCTGAATCATAGCCAAAAGTAACGCAATAGTAACTTAAATAACCACTTTAACATCCCAAGGTATGCAGAAGAGCATCTCTGAATGCACAACCCATCGAACTTTGAGGCAGATGGACTACAGCAGCAGAAAATCACACTGGATGCTACTGTCAGCTAAAACAACATTGAGGCTACAATTTCCACAGGCTGACCTAAACTAGACAGTAGAAGATGGAAAAAATCGTTGCCTGGTTCTAGGAATACCAATTTCTACTCTAACATTCAGATGGTAGGGTCAAAATTAGGCATCAACAACATGAAATATGGATCTTTCCTGCCTTGTATCAAGGGTTCAACCCATACCTTTGTGACATGAACCGAGGACAGATGGACCCAGTATTCAAGGAGAGACAGTCAGTAGGAAAGTCCAAACGTTTATTAAATAAAACAAAACAAAAGTGGAGCTGTGGCTCGCGGACACTGCAGGCGGGGGGGCGGGGCACCGCCCAATCTCAGACACTCTAGGGGAGAAACACAGGTAAGTGACCACGATCAACTGATAGAAGATTATCTGTGTTGGTCACTTACCTGGTTTAACAGTCCAGTCCTAGAATGTCCCAGTGCTGCAGTCCCAGAGGTGATTCTGGAAGCCGATCCTGGTCAGGGATCCAGAACAGACAGGAACAGAAACAGATGGCAGGATCCAGACTTCCAGGCATCCACAGGCTCCCAGGAGGGTTCAGAGTCTGACTGGGACCAGAAGCATGACCAGGTGGTCACGCACAGGAGCAGACAGGATCAGGTGCAGACAGGCAGGCTCAGTGGAAGAGGGTAGCCGAGACAGGACGTAGAACCGGAACTTGATGCAGGACTTTAAACTGGTCTCCTCCCTGGAGCCAGGCTTACTTTGATAAAAACTGAACCTCCCCACATAATGAGCCAAATCCCAGAGGACTCCGTGGGGGAGGAACAGTGGACGATCAGGAGACGAGACAAACACTAAAACCCTCTTTCCACTGGCAGCTAGGATCCAGGACATGAACCATCAAATCAAACTGAACAGACAGACTAACAAAAAGACAAGCAATGATCTGGCACTGAATGCTCAGGCTGAACTGAATATAACCAAGAGGAAACAGGTAAGAGGAATAAATTATAATGAGGCAGGGAGGGAAAAACAGGCCAGATCATGACAGCTTTGTACCTATTGAGCATCATATCAACGCCACAGTCTACCTCAGTATTGTTACTATGTCCATCCCTTTATGACCACGAAGTACCCATCTTCTACATCCACTATGGTAACGGCCAATGTCATAAAGCTCAAATCCTCTCACACTGGTTTCTTGAAAGTGACAATAGTTTCACTGTACTAAAACAATCATAGTCACCAGATCTGAATTCAATAGAGCACCTCTGGAATGTGTTGGAACCGGAGAATTGCATCATGAATGTGCAGCTGACAGATCTGCAGTATCTGCATGATGCTATCATGTCAATATGGACCAGACTCTGAGCAACATTTCTCGTACTTTGTTGAATCTTTGTCAGGAGGGATTTAAGCAATTTTGAAGGCAACGGGGGGTCTGACCCCTGCAAATCTGGCGGCAGCAACCAGACTGTTTCCTTTAAGAACAAAGATCAGCAGAGCATACAAGAGTGAATCTGAAGCTAAATTATCAATCTCTCTATAATATCGATTATATACTGAGACCGACCTGTTTTCCATATCATACATATTTTGGTTCAACGCTTCCACCACTACGTATAAATGGAATGATAACCTCTGACTGAAACTGGGCAGGATGGTGGATGAGTGTCAGTTAGAAAGGATGGAAAGACCAAAAAGGTGCTTCAGTGAGATGTCAGAGGAATCAAATGCAAAAATAAAGCCTAAAAGCCTGCTCTTTGCACTGCATTACCAAGGTTAGATCGTAAGCTTGAATTTAACTGAAACTATTTAATGTATTTTTGTCACATTTGTTAAGATTCTGTACCCATCAAAAGTAGAATTAAAGCATAACTACAAGGTCATTTGCTTTATATTTGGTAAAATAATTTCTCACTAGACAAGAAGTGTATAATTAACTGTAAATAATAAGACACGCTGAGCTAAACTCTATGGTAAAAAACTTCTTTACCATGCATGATGCCAACCCCAAAATTTATAACTTTGGTTATAAAATAGGGGGGTGGCGGCCTAGTGGTTAGGGTGGAGGGGTTTGAATCCAGAGGTTCTGAGTTCAAAGACTGCTACTCTGGGTCTCTGAGCAAGACCCTTAACCCCACACTGCTACCAAGGCACCACACAATGGCAGCCCACAGCTCCCCAAGGTGATGCGTTAAATTCAGAGGTAAACGTCTCCAATGTGAGATCAACAAAGTTCTATTATTATTATGAAATGAGTCAAACTTAAATGTGCTGGAAAAAGTCCCACATTTAAAGTTGAACACACAAATGGAAAAGGTGAAGAAATCTGTAAGGAGGGAACAACATGAAGTGGAATTTTAGCAGTTCTGTATTAAAAATGTAAAACAGATGCCGGAAAAACAGTGATTACAATTTCTTATGATAGTATTTACTAAAAGTATTCAAGATATCAAGTAAGGCTCTGCTATCTCTATAGTTCTGCTGCTATAGGCTTAGACTGCTGGAGGACATAGGGACCCCTTTTTCATCATTCTGCTTCATTCTATCTCTATTCTCCCACTCTGCAGAATCTGTTAGTTCAATCTCTAACGTTCTGCTCTCTCTGCTTTTTCTCATAGTAGCTTCATCTGGTCTGTTCCTGTTTGGCTGTGACTCCATCCTGGAGAGAAATATCAGCTGTGCTGCTGCCATCAACACCTTTGTTTCTAGATGTTGGAGCTTGGCCTGTTTTCCAGTGTAGTCCTGTTTCTCTGACTGTGACTAACTGGATGTGCTCTCTTCATCCTCTGACATGGGAGCTGGCTCGGAGCTCGTCTGCCTGGCTGTGTGTTTCCTGGACGGGGCCGCCTGTGGAGCTGGTTGACAGTTGCCTTTTGTATCTATGCTTCTTTTTCTATGTCTGCTTCTGTCTCCTTGAACCCCAGTCGGCCTCAGCAGATATCCGCTCACACTGAGCCTGGTTCTGCTGGAGGTTTCTTCCTGTTCAAAGGGAGATTTTCCTCTCCACTGTCGCTACAAGCATGCTTAGTGTGAGGGATTGCTGAAGAGTCAATTAGTCGATACAATCAACTGGTTTTCCTTAGATAGAAAACTTTGAATCAATCTGACTGGATGATCTGGTGAACCGGAAAATAACCTGAGATGACATGATGTGAATTGGTGCTATAGAAATAAACTGAATAGAATTGAATTGCTCTCCTAACCACTGGCTTTACTGTTACTTTAAAGGTGGTTTCTGGCTTGTGTACCCATAAAATCTGTGGTTTTCCGTCTAGATCTATGGCAGCCAAAACCCTCCCCAGTCTCTTTCGTAACATATCTGGGATTATATTTAATGTAGCTTCATGTTTCCAGAGAACAAAGGAGTTGTGACTCATTTAAAGCCATGTAGAAGGAAATTCTCAGCCCAAAAAAGATGTGTTGTAAATTTTAAATTAGCCGTGATTCAGAGAGTCCAACTTATATCCTTGTTCAATAGTACTGTAACAGAACAGGAACTATTAGACGCCCGTCAGCAGGATCTTTAGATTGAGGGTGATAACAGGAGGACTTAGAGTCTAAAAAAACAAAAACTGCGGGGTTTCGCAACAATGGGCTGCACATTATTCTTTAAAAAGACCAATGAAACAATTGTAAAAAGCTTTCCAGATAAGCCCTTTTTATAATCCCCAAATAATATTTTTAAGTAAAGGATATTGGGGAAAAAATCTAGTTAGTTTTTGTTTGTTTTTGTCATTTTTACTTAAAAGCCTTCGCGTCATGATTTGGTTTTAGGTTAAACCCACATGCAGAACACAAACGGAGGCTGAGTAAAAGTTTAACAGAGTTTATTGAAATGAGTTTGACACAAAGACATGAACTGGATCTGGTACTGGTCCGGGTTGGGTTCACTGATGTCTTGAAGGAGTCCAGGCTTTACTTGTGAGAGAGGGAACCGTTGGGTCCAGAGACTGTTGGTTCAGCAGAGTGCACAAGCAGCAGCAGCGTCTAGCTTCTGACTTTGAATGGCAGACCTTGATCAGAGTTTCCAGCTCTTCACAGAGAGCAGCAGGGGAAATCCAGACTGGAATCTTCAGGTTTGGCTCACCAGGGCTGGAAGGCAGGTTAAGCTCACCCAGAGCTTCAGACTTGAGACAGGTTTCCTGTGAGCAAAGACAGAGGAGGGTTAGAACCAGTTTTCTCTCTTGAGATGACTAAGATTCTTTCTGGTAACAGAGGCTCAGGTTTGCTAACCAAACTAAGGTCAACACTGCGGCGTTGAAGGAAGATCTGGCAGCTGCTTATGTAGGGAAGGTTCCTGATAAGCAGACGAGCTCCAGGTGTGCTGGGGGGCTCCAGCCCAGGAGACCCACGGCGCACTCTGCTGGAGAAAGGTGGTACATCCCCAGATCCCAACAGTAACCCCAGTCCCTAACAGAAAACAAAAAACAGAAGAGGATCCTCGGCGCCCTCTGGTGGGCAAGCCTCAGGATCCCAACACTTCGGTGGTTACTTTATAGAGTAAATTTTTGCTCCAATTATATATGCAAACTAAAAAAGCTGGAAAGCTGTTAATCCCAGTTAGGTTTGAATAAGACGGACAGCTGTTAATCCCAGTAAGGTTTGAATAAGCCGGACAGCTGTTAATCCCAGTAGGGTTAAAAAAACGGACAGCTGTTAATCCCAGTAAGGTATAAATAAACTGAACAGTGGTTAATCCCAGTAAGATTTGAATAAGCCAGACAGCTGTTAATCCCAGTAAGGTTTGAATATGCCAGACAGCTGTTAATCCCAGTAAGGTTTAAATAAACCGGACAGCTGTTAATCCCAGTAAGGTTTGAATATGCCAGACAGCTGTTAATCCCAGTAAGGTTTAAATAAACCGGACAGCTGTTAATCCCAGTAAGGTTTGAATAAACCGGACAGCTGTTAATCCCAGTAAGGTTTAAATAAACCGGACAGCTGTTAATCCCAGTAAGGTTTGAATAAACCGGACAGCTGTTAATCTCAGTAAGGTTTAAATAAACTGAACAGTGGTTAATCACAGTAAGGTTTGAATAAGCCAGACAGCTGTTAATCCCAGTTAGGTTTGAATAAGCCGGACAGCTGTTAATCCCAGTAAGGTTCGAATAAGCCGGACAGCTGTTAATCCCAGTAAGGTTTGAATAAACCGGACAGCTGTTAATCCCAGTAAGGTTTGAATAAGCCGGACAGCTGTTAATCCCAGTAAGATTTGAATAAACCGGACAGCTGTTAATCCCAGTAAGGTTTGAATAAACCGGACAGCTGTTAATCCCAGTAAGGTTTAAATAAACCGGACAGCTGGTAATCCCAGTAAGGTTTGAATAAACCGGACAGCTGTTAATCTCAGTAAGGTTTAAATAAACTGAACAGTGGTTAATCACAGTAAGGTTTGAATAAGCCAGACAGCTGTTAATCCCAGTTAGGTTTGAATAAGCCGGACAGCTGTTAATCCCAGTAAGGTTCGAATAAGCCGGACAGCTGTTAATCCCAGTAAGGTTTGAATAAACCGGACAGCTGTTAATCCCAGTAAGGTTTGAATAAGCCGGACAGCTGTTAATCCCAGTAAGATTTGAATAAACCGGACAGCTGTTAATCCCAGTAAGGCTTAAATAAACCGGACAGCTGTTAATCCCAGTAAGGCTTAAATAAGCCTGACAGCTGTTAATCCCAGTAAGATTTGAATAAGCCTGACAGCTGTTAATCCCAGTAAGGTTTGAATAAACCAGACAGCTGTTAATCCCAGTAAGGTTTAAATAAACCGGACAGCTGTTAATCCCAGTAAGGTTTGAATAAACCAGACAGCTGTTAATCCCAGTAAGGTTTGAATAAGCCGGACGGGTGTTAATCCCAGTAAGATTTGGATAAGACGGACAGCTGTTAATCCCAGTAAGGTTTGAATAAGCCGGACAGCTGTTAATCCCAGTAAGGTTTGAATAAGCCTGACAGCTGTTAATCCCAGTAAGGTTTGAATAAACCAGACAGCTGTTAATCCCAGTAAGGTTTGAATAAACCAGACAGCTGTTAATCCCAGTAAGGTTTAAATAAACCGGACAGCTGTTAAGCCCAGTTGGGTTTACGTTAACATATCACCAGAATGACTGACAATTAGGAGGACCAGTTATTGAGATGATCCAATCAGAAATAAAAGATCCTCCTATATACCATTAGGTCATGAGTGCCTCACTGTCTTTGTTTTATCTAGTAGCATCATGGAGGACCACGTGTTAGACTTTACAAAAATATAAAGCCCTTATGGATTATTTGGTGTTGATGTGGTACTGTCATGACTTTATCAAGAGCACGGACCCACATGCAGAAAACCAATACAGAGAGACCAGGGGAAAGTTTAACAGGTTTATTGAGAAGATTGTGATGAATCCAGTGTAGCTCTGAACACTGCTCAACAGGAAATGGAAAGTGAGGGGAAGACACTGCGGTTAGTTCAGGGTCAGTGGGAAATTTGATTCTCGAACTTGAAGAGGAGAAATGGATTCCAGGCTCACGTTTCCAGAAAATGGTTGACTCTTTGGGGGTGTTCCAGTGTTTGTATCATTCGATGGAGGGCGGACAGGGTTTACCTGGAATGCGGTTGTTGTAGGTGAATGGAGAAGCTGACTGCCACTTAGATTTCCTGCGGTAATTGAACGGGTTGTTGTGGAGATGAATCCCCTGCTCAGAGAGAAGCCCCAGACATTCCTTGGGAAATGGGTTGATCAGAATCACACCCTTGAATCCTCAGCTCAGCTTGATTCTCAAAAGATCCTTCCAGGGGAGAGAAGGTCTGAAACATCCAGTTGCAGGATGACTTCCTGCCGAGAGGCAAAGACAAAACAACGAGGTTAAAACTCAGGTAGACAAAAACTCAGTTTGACTCAGCAAAACTCAGCTTGGCTAGAGTACCCAAAACTGGCAAACACTCTGGCGTCAAGGTAGTGGCAGTCAGCAGCTTAAGAGCACTCCGTTAATGAGCTAACCCTCTGCAGGTGTGTGAGGAGGCGAACCAGGACAAGGCGCCGCCTGGTGGAGGAAGGAAGAAAAACACACAAAACACAAACCACACAGACAGGAGTCCTAACAGATACCCATCTATTAACCTTTGACTGGTTTACAGAAATTGTTGTTTTGTCTCATAGAAGACCTCCTAAATTGATTTAATGCTATTTTATTAGCGGCCTATTTTCAACACTTACTAAATTTACAGCTACTGTTACTAAGTTACAGCTAATAACCCTGAGTTACTCCATGATTATACTTGCTGCTCATGCCAGAAAGGACCTAAATAAAGCAAACACAACACACGTAATATCTCAAAGGTGAACAACTGAACTGTAGATTGATAAGTAATTCAAATTAATTCAGTTTATTTCTATAGCTCTAATTCACATCATGTCATCTCAAGGCACTTTACAATTCAACCAGATCATCCAGTCAGATTGATTCAAAGTTTTCTATCTAAGGAAAACCAGGTGATTGCATCGACTCATTGACTCTTCAGCAATCCCTCACACTAAGCATGCTTGTAGCGACAGTGGAGAGGAAAAACTCCCTTTGAACAGGAAGAAACCTCCAGCAGAACCAGGCTCAGTGTGAGCGGCCATCTGCTGAGGCCCACTGGGGTTCAAGGAGACAGAAGCAGACATAGAAAAAGAAGCATAGATACAAAAGGCAACTGTAGAATCATTTTTGTGCCTCCCTCATTTTTCAACAGTAAACAGTGAAACAAAGCATGAATAAATTAACGTCCAAGTTTTTTTTATCCACCAGTTTATGCAATTTAATTTAATTTTTCCTGTTCTGATAATTTTCCCTTGTAGAAATTTTACAATGAGAATTACACTTAAAATGTAAATGATGCAGAAGCAGACATAGAAAAAGAAGCATAGATACAAAAGGCAACTGTCAACCAGCTCCACAGGCGGCCCCGTCCAGGAAACACACAGCCAGGCAGACGAGCTCCGAGCCAGCTCCCATGTCAGAGGATGGAGAGAGCACATCCAGTTAGTCACAGTCAGAGAAAGAGGACTACACTGGAAAACAGGCCAAGCTCCAACATCTAGAAACAAAGGTGTTGATGGCAGCAGCACAGCTGATATTTCTCTCCAGGATGGAGTCACAGCCAAACAGGAACAGACCAGATGAAGCTACTATGAGAAAAAGCAGAGAGAGCAGAACGTTAGAGATTGAACTAACAGATTCTGCAGAGTGGGAGAATAGAGATAGAATGAAGCAGAATGATGAAAAAGGGGTCCCTATGTCCTCCAGCAGTCTAAGCCTATAGCAGCAGAACTATAGAGATAGCTCAGGATAACCTGAGCCACTCTAACTAGAAGCTTTATCAAAAAGGAAAGTTTTAAGCCTAGCCTTAAAAGTAGACAGGGTGTCTGCCTCACGGACTAAAACTGGTAGTTGGTTCCACAGGAGAGGAGCCTGATAACTAAAAGATCTGCCTCCCATTCTACTTTTAGAAATTCTAGGAACCATAGGGGCCTCATATTTATTTTATAATTTTTTCCAAATTTGTATCTTTTGTCCTAACCTGGCGTTGATGGCAGCAGCACAGCTAATATTTCTCTCCAGGATGGAGTCACAGCCAAACAGGAACAGATCAGTTGAAGCTAATGCAAACACTCATTGGTTAGCTAAAGGAAACCATCAGAAGCAAGCAGGTGTTCTTCAAACTGCTAACGTGAATTGTCTATGCCATGCTACAATGTGGGATTCAGAAAAAAGATTAAATGTCTGAAAGGTCGGACACAGGCAAGAGCGTATCGGGAGACGGAGACCAACAAAGCCTCCCTCATCCTTGGCCCTATCTCAGAGAATTTTTAGAAATAGTCGTAAAATTGAGCTTTCAATTCATATAGTGGCATCTGGCTGTTTTTTTAAAGGTTACTTTATACTTTTATACTTTAAGTAGTTTTTGGAGCACATACTTTTTCACTTTTACTTGATTAAAGTGGTCAAGTTAATACTTCAACAACCAGATTGTTTTTAAACTGCAGTATCTATCCAAATGTGTGAACTTTTGTCCATCTGTCATTGGGTGAGAGGCGGGGTTTACCCCGGACAGGTCGCCATTCTATCGCCGTTCCTCAAAACTCATCTAAATCTTTTTTAAGGAGAGAGAATCAGGTCAGCAGTTTCTTTAATTTCCTCAATCGCTTGTTGAAGCATCGGATCCCAGCATGATCTAACAGGATAACAAAAGCCTTCAGGCATTTTCTCTTCTTTTTCACTTGGAAAAAAAACTTTACATCTAAACAGTGTATTTCTGAAACCAACGTTTTACATGAATTCCCATTGATCCGTAAATTCCACTTATCTAAGGCTGGATTTTCTGAGGTAAAAGGTCCAGGAGGAAACTTAAAAACATTTTCCTGAGTGAGATTCATTGGGTCATTGGGGTTGATCCCACGGTGCTATAAGGAAAGAAGAATAAACACTAACCTTTCAGTTCAGGTGTGGGTCTCCCCAGGGGAAGCAGTTTTTTAGACCTGGCTTAGACTCCTGGTTTAGACTCAGCTCTCAGCTAAACGTGTCTTGTGTGGAGAAGACTAGAAGAAAGCTGGTATGTAAACTACAGAATACAGCTTTGAAAAGATGCACTAGATTTTATACCTGTGGGTTTCAGGATGTAGGCCAATAGCAGCTATAAAATAACGAGCTCATAAATGTCTCCAACTGAATGTTGTATTAAGAGATTTCTGATTACCTCAAAACATAATAGACAAAACTTCAATATTCTATTAACACTTCTGGCTAAAACTATCAAAAATAACAGTTATTTATAAGTTTAACACTCATTTATTTAGCAGCAATGTTTTGCCTCATTTATTGTTAAAATGTAATCATTTGAACAGCTTTACTATATGGAAATTAGAGTAAAGATTGAAATGTGGATTTAGAAATTCTTTTCCTAATGTTATTTAAAGGTCTGTAGCTGAAAAGAAAGCCCTGCAAAAACAATATTTTGTGCAATATGTTATGATCGGGGGTGGGGGTGCTACGTTTTTCTGAGAATAAATGTCCTGTGTGTATCTTCACTCTCACTCAATGTCCTCTGACGATACCCACCAAAAGCCCTGCAGAGAGAAGCAGCTACAGACAATGGCTGGGTGGATGTTTTACTTATTATCACTGGTTTGTTGTAAGACTTTAACATTTTCTTTGTCTTAAAGAAAGACTTGCAGTGACTTGAATTGCTCTCATAATTGTACTTAAGTGTTAAATTACAGTGCTGCATTGAAGGTAGATGGGAGTTTACCAACGTGTGGATGCCGTGTCCTCCCATGCCCTCGGCGTGCAGCTTAAGACTAAAAAGAAAAAAACAAGGAAGAAATGTGGTTCATCCTGTTCCTTATAATTGAAGGTTTCGTTAGCGATTTGGTTGATGAGGCAATGTGTCGATCCACTCAGTGCTTTATCTGTTTTTCTTATTGGACTTATCATTCCAATGAATGACTGTTCTTTCAGTGTAACTGACAGTTAGGCATGGTATTCAGGTTTTCCTCCAACCTCACGTTCGTTTTTGCTTAGCTTCCATTTTTTTGCACGAACATGTAGTGGAAACGAAATAATGATCAGAGATCAAAGGAGTCAGCATTATTTGAATAAGGATTTAGTTTTAGGTACATTTGTATTACTCTGTTTATATTCCCTCCTATATTAAGAGAGTAAAGCAAACAAGTTAGATAAATACAGTGAAAATTTATATCAAAGTGTTTATAACAAGAGCTGAGGGTCTTTGGAAGTTTCTCCTTTGACTTTGGCTGCTGACCTCTCTTGCAATAAATCATTTAAAAAATAGCATAGAAATAATATTTCAAATTGGGTCCATGGGGAATTTGTTATGTTTTAACAAGCAACTCGTAATGAGAAAATTTTTTTTATAGTGTTTTATTAAAATATATGAAAAATAATTAAAGAAAAAAGGTTAAAAGCCTAAAAATGTGCTAATAGTTAATTGCTGGGTTAATAGGAGTCTGTACGGAAGCCTAGAGCGGTCATCTGTAAACAAAGGTGTTGATGGCAGCAGCACAGCTGATATTTCTCTCCAGGATGGAGTCACAGCCAAACAGGAACAGACCAGATGAAGCTACTATGAGAAAAAGCAGAGAGAGCAGAACGTTAGAGATTGAACTAACAGATTCTGCAGAGTGGGAGAACAGAGAGAGAATGAAGCAGAATGATGAAAAAGGGTCCCTATGTCCTCCAGCAGTCTAAGCCTATAGCAGCAGAACTATAGAGATAGATCAGGATAACCTGAGCCACTCTAACTAGAAGCTTTATCAAAAAGGAAAGTTTTAAGCCTAGCCTTAAAAGTAGACAGGGTGTCTGCCTCACGGACTAAAACTGGTAGTTGGTTCCACAGGAGAGGAGCCTGATAACTAAAAGATCTGCCTCCCATTCTACTTTTAGAAATTCTAGGAACCACTAGTAAACCTGCAGATTGAGAGCGAAGTGCTCTGTTAGGAACATAAGGAACAATCAGATCTCTGATATCAGATGGAGCTTGGCCATTTAAGGCTTTATATGTGAGAAGGAGGATTTTAAATTCTATTCTGGATTTAACAGGAAGCCAATGAAGAGAAGCCAGGATAGGAGAGATATGATCTCTCTTTTTCATTTTCATCAGAACTCTGGCTGCAGCATTTTGGATCAGCTGAAGGCTTTTAACTACAGTTTGTGGACTTCCTGATAGTAAAGAATTACAATAGTCCAGCCTTGAAGTAACAAATGCATTGACTAGAATGTTGTGAAAAACTTTAAAGAAGGATTGGATCATAAAACGTTCTCACTCTGCTGGGCCCCTGGCAGCTCAGAGCGGGACAGAAAGAGACTGAATAAGCTGGTGAGGAAGGCCACTTCTGTCCTGGGCTGCCCTCTGGACTCGGTGGAGGAAGTGGCTGAGAGGAGGATGCTGTCCAAACTCACATCCATCATGGACAGCACCTCTCACCCCTGCACCAGACTGTAGAGGAGCTGAGCAGCTCCTTTAGTCTGAGACTTAGACACCCTGTCTGTAAGAAGGAGCAGGTCATTCATTCCTGCTGCCACCAGACTCTATAATAATGCACTATAACCACAATAACTCCTCTAAAAACCACTGTGCAGCTATATCATAGTTTTTTTTTATTTATTGACCGTGCAATATCCTGTGCAATATGCTGAATGTGCAATATTTCTCCACCTGTGGCCATCCGGATTGTACATATTTTTATTTCTTATTTTTTTATTTCTTATTTTTATTTTGTTTTTCATTGTGTGTGATACATGTACACTTGCACCTTAATCCTATTTATCTTGATATACTGTTTGCACCTTGTCTAACTTCTATGCCAATATGTGGCGAGTGAATTTCTCCGCTGTGAGATCAATAAAGCTCATCTAATCTAATCTAATCTAATCTAAACTGTATTATCTGCATACTGCGAACATCTGTGGATGCGTCCAGAACTGTTGTGTCAGTTGATAAACTTCCATCTCAGTTGCTCCAGCCTCAGATGTGACCCTCTGCTGAAAGGTTTGTCTTGTGTTTATTTGTTATTCTCTTGTGTTGAGTTTTTTTTTTTTTTTTCATTCAAGGATAAAGTGTGAAATATGTTTTGCCCCCCCTCCCTCCCCAATGAGGCTCCTATCTTTCCACAGAAATAAAAGCAGCGCTATGAGGCCCTCGGCAGCCATAGAAACATGCCAAATGCAACGTTCTGTGGCACGCATGGCCTCAGTGAATCGCCCCCCATCCACAATGTATGTGATGTATGAGAACAGTTTGTACTGAAACTAAAATGCAAATTGTAGTTGATAATAAACTAATTGATTGATTGATGTTATTAGCATTCATGAAATGAAAATCTTTCATGCATGTTTAAAAACAGGCACCTATAAAATGACCTTTATTTTCCCCCTGCATTGGTGGATTTAAACATGACACAATTAGCGGCAGTATTAAATACACTAGATACGTGTGAAACCTTTATCTGAGCTAAAACAAGTTTAGGAACAATTCTTATTGGAAGTAGTGAGGTTGGATGCTCTCTTTCTTCTCTTTATGTTCCATTTATTCCACATTTCAGGCCTGAATCTTGCTGCACGACAAGTTACTCATCATCCTCCCTCCAGGTCTTCCTTGGAAAGGATGAGCCAACTGATTGGCTGTGGTGATGCATCACATAATCTTTATCAGAATGTCCCCTTTCCTTAACTGTCAAGCAAATCATAAGACTTCCTAGTATTTTTTGTTCCATTTTACAGCCTTATCTATGTGATAATAACCCATGAGTAAGTTGAGACCATGCAATTCTTCTCATGCTAAATAAAGTGATTGCTGGTGGAATACTTTGCCTGACTGGTTGCCCGACTATAGGTGATACTTAAGATTAGAAAAAAGTATGTTTTGGAATGGGATCACAGAAGTCTTACGCATGTCCTGCCTTGAGCTCTTCCTCAGAAAGGATGAACCAACTGATTTGCTGTTGCAACGAACCACAGAAACTTCATGTTGTCATTAGTTCAGCATATCAAGTTGAACTAATGCTTTGATCAAGACATAGCCTTACCTGCAAGCATTTTGTGCGGCACGAGCTGAAAATGTTTGAATCCGAGTAATGTTTTCTGAATAATGTAGCTGTATTATGATTTTAGGAGGGAGATACTGCTGTGTCCAAAGCAAGAGGTGCTAAGCCTACAACCAAACAAAAATAAACACGGCAGTGCAAGAGGATATAAGCATAGCTGCTGTTATCACATCTGTTTAGTCAGATTTAATCTATTTAAGAGGAACAGCAAGAACATAAAGACATAAATTGTTTTAGTTTCTCATGGCATCTGCTGATAGTTAATTTGTTACCAGACTGGCTAAAGACAACTTTGGTAGATGCTTATCCTAGCCGGGGCAGCGAGGGGTGCTGGTGCTTATCTCCAGCTGTCTACGGGTGAGAGCCGGGTCCACCCTGGACAGAGAGCCGGGTCCACCCTGGACAGAGAGGGTCCACCCTGGACAGAGAGCCGGGTCCACCCTGGACAGAGAGGGTACACCCTGGACAGAGAGGGTCCACCCTGGACAGAGAGGAGGGTCCACCCTGGACAGAGAGCCGGGTCCACCCTGGACAGAGAGCCGGGTCCACCCTGGACAGAGAGCCGGGTTCACCCTGGACAGAGGGACGGGGTCCACCCTGGACAGAGGGGCCAGGTCCACCCTGGACAGAGAGGCGGGGTTCACCCTGGACAGAGGGACGGGGTCCACCCTGGACAGAGGGACGGGGTCCACGCTGGACAGAGGGACGGGGTCCACCCTGGACAAAGAGGTGGGGTCCACCCTGGACAGAGGGACGGGGTCCACGCTGGACAGAGGGGCGGGGTCCACCCTGGACAGAGAGGCGGGGTCCACCCTGGACAGAGAGGCGGGGTCCATCGCAGGGCAACACAGAGACAAACAGGACAAACAACCATTCACATTCACACCTAAGTAGGATTTAGAGAAACCAATTAACCTAACATCATATTTCTGGACTGTGGGAGGTAGCTGGAGTACCCGGAGAGAACCCACGCATGCTCAGGGAGAACATGCAAACTCCATGCAGAAAGACCCCGGGCTGAGAATCGAACCTTGAACCTTCTTGCTGCATGGTAGCAGTGCTACCCACTCCAACACTTAGCAGCCTACTGTACAAACTGTAGTTAAAAGCCTTCAGCTGATCCAAAATGCTGCAGCCAGAGTTCTGATGAAAATGAAAAAGAGAGATCATATCTCTCCTATCCTGGCTTCTCTTCATTGGCTTCCTGTTAAATCCAGAATAGAATTTAAAATCCTCCTTCTCACATATAAAGCCTTAAATGGCCAAGCTCCATCTGATATCAGAGATCTGATTGTTCCTTATGTTCCTAACAGAGCACTTCGCTCTCAATCTGTGTTGCTTGTAGTTTTTAAATGTTCTCTAACAAAACCTTAGATTTATCCATTACTCTAGCCTAAATATTACTTTATTACGTTACCATGTAAAGTGTAATGACAAACACTTGGAATACATTAACCATTAATAATTGTAGTTTTTTATATGAAATTGCAATATTTGTAATATGAAAATTATCATTTAATACTAAGACTGGACTAAATAAAACTTTTCCAAACTAGTGCATAGTTCAAAACACTCCATCGGTTTGATAATTACAGTTTGTCTCTGCAAATACACTATATTGCCAAAAGTATTTGCTCACCTGCCTTGACTCACATATGAGCTTAAGTGACATCCCGTTCCTAATCCATAGGGTTCAATATGACGTCGGTCCACCCTTTGCAGCTAGAACAGCTTCAACTCTTCTGGGAAGGCTGTCCACAAGGTTTAGGAGTGTGTTTATGGGAATTTTTGACCATTCTTCCAGAAGCGCATTTGTGAGGTCGCACACTGATGTTGGACGAGAAGGCCTGGCTCTCAGTCTCCGCTCTAATTCATCCCAAAGGTGTTCTATCGGGTTGAGGTCAGGACTCTGTGCAGGCCAGTCAAGTTCATCCACACCAGACTCTGTCATCCATGTCTTTATGGACCTTGCTTTGTGCACTGGTGCACAGTCATGTTGGAAGAGGAAGGGGCCAGCTCCAAACTGTTCCCACAAAGTTGGGAGCATGGAATTGTCCAAAATGTCTTGGTATGCTGAAGCATTCAGAGTTCCTTTCACTGGAACTAAGGGGCCAAGCCCAGCTCCTGAAAAACAACCCCACACCATAATCCCCCCTCCACCAAACTTTACACTTGGCACAATGCAGTCAGACAAGTACCGTTCTCCTGGCAACCGCCAAACCCAGACCCGTCCATCAGATTGCCAGATGGAGAAGCGCGATTCGTCACTCCAGAGAACGCGTCTCCACTGCTCTAGAGTCCAGTGGCGGCGTGCTTTACACCACCGCATCCGACGCTTTGCATTGCACTTGGTTATGTATGGCTTGGATGCAGCTGCTCGACCATGGAAACCCATTCCATGAAGCTCTCTGCGCACTGTTCTTGAGCTAATCTGAAGGCCACATGAAGTTTGGAGGTCTGTAGTGATTGACTCTGCAGAAAGTTGGCGACCTCTTCGCACTATGCGCTTCAGCATCCGCTGACCCCGCTCCGTCAGTTTACGTGGCCTACCACTTCGTGGCTGAGTTGCTGTCGTTCCCAAACACTTCCATTTTCTTATAATACAGCTGACAGTTGACTGTGGAATACAGGTGCTGGTCATAAAATTAGAATATCATGAAAAAGTAGATTGATTTCAGTAATTCCATTTAAAAAGTGAAACTTGTATATTATATTCATACATTACATACAAACTCATATATTTCAGATGTTTATTTTGTTTAATTTTGATGATTACAAATGACAACAAATGAAAATCTCAAATTCATCATATCAGAAAATTAGAATATTGTGAAAAGGTTCAAAATTGATGGCCCCTGGTGCCACACTCTAATCAGCTAATTAACTCAAACCACCTGCAAAAGCCTTTAAATGGTCTTTCAGTCTAGTTCTATAGGCTACACAATCATGGGGAAGACTGCTGACTTGACAGTTGTCCAAAAGACGACCATCGACACCTTGCACAAGGAGGGCAAGACACAAAAGGTCATCGCTAAAGAGGCTGGCTGTTCACAGAGCTCAGTGTCCAAGCACATTAATAGAGAGGCGAAGGGAAGGAAAAGATGTGGTCGAAAAAAGTGTACAAGCAAGAGAGATAACCGCACCCTGGAGAGGATTGTGAAACAAAACCCATTCAAAAATGTGGGGGAGATTCACAAAGAGTGGACTGCAGCTGGAGTGAGTGCTTCAAGAACCACCACACACAGACGTATGAAAGACATGGGTTTCTGCTGTCGCATTCCTTGTGTCAAGCCACTCTTGAACCACAGACAGCGTCAGAAGCGTCTTGCCTGGGCTAAAGAGAAACAGGACTGGACTGCTGGTGAGTGGTCCAAAGTCATGTTCTCTGATGAAAGTAAATTTTGCATTTCCTTTGGAAATCAAGGTCCCAGAGTCTGGAGGAAAAGAAGAGAGGCACTTCATCCACGTTGCTTGAAGTCCAGTGTAAAGTTTCCACAGTCAGTGATGGTTTGGGGTGCCATGTCATCTGCTGGTGTTGGTCCATTGTGTTTTCTGAGGTCCAGGGTCAACGCAGCCACATACCAGGAAGTTTTAGAGCACTTCATGCTTCCTGCAGCTGACCAACTTTTTGGAGATGCAGATTTCATTTTCCAACAGGACTTGGCACCTGCACACAGTGCCAAAGCTACCAGTACCTGGTTGAAGGACCATGGTATCCCTGTTCTTAATTGGCCAGCAAACTCTCCTGACCTTAACCCCATAGAAAATCTATGGGGTATTGTGAAGAAGAAGATGCAATACACCAGACCCAACAATTCAGAAGAGCTAAAAGCCACTATTAGAGCAACCTGGGCTATCATAACACCTGAGCAGTGCCACAGACTGATCGACTCCATGCCACGCCGCATTGCTGCAGTAATACAGGCCAAAGGAGGCCCAACTAAATACTGAGTGCTGTACATGCTCATACTTTTCATGTTCATACTTTTCAGTTGGCCAACATTTCTATAAATCCTTTGTTTTTATTGGTCTTCAGTAATATTCTAATTTTCTGATATGATGAATTTGAGATTTTCATTTGTTGTCATTTGTAATCATCAAAATTAAACAAAATAAACATCTGAAATATATGAGTTTGTATGTAATGTATGAATATAATATACAAGTTTCACTTTTTAAATGGAATTACTGAAATCAATCTACTTTTTCATGATATTCTAATTTTATGACCAGCACCTGTATTTAGGAGCGAGGAAATTTCACGACTGGATTTGTTGCACAGGTGGCATCCTATCACAGTTCCACGCTGGAATTCACTGAGCTCCTGAGAGCGACCCATTCTTTCACAAATGTTTGTAAAAACAGTCTGCATGCCTAGGTGCTTGAATTTATACACCTGTGGCCATGGAAGTGATTGGAACACCTGATTCCAATAATTTGGATGGGTGAGCAAATACTTTTGGCAATATAGTGTATATGAGATGGAATACATGAAAAATGGTACTTTAAAAATCTACAACCTTGTTTTTATTTTTTGACATCGCATGCAAACTGAAATGATGCAATGTAGTGCAGAAGGTTGAACCTCACAAAAAAAAAAATCTTTTTTTTCCCCCACTAGGACGGGGAGGTTTGCTTCTCTATCTGAAATAACTGCAACTGTGAAGTTTGTTCATTTATTAGATGGTTTCATTGGATTTATTTCTTGGTGCTTACAGTTAGGATTAATTAAACAATTTAAAAACGGCAGAAACTATCCTGTAAATGCTGATTGCTCTCTTTACGGTTTCCCTTTTATCTTGCAGGTGCATGAAATCTGTGAAACTCGAAAAATTTCCCAAAACTGGATATTCTGCTTTTTAACTGCAGCTGGAAAAAAAAACTTGCATTTCAGTTTATGAACTTCTGTGAGTCAGATGTCAACATACACAAACTGGGGAGACAAATTCTTAAGTTGTAACATTACCAGGTTTACAACATTATTCGCATTTGAAAATAAAAAGGTGCTTCTTTTAACATCCTGACTAAACACAAAATGCATTCCCTTCATATTGCAAGGAATGCATCTTGCACTATTTACCTTGACTGGAATATTGATCTGCACTCCCCACTGTTTATGTACAGTACCAATTGTTTACAGATGCATTTGCAATACCGTACTTTAACCGTAATATGCAATTACCTTCACTGCACTTTAATTCTGAAAACTTCTGTCCAAGTTTTAGTTTTATTTATTCATTTTATAGTAATAGCATTCTATATCCTGCACTTCTGGTTAGACCTGAACTGCATTTCGTTGCCTTGTACCTGAACCTGCGCAATGACAATAAAATTTAATCTAATCTAGTCTAATATTATTTTTTTTAATTGTCGTTCCTGGCTTCATGTTCTTGGGGAAGACTTAGACTTTACTGTTTGCTTTGCACATTTCTTTAAATGTCGAAATACATGAGAAAGGTTATAACAGATGCCTCCAAGTGGTTTTCATCAATGGAAATGTTAACAATGTTGTTATTTCTTTAAATACCACAGAAGCACAAAAATAAAAAATAGCACAGCTAAAGACACATCTTCTTTTATGTCCGTTACAGCTAGTCACTAGAAGAGGGAAAGAAAATGTGTTTCTAAAGCACCCATAAAAGTTATTAAAAATGTATTTCAGCAGCTCATTTCACAAAGTGAAACATATTATTTAGTATAAAACATACAGATTGACATTTTCAAGGATTAACTTCTGGTGATCGTGAAAGCTTCCTGCTCACAACAGAACTTACACTTAAGTCTAGATTATTGCATCAAACAAAAAATGTTAAATGTGTACGACGGAGTATTAGAGCCAGGACAGAGATTTTTTTTGTTCTTTTTAGAGAATAAAGTCCTAAGATTATGAGAATAAAGTTGTATTTTATAACAGCTCTTCCCAGAAGCCCTTTCTTCCCTAAATGAGGAATGTGGAGCATCGTGTGAAGTTCTACTTTAGCATCAGTTTGACAAATCAGGAAATCTTTTAGCAGCAGCATCAAACTGGGCAGGATGTCAAAGTGGACTCTGGTTGCTGATTGGTGGAGCTGGTCGGCCGTCATCTGCTGGGTGGAGCTCCAAGCTTTCTTTCTGAAACGGGTTGATGTATGATGACTTTTCTCGTAATATTACAACTTTATTCTTGTAATTTTTATTACTTTATTCCCGAAATAGAAGAAAAAGAACTCTGTCGTAAATGTGTACAAGGATGTTAGCTTAAAGAAAAATATGTTACCTGCTTAAATGTTGTTTTCAAAAGGCACTTGAAATCTGACACATTAATTAAATATTAAAGTGGTTAAATGTGACATTTACGCACTTAAAAAAGAAACATTTAGAGCAAATAAAAAAATCTATACTGCCTTAGCTGCAGTCCAATCATAAAGTCATGGTTTGCCTTTAGGCATATATTTTTGCAATTTAGGAAAGAAATGCGCCATCATCCAATTAATTTTCAAACTCGTTTATTTAGGAGATCTAAAATTGGTTTTGGGGAGGATTCTTTGACCCCAGATCGATTTTACTCTCTTAGGGGGGGGCTTGTTTACCATTAGGCAATACTAGGCAGCTGCCAAGGGGCCCCAAGTTCCTGAGGGCCGCTTAACCCTCCTATCGTCCTCAAATATAGTAACAAATTTGGTCCTTGGGGTCAATTTGACCCCAGGGATATTTACCTCCAGAAAATGATTTACAGAATATTGTTGACCAAGTTTTTGTGACAGGCACTTTGTTTATTTGTTGAATACATAAATAACCCCTTGAAAATCAGTGAGTTGACCTTCCCTCTAGCGCCACCATCAGGCCAAACCTTTAAATGAAAATTAGTTTATTTTGATTTTTTTATGCAAATCTTCTCAAATTTACAGATTTCGAGCACATTCATGACTCTCACCAAATGAACCATATTGATTAATGTTGGTGACTCCCCCTTTCCTCTCATAAACATATTTATTTACTTATTTTTATCTATTTTGTTGTAATATATTTGTTGCTAGTTACTGTAGTTTCTTACTCACCCCTCCTCTTTTGTTATCCGGGCTTGGGACCAGCAGTGGCAGAGTTATAGAGTTTTTTTCTTTGTTTTTGTTTTTTTATGATTTTTTTGGTTGTTTTTTTTTTTTCTTTTTCATTTGTGTGACAGAAAATGGATAATGAGAACATGTCACGTAGTAGTTAGAACATGGAACAGTTTTTAGAGAGAAACAACATGAAAATCCACCCATTTTGAACAGTGTGATAATGTCAGTAGATAAACGTGGAACAGTTCATGCCACAGTAGCCAAGCTTTTAGTCTGCACTACTGTACACAGGATGTGCAGAGTGTGTGTGCATGCTCCTTGCAGACATACTTTTCGCATTTTGAACAGGTCATGCTGGTCTTGCAGTCGTTTCAGGTGGGACAGACCTGACACCTGCCACGTTTCTTGCCTGCAGTTTGTGCCACTGGAGGAGTTGGGGTGTTTTTCTCTCTCTGTATGTCCCTCACAATAGCTGCAGCAACTGGTGATGCTCTTGGAAGGCTCTGTCTTCTCTCAATTTGAGGCCGGACCAGTGCATTGCCAAGCTCCTCCAGGAAAAGCCTTGTTCGGCTGAGTTTTCCCCTATTCCAGTCTTTGTTTATCTCACACCAAATCACGAACGCATTATATCCACTCACATCAATGATGTGGAAGAAGATGACAAGGGGCCAACGGGCAGTCATGCGTCGACAGCTGTATGTGGCTGTGACCTTGTCTAGATTGTCCACCCCTCCCTTTGTTTCATTGTAGTCCAGCACCATTTGTGGCTTTTTATCTTCTCTGCTGCTCAGGGCAGCATCTTTGTGCATGGTTCTGAGCAGCAGGACATTTTTCCCTTTCTTGGGACAGTAGGAGACCGGAGTTGCTTTCTCAGTGAAGGCAAACATGGAAGATGTTACCTTCCTGCTCTTGACAGCAAGGAGTTCAGAGGGAAGCTCTGGCTTGTTCTTTCTCACCGTCCACAACATCGTAACCTGCCTTTTGAGCAGTTCCTCACCCAGGGCGTAAGACGTGAAAAAATTATCACATGTAATACTATGCCCATGCAATCCTTCAGCCATATCAAGCACAACCCTTGCTGGTGGTTGAGGGACAACAGGAGGGTCAACACTCTCATTCTCATCAGATGAGAATTCCTCAAAATCAGGGTCCTCCTCAACACAATCCTCAGTCTCAGAGACAGTCTCCTCTAAGTCACTTTCACTGTCAAAGAGCTGCTCCAAAACCTCTTTGACAGTAAACCTTTTTCCAGAAGACATTTTCAAAGAGAGGGTGTGCAGATTACAGTATACTCAAGAGCACAGTGAGGAATGATTTGGATAGAGGACTGTAGTGCAAGCTTATGTTTGCTCCTCCCTGATTTGGCATGAACTACCAATGGCGTTGTAGGAATAACCCGCCCTTCACAAGGCGGGAAAAATCAGTTCTACTTTGGCAGGTGTGAGTTCAGAAGGTCACACAGATCCCCAGATGTCTCAGTTCAAATGTATCAACTAAAATGTATCAACTCTGCACCTGCAGGTGTGGTCATGTTAGGTCACTGACAAGTTTTAGCAGCTAAAACAGCTTGGGGTCAGATTGACCCCAGAGGACAACCAATGCCTGTAATATGTGTTCAGCACATTCAAAAAATAACATCACAAAAATGTTATGCTTTACCAGTTGTCCCCATCAAATTAGGAAAAGTCATGAAATATGAAGCAAAAAAAAAAAAGTTAACTACTATTTTTTGAATGATAAACATTGAATGGGGTCAAATTGACCCCAAGGACGACAGGAGGGTTAAATCTCTGTTTCCATGTATGGTTAATACAACTATTCCTTATTTGTGCACATTAATTATTATTTTGATCAGAATGCTGATAATATTAAGTGTGTCTCAGCCCCCCCTCCCTTCAGTGTCCACCATATTGGATCAGTCCATTTGCTGCACATGTTCAGAAAGGTCCAAACAGACAGCAGCAAACCATTTAAAAACAAACCATGCAAAGAGCAGTGTTGCCAACTTAGCGCTTTAGTCGCTAAGTTTAGCCACTTTTCAGACCCCTCTAGCACTTTGATTTCTAAAAAGCTCCTAGCGCCAAATCTAGAGACTTTTTTCTGCTACTGGAGACTTTGGAGACAACATCTAAAAGCAGCGAACTCTGCTCTCCAGAGCGAGTAGATTGGTAACCCCGCCTCCTGCTCTCCTCTATCTTGTCTGCTGTCATGATTCATGCAGCTATTATTTCATCCAAATGAAAAATGGAGAACAGATAAGCAGATCATGGCTTGTCTACAGTGAAAAGAAGGACTGGGTTATTTACTTTGGCCTTTTTGGAAACACAGGAAGGAGCAATCAGCTAAGTGAGCTTAGTGCTTGGAAAAAATCTTTCATTCCTTTAGAGACAGCATGAAAAGTCAGCTGAGTACAAAACATAGAGAGGAAAACAAGAAGAAAAGGGACAAGAAGAGAGGGACACAACCTAGAACAGATAATGGATGTCTATTCTATTAACATTTCTACATCTGGAGAATGGGGCTGTTCTATGTGTCGTTTTCTCAGTTCAGAGGGCCCCCTGCCTGTCTTTGCCTAGGGCTCCAAATGTCCTAAATCCGCCCCTGCGTCTCGCTGTCTCTCTCTCTTTCTCTCTCTCTCTCTCCCTCTCTCTCTCTCTCTCTCTCCAGGTGACTCCCACCTTCTTCCGCGAGGCCAGCCCTTCTCTGATTGGCTGAACCTTGTGTCAGTCACATACTGCAGCTCTATACTTGAGCTCAGGTGAGTTCTACCTGAGAGCTCACAGCTATTAGGAGGACAGTGGATTACAGCCCTTACCTCCAGCCTCACTCAGCGCTGTTCTTCCCCAGCAGTCAGAAAGGCCGCAGCGCATCAAACAGAAACAGTTTGTTCATCAGAAACAGTTTTTATGGCAGCGGGAGTAGGACTGGCTATGAATCCGCCTCATATGTCAGAGGAAAGGGCGGTTTTCACGCAGCTGAAGCCCGTCAGGATGTCTGGAGCGGACGGTGCTGAGGACACGCCCGTCTTTGAGGACGTCAAGCCGCCGGTGAGACTCCAGACTTTACATGTCTGGCTTTTCATTCCCCTCTAGTCATTTTCTCACTTTTTGTAAACAATCTATGTTGCAGGTTCTGCATCAGGTGTAATATAAGCTTTGATACCTGCTTAATGACCTTTGTTTATTTGCTCACCTGTAAAATCAGCTCTAAACAGACACCTGCCAGAGTAGAAAGCTACTAATAGATCTGCCAGCCAGTGGAAGGTAGTCACACATTCTATGAAAGTGGCTCTCTAAAGGGGGGACAGGTGGCTTGAAGATTTTATTTGCATTATGTTGATATGTGCAAAACAGGCTTTGTAATAATTGCATTTACAAAAAGTATTTAGGGTTACATGCAGTTAAAAAGTAATTTAATTCATTCCATTTAAGCCCCTTTTTAAGGAAGTTTTTTTATTTGTTTAATGATGAATTTGTGACACAAAAACTGAATGTCGACATAAATCGTGGTTGTTTTGCCGTCATCCCTGAGCTTTAAGCTCATCCAGGGAACAATATCTGCTGCTATTGCTGTAACTCAATGATTCCCCTCTTATAAAGTGATCTAATTCTTCTAGTGGAACTCAACATTTCAGGAAATATCTCACGGCTTATTGTCCACAATCCGTGGCAGTGAGAGTCAGAGGTCATCTTGGCCTTGGCCGTAAACACGGACACCTGGTGACAGCAGAAACATGCAGCTGCATTAAAGTTACATGGCTTTACAAAGGCAACATGGCGCAAACTGAAACCGAACCCCTTTTGTTGTGCTGCTGAGCTTGGTCACCTGCCCAGTATTTGGTAAACAGTTTGCGAATCCAGACACCTAAGGCTTAATAAAACTGGTGCCATGTTGGCAGCGGTGCAGGTTGGCTTTAGCACCTAGAAGAGGTGAACTCCTTGGTGCATTTTAAACTGCTGGAAGGGTGTGGTGCCCTCGATTTTACATGAAATGTTTATGTGCACGCAACACATTTAGGTCTTAAATATCAGTGAAAGAGCGACCTGGATCTTTCTGTAAACAGAGAACACTACTAGTTAGAATGGAGAGTGGCCATTTGTGTCCTAGTTTCTGTTCAATCCAACACAGGTATAGACAGAGTTACTGTCTGTAGGCAGGGGCTCCACTGGGGGCCCCATCAAAGACATTGCTAAAAAAAATATGCAAGCTTTAAAACTGCTATAAAGGTGCACTGAAGAGCATCATTTACATTTTAAGTGTAATTCTCATTGTAAAATTTCTACAAGGGAAAATGATCAGAACAGGAAAAAATAAATTAAATTGCATAAACTGGTGGATAAAAAAAACTTGGACGTTAATTTATTCATGCTTTGTTTCACTGTTTACTGTTGAAAAATGAGGGAGGCACAAAAATGATTCTACAGTTGCCTTTTGTATCTATGCTTCTTTTTCTATGTCTGCTTCTGTCTCCTTGAACCCCAGTGGGCCTCAGCAGATGGCCGCTCACACTGAGCCTGGTTCTGCTGGAGGTTTCTTCCTGTTCAAAGGGAGTTTTTCCTCTCCACTGTCGCTACAAGCATGCTTAGTGTGAGGGATTGCTGAAGAGTCAATGAGTCGATGCAATCAGCTGGTTTTCCTTAGATAGAAAACTTTGAATCAATCTGACTGGATGATCTGGTGAACTGGAAAGTGACCTGAGATGACATGATGTGAATTGGAACTATAGAAATAAACTGAATAGAATTGGAACAAATCTTTCCGTCTTCTTTTGGGTCCCATCTCAATCATGGGGCCCTAAAAACCTTCTTAACTTCTCCCTCTTACGGCGCCCCTGTCTGTTGGTCACTCATCTGTTAAGACTTGTTCAGTCTCCTCTTTAGCAGAGCTCTCCTGGGCTGTTTCTGTGCAGCTGACCGTGGGACTCGATGGAAGCCATAAATATAAACCTCTTTACAGTCCTGACCTGTTGGTCTGTTCATGGGATTCCATGAATCATAACCATCTGCAGCTGAATACCTGAACTTTAGCAGGCCAATGCATTATTTCTCTTGTTAATAATTGACTGCAGCATCATAATACAGGATTTCAGGTTGAAGGGTTCAACAGGTTGTTGATGTTATAAAGCAGGTCATAACAAATGATGGCGTTTATTGTTTTAGAGTCGCTTCTTTCTTAAGGTAAAACAGCACAGATGCATGGCAGCTTTTGCTTGTTTGTCACCCATGAAACCATGGTTTTATGCAAAAAAAAAAACATTACGTCAAGTACTAAGAAGTCTGGTTAAGTGAAATTGTAACCCTCAGGCAAATTTTTGCGGCCGCTTTGAGAAGGTTTACCTGATGTGCTCTTTATTCACAAGAGGTTCATCCAGTCTGTTTCTCAAACAGGTTGCTTTTTGTAAGAGTAAAAGAGACCAAGCAAGCTTCTGCTTTTAATCTGTTTTGTGTATTTGACTCAAACAGTATTACGGAAAGTACTGGGAGAGAAAGACAAAGTTAAATCCCTCCTTTGTCTTGTTTTCTAACTTTCTTTTTCTGCTCTCAGACAGGTCTTTGTGTAATTGTGTTGATGTTTTTAAAGAGCGCTTAAGTTGGCGGTGTCGTGACAGCCGTATGTTGCTCAACCTGTCTGAGCAGGGCCCGCATCGCCGCAATCCTCCCTCAGGCCAGAGGGAGAGGGAGCGCAAGGCAGACTGACCTCATGAGAAAGTCACCGCCACGATGAGCCGCATTCAGAAGTGGCCAGGACTCGGTCCTCCCAACGCTTCTAAAAATCATCAAGCCACAGATCTTCTTGCTTTCCTTTTTACACAAATAGTTTCCTTAGATGTTGTTTAAATTCTTTGAATATTTCATTCCGATGTCTTGACCCTTAAACTTTTGATATCTCTGATAAAAGTGATGATAATCCACGGTTGCTTGCAGCTTTTTGTCGTCCGGTATGACAGCGCACCTTGCAGGGAAACAAAGGAAATCATCAGCACAGTCTAAAGGAAACCCAACTCCTTTCTTTGTGTGGCCTCCCTCCCACCCAAGCAAATATTGAGTTATGGCTAATTCCTATCCAGCGTTAGACACAAACACGTTAAAATTTACCTCAGGATGCGCGTAGATCACATGCACACAGCAACACAACTATCTGAGCACTGAAAAATAAAAATGAACAACTTTATAGATATTTTATTCAGGCTAGCAGATGCTTTTCAAAGATATTCATGGTTAATAGGAAACTACTTGCAGTTTTTGCTCTTAATTGAAAATATTCTAGTTAAACATTAAACTTTCAAGGCGCCTGTAAAGAAATGCAAAATCAAATAGAACTCTATTTGGGATTAAAAGACGTCAGATTTTACTATATGCTTTGCTCTCAAGGAGCAACAAAGAGGGAAGTTAAACACCATCCCAGTGCAGCGGGCAGTTTTGAGCTTAGGTGGTAATTTAATCTGGGGGATACCTGTAATCTAGCCGGTTTAACCCAGATTTGACAGACTGTCATGGATATAACAAGAAATATAGATTTCATTTTTCAGTTTAAGCAATTTAATGCCCTCTAATAAAATAAGAGCTAAAGAGAAATGTCTTTAACAGCTTTCAGGTTATACTGTAGGTGTATTATTAGATTATACAACTGTAACCTAACATTATAGAATTCTCTTTATTATACCGATAATAAAGAAAAGACTCATTTAAAAGAAGGGAATTTAAGGTTATCTTAAAATTGAAGTTGTTGAAAGACTGTAGAAACTAAAGAAAAACTAAATTCCTTTTTTAGCATCTTACCCTCTGGGGTAATACTTCAATCTTCCCTCTTTGAAAACTTTTGTCTGTGAAAAATATTCTGCTGCAAAAGTTTGCTCAGATTGTTCATGAATTCAGAATGAGGGAAATTCATAAACCCAAGTCATTTTTTTTTCTTTAGAGCATATCTTACTTCTAAGATAGCAGTTTGAGGTTAAGGGTCTGGCTCAGGGACCCAGAGTGGAGGCTGATGTTAGGGTAGAGGGCTGCATACGTTTCTTTTTTTTGTTCTTATTCTTTAGCTTGTCATTTAATACTTTTGCACATTAGCAGACGCTGCGTTTCCACTCTTCTTTGTCTTTTTATAAGATTCACAGATCACATGACCTGGTGATAAGAAAAAAAATGTTTCCACTGCACTTTGGGGAAATATAGAAATTTCGATGCGACCAAAAAGCGTTTTACCAAAAAATAACACCAGGAACTCAATACAGGAACTTAAAACAAGTAGTTGTTTAAAATTCCTATAAGTTTTTGCTTCAAAATAGTAAACATTTTAACCCCTTCTGGAGAAAAGCAGAATACAGAATACCTCTGTTCATCTACAAACCAGCATTAGAGCTAAAACTGGGCTAGCTTTTACAAAAAAGGACTCTTTTTTTTTTTTTTTGCCTTCCTAATACAATAACTAAAGTATAAATATCATTGTTAAAACCTAATCTATGTTTGTAGCTCCCATTTTTGATCAAGCTAGCATTAGCATTCAGTCAATTGAAAATACAGAATATGACCTTTTTTTGTTTGTTCTTAAGTTATGAAAAATGTTCCCCACAGATATAGAGATATTATTGCCATGTGGTCGATAATAATGTGATTATAACACCTTTTTTTTGTAATTTTTGTGAGGAGTTAGAGCTCAGATCTGAGTATGACATCATGACCAGTTTACGTTGGAAAACTTGTAGGATTTTTTCCTTTCAATGAGTTTCTAATAACATTAAAAGCATAACTTATATTTCTCTATTTCATGAATCTAAAAACATTAGATATGCATCAGCTACGAACTTTTAAATTGCTTCTAGTTGTGACCAATTCTGTGTAGCTGTCAAAAGGTAAATACTGGATCTATATTTCTATTTTATAGATTTTCAGGTGATGGGAAACATGCTTTTGCAGACAGATCTCTGTCTTCTGACTTCATGCTGTTTTTCTGACTTGGATTTTAAAACATTTAAAGAAATGCAAATTTAAATCCCAACTATTGCTGTGATTTATGTTTGTTTTATTGAAAAAAATGCTTTAATGTGGACAGGAGTTTATTTAGTACTTTCTATCGACCATAATATTTATATTTATATAAAAGATATTAATCATACGCACATGTAACCTGAAAAGATGATTATAATAAATAAAGTAATTGTTTTATATGTCCATTTCATGTTGTCTTTAAATGGGCCTTGTCCTTTACTAGGCTGAAATAAAACATCAAAAAATGTGTTTATCTTCAAATAAGAACATATATGAGGAGCGTTTGTTTACGCTGCTGCCCTCTGCTGGCAGCGCTCATCCATCCATCCATCATCTTAGCATCTTCTGAAGCTTTAGCTCCCACTTCAGTGAACAACAGTGTCCATGTTGTTAATCCTAGTGCTACTCATTGCTTTTCCCTCTTAGCATTCAGTATTATTAGTGATTTTTCACCTTAATGTTGGACTTGTCCGCTGGTGAATTTCTAACAGCCTCGGCTCCATTACTTCCTGGTGTACGAAACATTATTCCTCTGGTGACAGGATCCCGTTAGGGTATTTATAGCAAAAGCTTTTATTTGTTAATAAATGGGGGAAATGAGTAAATAGCATGATCTAGAAATGTTACCTTGATTCAGTTTGAAAGCTTTTGTTTCCAACTATAGTGATCTACTGGTGAAGAAATGGGTAAAGTCATAAAAACGTGACTAGGCTCCTTTAACCCTGTAATGCCAAATGTATCATATTTGATACATACGGTTTCTGAAATGTTTTGCGTCTGATACCTTTTGCATAATTTAATGGTAAAAACTTTGCTCAAAATCCTTCACTGGAAAAACAATCTAGAAATAAGTAAAAATTTCCTAAATTAAGAGTATTTACCCCTAATTTGAGTAGGTAAATTAGATAGTTTGACAATGGAATGAGTATTTTTATTCTTAAAATAAGCTAATTAGATAATATGCACTTGAAATAAGACAATGCAATTGTGTTTTCTTATTTTAAGTGTAAATTGTCTCGTTCCATTGGCAGAATGACTCTTTTACCTCCCTAATCCAAGAACAAATGCACTTATTTTAAGAAAAAATAACTTCTCTAGATTTCAATTTTTTCCAGTGTATTGTACACAATCAGATATAGCTGATAACAGAGGGCAGAAGACTACACAAAAAATAATCTTGACTTATCGCATAGTAATATCAAAAACGTATTTCTGTTTTTTCTTTTTACATATTTTGTTGAAAGGCCAAATAAGGACTTCAAACCAAAAAAAAGTAATTTTCTGTTTTGTTTTATTCTACGATCGGGCTTTAAAGGTTTAAATACACCATCTATGTCTTTATTCTGAGATGGACAGTGTTCTGATTAGCCGTCTACAGAGACTGCATTGCATTGACGTTCACATTTAAAGTATGCTGATGCCTTATTAAACGAGAAACGTTACCGACCTACTTCAAATCATGGCGTATTTGAACTTGCCGTATTAGAAGCTTTAGTTCAGACCTCATAGCAGGATAAAGTAAACAAGTGAAGGGAATGAATCCCATTCTCAGATTCTTATGTCATTATATAATCAGTGGTTTTCCTGTTAGACAGACGACAGGATAAGTTACAGAGTAACTTCATGGCGCTCAGATCAAGAACACGTCGCAGGTCACGCCTACGGATTCTTGGAGATCAATACTTAAGATATGCATCCAGGCATACTCTGAGCTTTTTTGTTATTACCTTGGTTTTTTTACCGGAAGTCTCTTTTGGTCTTCCACTTCAGGCCCAGCCTCCCTTTGTGCGTTATCAGCCCAGTTTTTCTAGGCAACTTGCTGCCAACAAATGTTCTTTAGCTGAGGTTTGACATGCTTGTGGTTTGACTAATGATTTGACTTTCAGGACAACACCTGCAGTTGATTTGAATACAAGCGAGAGTCTCTGCAGTGAGCGAGTTGCAGCTCGTTGGTATCCTTGCAGCAGTGGAAGCTTGTCTGAAGCAAACGTGTATTTTTTAGTCATCTAGGAAGTTTTTTTTCTCTCTTTCCATTGATTTTTCAATATGAGATCTTGTCTGCTGCTGGTGGTGGTAGAACGGTGATCAACTGAACCACACCGCAGGCCTCTGTAAAATATTTAATCTATTTTCATTTACATGCACATTTTAGGGAAACATTAATACGATGCATCATCAAACCCATTCAACAGTCTGTTTCTGCTCTTGACTGAAGTTGTGTGATTCATATTGTGATCAGTAAACGTATAACCCTAACCCGGCCATGTCTCTTTCTGCCTGCACAGTCTAACTCTTTCTTAATGGGTTTCCTGTGCAGACGCCATTAATGCAGCAGCTAAGATCTCTACTTTGTTCTAAAATAAAAAATGTATTAAAAAAGGCTAAATTACTTTCATGGAGATTAACAACTAATAACAAGCAAAACTCTTTTTGCAGTCGGGCTTAAAAGTTTCAGCTGTTGCTAAATTTTCATTTCCATTAAAATAGAATAGAATAAAATAGAAAATCCCTTTATTGTCACACGATGGGGAAATTGATGTCTTACAGCAGAAAAACATTTCAGCAAAAAGACAATTGGACATTAAAAAGTTCCTAAAAATAACAGAATCAGTGGCAGAGTTAAATGAATAAATAAATATTGTACTGTACAGTGTTTTTAAAAAATATAGATATCAGATCATGGACCTATTCAATTATTTTAAACGGTTACAGAAAATGTAACTGTTCCTCTTTAACCTTTTTAAATAAGAACTTTTATATTTTATTGCCCAAATAGAACAAAGTCAAAGATAAACTCAGGGAGCAAATTATGAAGAAAATAAAGATTAATTTTACAGTTTGCAAAAAGAACAACAGTCAAAAAAAGCAAACAAGAAATTCACATAAAAAAAGATAAATGAACTTAAGCGTATTGAAATGAATATGAATTTGCAATTAATACAACATAAAAGAATCGGCAATACCGGGAATAAAATGATCTAGGATAGAAATACCATTAGTGCAAAAAAAATACATAAAATAATAGCCTGATTAAATACATATATAATACTAAATTACAAAGAAAGTCTAAATAAACAAATGAAGTAATCAGCAGTTGCACCATTCAGGGTATAAATAGTTTATTAGAGCAATCTATAATGTTGATTTTTTTTTTGCATTAATTGTATTATGCTTGCTATATTCAGGATCCTGCCGTCAGGTCAGGTTAAGATGATGAAATCTACCTGCTGGGTTTTGCAGGTGAGAATGAATGAATGAATAAAGAATGAGCGATAGAGGAACAATGATCAAATATCGTGGTGGAAAGTGAAATCACCATTTTAGGAAAAACACAGAGCATGGAAATAAAAACAAATAAAACAATAATTTCACATGCATCTTAACCCTGTTTGAGCTTGTTTTGTTTCTCATGAGGTGATGCCTAAAAAATCTTTTCTTTTTACTGCTTCACAAAAAAAGATTCAGCAGCAACCTGCCTTCTTTGGAAGCTAAGCAGATTTTTGTCCCATTTCTCTTTCCTATCAGCGGCCATAAACCTGCAGCATGTCTCAAAGGTTTAGTTTTAGCTCCAATGACCCCAGCTAGAATGTCTGCTCCCAGCTAACCCTCTGGCCTTTGTGCAAATATGTTTTTTTCCCCTGTTTTTATGGAGATCCGAAGGCAAATAACATTTTGCATTCCTAAAAGCCATAAAGAAGAAGCTGTGTGCAGATGCAGCCGCTTATTTAGCAGTTTGCAGGAGGCGTATGCAGATTTTACCTAGTAGGGCTGTGTTCAGTGGTCTGTAGAGTCTTTGAGTTCAATTTGATGTTTTTTTTTAATTTCGTTGGCAGCCACCAACAATATAATCCACAACTAAATCCCAGTTAAAGGGTCGCCTCTGCAGCCTGGTTGTCCTGCATTCAGCTGAGGCCTTCGGTGGAAGCCATTATTATGACTGGAGGAGTTATTGTTTTATGTGTAAAAAAATTAAAACCTAACATTTAAGTCTGGTTTTGGATGTTGCACTTGGAACTTGTCTCCAAAGCATCTTTAAGGATGGCGGGCGGAAGTGTGGAAACTCCCACCACATCCCATAAAGCAACTGATAAGAGACTGTTGTTATCAGGTTGAAGGATTCATAGCTGGGCTGTTGTACATTTCTTTAATTATTAACCGACTCTGCCCAAAATGTTCTCCTTGTTTACGACATGAAACAATAGAGACGTTCCAAACTGACGTCTAACTAGTCCTGATTCAGGCTCACGTTCCGGTAGCTTCAGGAATCGAGGACATAATCCACACAGCATGACCTCGTGTCGCAGACCGACATCTTTGGAACATTAATGTCTTTGAGAAAAGTTATAATTATCCCATACTAATGGTCTAAGACCAAGGGCACCCAAGGGCAACTGCTGCCTGCAGCTACAACACAAAACCTGCGTCTGTCCAGTTTGGGGAAGGACTTGGCTCTCTCCTTTGCAAAGAAACAAACTGCCTGTTTTTTGTTTTCTACTTTTTTCTGCACTCAGAAAATACAGAAGTGTTTCTTCCCTCCAGGCGCTCAGGTTGCACTGATCACACAGCAGAATGAGTTCACCTGCGACTAATGATGGACACCTGAACTGGTCCTGCAGGACAAATACAGCAGAACTCATAAGTAGATGGAAACAAAAGCAGAAAATGCAAAAGGCAGCGTGTAATAAGGCTGTAGGATGAAGGGATTTCTATATTCAGGGTTCATGAAACAAATTCAGTTCAGTTTATATGGTGCCATTTCACCACCCATGTCATCTCGGGGCACTTTGTAAATAAGGAAAAGTTGCATTGAAAAAACAAGTCCGTGATTTGGCAGCTTTTAGAACCTTACTTTGCTGAGATTTGCAGATATTTATGTTCAATTCTATTCAGTTTATTTCTATAGCTCCAATTCACATCATGTCATCTCAGGTCACTTTCCAGTTCACCAGATCATCCAGTCAGATTGATTCAAAGTTTTCTATCTAAGGAAAACCAGCTGATTGCATCGACTCATTGACTCTTCAGCAATCCCTCACACTAACCATGCTTGTGGCGACAGTGGAGAGGAAAAACTCCCTTTGAACAGGAAGAAACCTCCAGCAGAACCAGGCTCAGTGTGAGCGCCCATCTGCTGAGGCCCACTGGGGTTCAAGGAGACAGAAGCAGACATAGAAAAAGAAGCATAGATACAAAAGGCAACTGTCAACCAGCTCCACAGGCGGCCCCGTCCAGGAAACACACAGCCAGGCAGACGAGCTCCGAGCCAGCTCCCATGTCAGAGGATGAAGAGAGCACATCCAGTTAGTCACAGTCAGAGAAACAGGACTACACTGGAAAACAGGCCAAGCTCCAACATCTAGAAACAAAGGTGTTGATGGCAGCAGCACAGCTGATATTTCTCTCCAGGATGGAGTCACAGCCAAACAGGAACAGACCAGATGAAGCTACTATGAGAAAAAGCAGAGAGAGCAGAACGTTAGAGATTGAACTAACAGATTCTGCAGAGTGGGAGAATAGAGATATGATGAAAAAGGGGTCCCTATGTCCTCCAGCAGTCTAAGCCTATAGCAGCAGAACTATAGAGATAGATCAGGATAACCTGAGCCACTCTAACTAGAAGCTTTATCAAAACTTTCAAACAGGAACGTCCAGAGCTCTCTTGAAGCCTCAGCATAGTGTTTCAGTAGCTGCGCTTCCATAAAGCATCAACGTCCGCAATTTCCTAAATGGAAACACTCGATAAAAAACTCTCCCTTTTTTCGAATTTTTTTTTTCGAAAAGTGTTTTTTTTTTTTTTTTTTTTTTTTTTTTTTTTTGGATCATACGAGTCATGGATCTGCAGCTCGTCCTTATTGTCTTGTAAAAAGACAAAAAAGAAGACTGGAAGTAGTTGGATGATGATTGCTCATCTTAAGTGGATTCATGAGGAGGTTGAATATGGTTTTTTGAATTGCTACTACTGTACCATCTCCTGGAGCATCAAAATAAGCCCACATGATGACTTCTCTACCTCTGAGCCTGATAATGGTGTTTAACCTTATATGCTGGTTTTGTTTGTTTTTTTTCCAAAATCCAGTGGTATGCAATAGGCCACACATTTTACTCATCTGTCCCATTTTCTACATTCATCAGCAATTTCAAAGCCTCCAAAAATCATGCACATCTATTATAGAGCTATTGTAAGTTGCCATCTAGAAATCTGTAAAAACTTTACATCTCAACATGTGAAATGTTCTCAACATGTGTAATCTTCCTGAGTTTTTCCTCTCCACTGTCGCTACAAGCATGCTTAGTGTGAGGGATTGCTGAAGAGTCAATGAGTCGATGCAATCAGCTGGTTTTCCTTAGATAGAAAACTTTGAATCAATCTGACTGGATGATCTGGTTGAACTGGAAAGTGACCTGAGATGACATGATGGGAATTGGAGCTATAGAAATAAACTGAATAGAATTGAACATATATACTGAAATCTGAGATGGAGTTTTAGGGGTTTTTTGCCTCTAGGGAGGATTTCTAACTGTTTTAAATGTTTTCTACTTTTGAAAATCTTTCCTTTCTGCAGAATGATGAACTTGATTTCATATTTGCAAACTGCCTTCAGACCTTTCTGAAACTGATGTGACACCAGCTGCTTCTCTCTGTAATCACATCTCTGCCTCGGCTTTAACACACAGCTCTATGCTCCAAAGCAACTGACTGCAAATGCAAAAGTTTTTTAGCATGAATGTGTGGCTTTATATTCATGGTGCAGGATTTAAAAAAATAGTATAACCAATTAAAAAAAGATAATTTTGTTCTTAGTAGATTTTCATTGATATTCCTTAAAAATATAATTCAGCAGTAAATAGATCAAACAAACAAAATCAGCATCTCATTACACTTGTTTTTTTTTTTCCAAACATGAGAACTTCACCAAAGATTTGCAGCAAAACTATATAATGTGAAGTAATTAAGTTTCTAACAACAGAAGTTTGTGGTTTAAATTTCAATTATTAGCTATTGTGAAGAACAGGTTTCTGTTATCACTTTCAGTTTATGTGGACGTCTCGGTTAGATTAGCTGCACGCTGTTCTTGTATCACACATATCTCACATTTTTCCTGCTTATTACTCCGACACTTGTTCTCCGTCATTGTTCTCTCTCACAGTTGTGTTTTTCCAAGCTGATCCCAGTCGCCTTACTCTCTCCTTGTCGGTCGTTTTTGTAAACATCGGATTTGTCTGGCAGGTTTATTTTTACCCCAAAGTGTTTTGTTTTTGCAGTAGCTTTTTAACGCCGTCAGCCTTTGTTTTGGTTAGCCTGAATGTTTTCTTTTCTTCTTTTTCCTGTTTGTCTCCTTCCTATACTAGCCTGCCATCCAAGCCCATTGAGGGAACTCTCCATGCGTCTTGAATGCATGCAGGAGCTCTTGGAATCGGTGCATAATTCCAATTATGCGAGCTTGTTTGTCCGTCGTCTCTGCGGCACAGACTCTTTACTCAACTTTTCATGCACCGCCTGCTTGATGGACTCTGAATGACACACAGCGCTTAATAAGGGATGAAGATCAGACAATGGCTCCCAGTCAAACACAAGAAAATACCTGCCGTTTATTTTACTCGGCACCAAGCGTGTCCAGTCCTGCTGCTTGGAAATATGTGTCTGTGTTCGCCACCGATCCTGAAGCTGCAAGGCTGCAAGAAGAGATGAGACTCATGAAAGTATTCACGCCATTTAGATCATCTAGACTTGGATTTTAGTTTGATAGAACCCCACAGTGCAGATTCTGAACGTTGTGGAGACCAATGAACACAGCAGAAAGCTCAGGGAGACAGTGGGAGGGGGGTTTAAAGAAGCGTTAGGTTTTAAACTAATATCTCCACCCTTTGAGAACCATTTTATTTCTTTCATTAAATGCACATAAATCACAGCAGGATAGATTTACACAGTTAATGTAGCAACCCGAAGCCCCCCCCCACCCACCCACGCCCTCACACTCATTCACATTCATTCACCCTCATTGAATGATTTCATTCATCCACCAATTATATTTCAGAGTAAAAATTTGAGAACTTCTCGTCTGTTTTTTTAGGTTTTTTCAGTTTCAACAACATAACTTTCTAAAGTAAAAAAATGCTGAATACATTTTTTTATTAAATTAATACTTAGTGAAAATCTATTTTTGGCTTTAAAGATAAACAATGATTAAAATAACTGAGTCGTTACTGTCGATAAACTCTCCTAGTAAAACAGAAGCCAAGCTTCATAGACAGACCAATACTTAAACACATTATTTCTTTTTTTCTTTTCTTTTTTTATTTTATTAATTTTTAAATTAAAAAAATAATAAATAAAAAAATAAATAAATGAAAGGATTTTTGTTTTCAACTTCCTCCCAAAATAGAGACCCAACACGATAATACCAAAACAAATATAGGTTGGATTCAGACTCCTGACAGCAGAAACTGCAAACATCTGACATTTTCCCACTGAGTAATAAATTATATATGATTTAATTTGAAAACAACGATTTTGCACATCAGCAGTAGTTTTGTAGATTAATTAGAATATTCTGTCCCACGGCAGCAGGCAGTCAAAGCAGTCCTCCCATTTTCCATATGTGTTATATGGGGAAACCTTCACTGATTTTTATTTTTTATTAAACACCTATGAGAACCTCTAAAGCTCTGATCAATCCATGATCTGATGGCTCGTCTCCAATGGTAGCAGCCAAGCAGTGAGCTACAGAGATCAGGGGGATCATCTTTTAACGAGACACCAATCATTTGTTTATCAGTCTAGCCTTGGATTTAATTTAATCAAGCAAACAAAAAGCCCGGTTTGCATTTTGATAAAAGTTGTGTAAAAGACACAATAGATATATGAAAAAAAAGGTACAAATTTGCATCCAGATGCAGCCTGAGAAATACAGGCCAGGAATGCTGGAGGCTACAGATTAAAATATATTCATTTAATCTGGGGACAGATTAAAAAATAGCTTCCTACAATGCAAAAACCATCTAGAAAAATTAAGTGTAATATTTAAATTGAGTAGGTAAATAAGATGATTTGGCAATGGAATAAGTATTTTTACCACTAAAATTAGATAATTCGATAACACCCACATTAAATAAGACAAAGCTTTTGTTTTAAATGATTGTTTTAAATGTTAATCGTCTTGTTCCATTGGCAAAGTGTCTCACTTACCTTCTCAATTCAAGAAAAATGCACTTAATTTAAGCTAAAATTACTTATTTAAATTAAAATTTTTAGCAGTTTTACAGTAAACACACAGTCTGACAAAGGCTGATCTGTTTTATCTCTATTTTTCAGAATCATTTTGTGGATACATTACATAATACTGTAGTTTATATCAGTACTATGAAAATGTTGAAAAGGTTCTGGGGGGGGGTACTTCACATGAATGGTTTTCACAGAGCGGTTACCAGAATCCTCCTCAGCTTGTATGAGTTATTGCATAAAGTGATAATCTTTCTGGCACCTCTTCTGTTCTGATTGCATCTTCATCGTTTTTATCTTAAAAGAAACTGAAACTTTAAACAAGTCACCTCCTGCTTTTTTTTTTTTTTATAGAGGATGCACAACAAACGAGGACAAGGAAATGCGTGCAGAAATTTTCAACTGATGCATTTCTTACAAGTTAGCAGCTGTTTGATCTCTATCCTGGAACAGGCAGCAGTTTAAAAGAAAAGGTCGGATCATTTCCGGCTCTCAGTACCCAGAGGGAACTCTGGAGGGTAACTGGAGTTTTTTAGTGAGATTTTGAAGAATTGGTTGCTCAAACTTCTGGTACTTTCTTGTACTTCCCTCCGTCCATTTTATGTCACGCTTGTCCCTGCCTGGGTGGTGAGGGGTGCTGGTGCCTCTCTCCAACTATCTACGGGTGAGAGGCGGGGTCCACCCTGGACAGACAGGAGGGGTCCACCTTGGACAGACAGGAGGGGTCCACCCTGGACAGAGAGGCGGGGTCCACCCTGGACAGAGAGGCGGGGTCCACCCTGGACAGAGAGGCGAGGTCCACCCTGGACAGAGAGGCGGGGTCCACCCTGGACAGACAGGAGGGGTCCACCTTGGACAGAGAGGCGGGGTCCATCCTGGACAGACAGGAGGGGTCCACCCTGGACAGACAGGAGGGGTCCACCCTGGACAGAGAGGCGGGGTCCACCCTGGACAGAGAGGCGGGGTCCACCCTGGACAGAGAGGCGGGGTCCACCCTGGACAGACAGGAGGGGTCCACCTTGGACAGAGAGGCGGGGTCCATCCTGGACAGACAGGAGGGGTCCACCCTGGACAGACAGGAGGGGTCCACCCTGGACAGAGAGGCGGGGTCCACCCTGGACAGACAGGAGGGGTCCACCTTGGACAGAGAGGCGGGGTCCACCCTGGACAGAGAGGCGGGGTCCACCCTGGACAGACAGGAGGGGTCCACCTTGGACAGAGAGGCGGGGTCCACCTTGGACAGACAGGAGGGGTCCACCCTGGACAGAGAGGCGGGGTCCACCCTGGACAGACAGGAGGGGTCCACCCTGGACAGACAGGAGGGGTCCACCCTGGACAGAGAGGCGGGGTCCACCCTGGACAGGTCTCCAGTCCATCTCAGGGCAACACAGAGACAAACAGGACAAACAACCATTCACACTCACCTAAGGAGAATCTAGAGAAGCCAATGAACCTAACAGTCCTGTTTTTGGACTGTGGGAGGAAGCAGGAGTACCCGGAGAGAATCCACACATGCCATGTCTTTGTCCAAATACGTCGTCTCCTTTTCTTTTTAGGGCTTTCAGCACCAAATTGCCCAAATATCCAAGGCAGCGCGTTTCACTCTAGTGAGCTTCATGTTCCTCTTCTACTCGTTTGGCTTCCTGATAGACGAGTCCGAGTAGCGCCATCTCACTTCGGAGCTGAGTCCCACCTGGTTTTTAGACGTACAGTGTGAGCAGGTAGATCGCATCAGAGCGTCGGGTCGCACAGCGTAAGAACTAACATTGTGAGCTGAGAACTTTTAAACCCTGCGGTTTCATCGTACAGTTTGAGCTGTAGCCGCGTGCAACGATTGTAAATATTGCACTGTTTATTCCCGACTTTATTGCTTTACTTGTTAGAAGGAGAATCACTCCTTAAATCTTAACTTCTGTTGTTTTCATTTTAGATTCAGCTAGAGCTGGACAAATACCTTCCCCTGGTCAACAGCCCCCTCCTCCCCGCCCCCACCGACACAGACAAGAAGTACAGACGAGAGAGCGCCTCCGTGGTGGACGAGTACTTCTCAGAGGACAAACCCGCCGCCCCTTACAGCCTCAACATCAACCTCATCCTTCCTAACACCGCCCACCTCCGCACAGGCCTCTACAGGCCCAGTAACCCCAAAACGCTGACGCCACAACAGATCAAGACGGAGCCAGGAGTGGAGGTGCCCTGCTCCATTCCAGCCTCCACTCAGGCGCTGCCAGACTTCACCTCCGTCTTCAGCGTGTCTCCTGTAGTCAACAGTGTTTTCATCAAACCAGATATGAGCTCTGGAGGAGGGGTGAGCGTCTCTACGGCAGCTCAGCAGCAGCCTCACTTAGACACAGAGCTGCAGATTGGACCCCCGCCCCCCCAGCAGCAGGTCTACCACATGCCCATCACCAGCTCAGACCTCACCCTGTCGCACAGCAGCACGGGGGCGCAGGGCTCCGCCTGCGGCAGAACCATGCTGAACCTGGGCGCCGCCACTCTGCCCACCAGCAACGGCAGCTACATGATGCACGCCGAGCACCAGCTGCAGCAGCAGCAGCATCACGGCTACTATCAGGTGTCTCCAAACAGCTCTTCCCAGCCTACGGCACCCCACAGCTTGCCCCCCTCACCTCCAAACTCCCAGCCAGGAAGCCCGGATGGCCAACCGGAGCTGCTCAGCCTTGGGATGCAGCCGCCACCACCGTACCAGCAGCGTCTGGGAGGGATGAAGGTGTCAGGACTGTCTCCGCACGCGCTTCTTATGACACACGGCCAGGGCGTTCTGACGGGCCCCAAATACAACAGGCGGAACAATCCCGAGCTGGAGAAGAGGAGGATCCACTTCTGTGACTATCCAGGTAGGCAATCTGTGTGCATGACTGCAATTTATTCAACATTGAAGAAGTTTATCACCTAAAATGAATTTAAATCAGTAACTTTAAAAGGTAAAATTTAGGGATGCACGATATAGTCGGCCCCCTATCGGTATCGGCCTTAAAACTGAATATCGGACATCGGCCCCCCCACCGATATTTAACCCGATATTTGATCAGCTTCTGAGTTTCTAAAGTCTAAAAAAAAAAAATACTACTTCTTCTTCTTCCTCAAAAACTTCTTTTTTACAGACTTAAAAACTTCTAAAGACGAGGGAAAATATATTGATCCATTAAAATATCCCAATATCTTCATATGCTGATATATTGCCATTTAAAAACACCATATCAATCTCTTTTACTGATGAAATATTGCTGTATGTCATCGTTATGCTACGAAATCCCCCGAAAATTCACCAAATGTTGCCATATTTTATATGTTGATATATTGACGCGGTATCGATCTATTTTACTAACAAAATCTCACAAGAATTTGCAAAATGTCACGAGAGTTTGTAACAGAACGATGAAATTTCATGAGATTTTGAAAGTAAAATAGATCGATACCGCATTTTTAAAAATCTATTTGATATCAGCGTATGAAAATATATTTGAGTTTATTATTTTTCAAAGTGTCAGAAATGGATAACAAAACTGCTATTTTCAATGACTGCTTATTTTTGTCCAGCTTTAACATCTTATCGATATCGGTTATCGGCTACATGAGTTTTAAAATATCGGCATATCGGATATCGGCCAAAATCCCAATATCGTGCTTCCCTAGTAAAATTATAAAGACTCAGAATATAATTTTATTCATTTCTGTTCTGAAACCTGGATTAAAAAAACAATTTTATTGCAGAAGTGGTTCTGCAATAAAATCACTGTATGTATGTTTATATATATTTAAATCTGTATATATTGTGTATATATATGTAAATCTGGCTTACAGTCTACTTACTACCGGTAAACAGTTGATGACTCCCTCCTTAGTGGCCAAAGAAGCTGCAGGTGGATAAAGGGTTAAATGTGGGGCTGGATGATATGGCTAAAACTTTTACCGCGTTTAGTTTCTAATTTCAGGTCGATAACATAAAATGATTTACTGATATAAATAAAATAAAACCTGCCATGGATGCTAACAGCAGAACGCTGTACAAACTTTTTTTTTTTCATGTTTATAAAACTCCTCCAATAAAACATTTTAGACACATAAAAACTACATAAAAGGGAGAAAAGATGTAATGATAGACAGTTATATGAAAATATTAAACCAGTAATATTATTGATATGTAAGCTCTAGTTTAGTGGAAGAAATGTGAATAAAGATCAGCGATGGCTGTGACCTGGAGAGGATGGTGAGTTGGCAGCGCGGCCCCCCCGCCCCTCATCAGTAGCTTTAGGCCCGACACACACACACACACATCCAGGGTATTAACTACAGCTGTCTCTTTCTGTTTCAAATTCGATTTCATTGATATTAGCGCTGAAATAATTAATCAGATTAATCGTGATTAATCGATTATTGAAATAGTCATCAACTAATTTAGTAATAATCGTTAACTGGAGCATAAAGACTCTAAAACATGCTTTTAGCTGAAAGATTAACCCACTTAAAGCAGTAATTATACCAAAATAAAATAAAATAAATAAACATTTTGCATTTAATACACACTGGAAAAATTATCTACAAATAAGTAAACATTTCTTAAATAAAGTGTATTTACCTTAATTTAAGCTTGTAAATGAGATAGTTTGCCAATGGAATGAGAGTTTTTACTCTTAAAAGAAGATAATTAGATAATATGTACTGGGAATGAGACAATGCAATTGTGTTTTCTTATTTTAGGTGTAAATTGTCTCGTTCCATTGGGAAAACGTCTCTTTTATCTCCTCAATCCAAAAAAAAATGCACTTATTTTAAGAAAAAATGGCTTATCTAGAATTAGATTTTTTCCAGTGTAAAAATCCTTTTCACCTGTTAATATGTTCTATCCAGAACTGCTCAAGTGGATTTAGCAAAAAACTCCTTTTAAGCAACCCTTTGCTATCTGATTATTAATCAATTAATTAAAAAACATAATCAACAGATGAATAGATTTGCAAAATAATCATTAGTTGCAGCCCTAATTAATGACCCAGACACAGTTACACATGAGATCAGCAATAACTACTTTAATATAAAGCAGATTCAGGAAATATTTTACTTCTCCTGGTTATTCCTGACTTTAGAAGGAGAAAAACACTGAACTGTTTCTCAGAGAACAAAAATCTTATCAGATAAAAGCTAAAAGTGTGGAGGGAAGAGGAACAGAATCAAGGCTTGTCAGGGATGATGTGGGAAGTCGAGTATTTGACTTTATTTGAACAAAGTCAAAGTCTTAGATTTGGACAACTTTTATTGTCATTTTGCCTTTGCAGTGTATAAAAATAGACATTTTGTTTTGTGCAGCTTTCAGAACGTTAATAAGCTGCAGCTTAGCAGTGAAATTAGCATTTCCATTTCATAAAGTGCAGCAGTGATCAAATGCAAATTATGTAGAAAAAGGTGGTGCAAAGAAAAACGCATTGACATGAAAGTTCTGGTGCAAAAATGAAGTAGAAAAACAGTTTTTGAGCAGAACATCAGGACAGGAGGACATGGTTCTTCCAAGAAGCTTTTGAATACTTCACACTTCTCTCTGCTGAGAAGCTTTTTATGCTAATTGATGCTAACTTAATTTTTGAGCTGAATGTGGCTCCTTTACACCAGAGATAAGGGGTAATGCAGGCTGGTGGAGTTTCCTGCAGGAGGGGCTAATGATGTAGAGGAGATGAAAGCCCCTAAAAGCAACACGAGTTTCATCAACACCTGCGGAGCATCACTGGTTGATCGCCTCCATGCCAAGCAGCACCGATGCAGTAATTCATGCACAAAGAGGCCCGACCGAGTATTAAATGCAAATGATTATGAAAATATAGGCATAAGTCGGGTCAGAATGTCCCAATGTGAGACTTCAGGCTGGACCAGCATATTCTGCATGGACCCTGCAGCTGCGCTGAGCCGCCGCTACGGATCAGCCTTTCAGCTCGGCTGCGTTCCTTCTAGACGGACGTCTCAAACCCAGGCTGCTGTCACTCAGCATCCTGCATGCAGCAAGATTTAACAGTTTGATAACCAAATAGTTGACAACAGCAAGTTTCTGCACAACCACTCCAACAAGTTTTTCTTTTAATTTACAGACAAAGTTGCTGTTGTATAAACAAACTGAAATCCAAAAGCAAAACCACACAGACTGGCTAAGAGCGATTTAGGAAGGATTTTCCCACCAGCAGCAGGCTATTAATAACACAGCAGACACAGAAACCAGGCACACTATCAGATAAAGGCTGATTTTAAACCCAATCAGCAAAGTTTATATGCAGAAAGTAAACTTGGGTCTTAAATGCTAAATACCTGCATAAGGTAACTAGCAGAAATCATAACTTTTCTGCATAATTTGCTGCTTTTAGGGATTTTTTTTTAGTGCTAATGGAATAAAAGGTTAGCCAACTACAATATAAGCAGTTTGTTTAAGCTCTTGAACAGGACATTTTTCATCAACAATTTTCTTTTCTTAAGTTAAAATGCTTTCCAGCCTCTAGCCATGATGGTTAAAATAAATAAATATGCTTGTTAAAATTCCTCAAACGTGTTGGAAATGGGATCTATTCTATTTCATTTAAAGGGAAGTCATAGTTTGTTCACACACCGACTGTTAGAGGACAATCAGTCTGTTTCTGCTCCACACCTTGCTTATAGTCTTCTCCAAACTTTCTCCACAGGTTGCACTAAAGTTTACACAAAGAGTTCCCATCTAAAGGCGCACCAAAGGACGCACACAGGTGAGGAAGCTCATCCCAACACTACGAGCAGAGTCAGACTGATACGGCAGGAAGTTGGTGTATTTATTTGCAATCAGTTCCTCATGCAGCTCAAACCGTTTCTAGAGGAACGGTTGATCTGCTTTTTAAAATCAGATCCAATCTATTCATCCTTCATCCCTCTTTCCTTTTTTCCAACCTAACCTCTGTCCTTTTTTTCCTCTTTCTTCCCTTTTTATTTTTCCTCTCTGCCCTCTCACTATCTTCTTTCCTTCTTCCCTGCTTTCAGTACTTCCTTTCAAAGCTTCATCTTGCCCCTCTCTTTAAATCTTCCCATCCTGCTTTTTTTTCTATCCATTCATCCTTCCTCTGTTCTTCCCTCCTTCCTTCGTATGATTTTTTAATCTATATGTACCTAATGTTTGCAGACAGGGAGCTCTCCTTCACTCCATGATTTAGAGGTCTTAGCAACAACAGAAAGGTGTTTAAGACCTTTATTTTACCAAGGTAAAAGACTTTGCTGCTAAGAAATACACCATCAACACATGACTTAGATTAGATTAGATTAGATTAGATGAGCTTTATCTCACAGCGGAGAAATTCACTGCTCACATATTGGCATAGTAATTAAAGAAGGTGCAAACAAGGAGGAAAAAGGTGCATTAAGAATAAACTAGCAAGCACTGTATATACAGTATATCAAGATAAATAAGAATTAAGGTGCAAATGTACATGTATCACACACTGAAGAACAAAATAAAAATAAGAAATAAAAAAAATAAAAAATACAGGGGAGTAGCACAGAGATTTGAGGTGTCATATGTACAAGTTTTGTTTGGAGACTTGTTTACAGGTTCAGTTTGCATATGTTTGTTTAGTTTTATCAGTCACAGCACATCACTCCAAGCTGCAAAACAACCCAGAGATGCACTCAGTGACAATGTTTTAAGACCGAACACTTTAAGTTTTGGGTCCGTTTTACCGGCATTTATCATTCAGTTTCTTGCAGTTTATTCAATAATATGAATTTATTCAGTTTAACAATAATTCACAACACATGTCAGGTCAAGACACTTTACAACTCAGCCAGATCATCCAGTCACGTTGATTCAAAGTTTTAAACAGGAACAGACCAGATGAAGCTACTCTGAGAAAAAGCAGAGAGAGCAGAACGTTAGAGATTGAACTAACAGATTCTGCAGAGTGGGAGAATAGAGATAGAATGAAGCAGAATGATGAAAAAGGGGTCCCTATGTCCTCCAGCAGTCTAAGCCTATAGCAGCAGAACTATAGAGATAGATCAGGATAACCTGAGCCACTCTAACTAGAAGCTTTATCAAAAAGGAAAGTTTTAAGCCTAGCCTTAAAAGTAGACAGGGTGTCTGCCTCACGGACTAAAACTGGTAGTTGGTTCCACAGGAGAGGAGCCTGATAACTAAAAGATCTGCCTCCCATTCTACTTTTAGAAATTCTAGGAACCACTAGTAAACCTGCAGATTGAGAGCGAAGTGCTCTGTTAGGAACATAAGGAACAATCAGATCTCTGATATCAGATGGTTGCTTTTATTGTGGTCTTTTTCGCTCCATATGGTTCTTTCCTTCTGTCCCATCAGTCGCATAACCTAAGTTACAGCCAGGAAACGCTCACTCCATCGCATCATAAGACTGAGCCGCTTTAAGCTTATTTATTCGTATGCTGCACTTTGGTTACTTAACCAGTTTGGATACGCCCTGAAACAATAATAGATGAGGTGAGGAACAACAGTGTAATTAACAAGAAAATGACATTCAGCAATTTCTGTATTCTGTCTTAAGATCTTTGGCACATGCTCATACTTGTCTGCTAAACTTCCCAAGAGAGGAAGAACAAAGGAGGGAGGAGAGCAAAATGAAGAAAATAGGATAAAAAGAGGGAAGACGCACGATTAAACGAAGAGTAAACCAGTTCCTCCAGCTTTTCAGTTCCTTTTCAGCTGAAGTAGGGAGGTAAAAGGGGCTTTGCAGAATGGGGGCAGGCTGGTTTCCACGTTTCCTTTTTGTAACGTGAAACCCGGCGATTCCCAGCGGCTTTGCCTGAACCGGTGTTTTAGAGATTTACTCATGCGATTAAAAAGCTGTGCAGCTCCTTCAGCGTCGAGGTTTTAAACCCTGGAGCGAATGGACGAGCAAACAGAAACGCTCCATAAACAGATAAAAGGAGAGAATATGGGGGAGTTCTTAGAACAGCAGCATACAGCAATACAATGCAGGCAGATATGAAGATATATAATGAGAATAGTAAACAAAGACCAATACAAATGCCTCAGAAAGAAAAGAATAAACCACTGTATAGATAATAACAGGTCTCTGGAGGATCTTGTAAAAAATTGCATTTGAAGCAGCTGCATGATAAGCCCATAATTTACCATTTTTAAGCCCAAAAATGTTGAAACCTACTGAAGAGGCACCGTTTAATCAGCAGCCTCCACAGTTACGCATACTTCTGTATATTTGTCCTCTCTTATCCAGACCTGTTTCAGAGGTACAGCTACACTGGAAAAAATCTAAATCTAGATAAGTCATTTTTTCTTGGATTGAGGAGGTAAAAGAGACATTTTGCCAATGGAACAAGACAATTTCCACTTAAAATAAGAAAAAACAAATGCATTGTCTTATTTCAAGTGCATATTATCTAATTTTCTTATTTTAAGAGTAAAATACTAATTCTATTGGCAAACTATGTCATTTTCCTGCTCAAATTAAGGTTAAATACGCTTAATGTAAGAAATTTGTACTTGTTTTTCCAGTGCATCAGTCCTGATCTTCTTCAAGTCTTCCCTGTGGCTTGTTCAGGCATTAAAGGGAATATATGACATTAAAGGACAGTTTGTTATAAAAATATCTAAATCATAGCAGCATATATCTGTCTCCTACCCTCTGATAGCAGCACTTTTCCAAATATTTCTGATTGTAGCTCAGTGTTTCTCTAATTTGTTGTTTTATCTGCTAAAATTTGGTTTCTTATTGCTTCCATTGTTCTGCTCCACCCACTGATGTTTTTTTTTTTCTTTTACCTCCTGGTTATCTCTAAAACATCTTCTGCTCTGTCAGTTTTCCATCCGTTTATGTTCTGTGGACAAAGATCGATTATCTTGCTGATAAGATCAGCTTTAGTCTGCATCGGTTAGCTGGAATGTTAAGGATATTACACCACATTTTCAATGTTGCTTTTCTGTTTTTGCTGCTAGTAAGAACCAGAAATGTACGACCTTAACATCTGACCAATAATCAAATCCGATCATTTCTCTCCTACATTTCTACTGAACTGCTCGATTTGTGTTCGTTTCTTTGTAAATGGAAAATGATTTTTCCCTCCAGAGTTAGTTTTCTTAAGTTGTTTAGTTTTTCTTTTTCTGTTGAAATACTTGCTGCTTTCATGCTTAAGGGAGATTTAACAAAAAATACAGATTGCATCATCTGCGGGTTACCAGTCTGACGAGGACCTGAGGATTATTATCTTTGCTTCTAGACATTTATGTGTTGATTTTGTTTTGTTAAAGTAGGTAAATGCTTGTTAGTATCTACAGTTAGCAGCATGAGGTTTCTATTCTCCCAGGAACGCAAGATTTTTAGACATTTCAAACTTTTTGATCAAAGCTTTTATTAGAAGCTGAAAACTATCCTTGCAGTTTGTTCAGAAACCTTAATAAATTATATGAAACAAAATGCAGGAACATTGACACTTGCTAATATGTGCATGGAATCACCCTGCAGCAGGTCAGCAGCTCTTTACCAATTCCTAGACTTAGAACATTGATAAAAAACAAATAAAACAAGCATCAGCCAACCAATCACAGGCAGGGAGCAAAAAGGAAAACTCATGAATACATAACAGTTGTATTTTATCAATATGGCTGCTGGGTCAATCTTGAATCAATGCATTCAATGGATCAGTGGAGGCAGCCAGTGTGACACCTGAATTATACAGTGGCAGCCATTCAAAATGACCCTTCCCGGTCAAAGGCCAGCCGAATAGCAGTCATCTTCCCTCCAACTCCCAGCGAAATCCCCTCCAGCTTCCACCCTGCATAAAATTGAAGTCTAAATAAGTCATTTTTTCATAAAATAAGTGCATGTTTTCTTGCTGATGAAGGTTCTCAGTCATCCAGGTCATAGTGATTCCGTAAAAATTCAAAAAAATATCCACTGGACTTGGTTTCCAAGATTTGAAGACGTTTCTCCACCTCTCCAGGAAGCTTTCTCAATTCAAATGTCTGGATCCGCAGTGAGTTTGAGTCTTATATGGACAAGGCCTTGTATTGCTTGGAAACATGCAAATTAAATCAAAAACATGCAGGTTTCCTTGGATTCAGGAGGAAAGTGAGACATTTTGCCAATGGAACGAGACAATTTACATTTAAAATAAGAAAAAAATGAAATGCATTGTCTTATTTCAAGTGCATGTTATCTAATTATCTTATTCTAATAGTTAAAATGCTCGTCCCATTGTCCTACTATCTCATTTACCTACTGAAATTAAGGGTAAATGCACTTAATTTAATACATTTTTACTTATTTTCTCTTGCCTATTTCTACTCCATCCTTTTACTGAATTCTCTTTAGATCTTAATGTCCATAAATTATAACAGAATATTTTAGTGCAAAGATTTATGCTTAAAAATTAATTAAAGGAGATCAGCAAAGGGCCCATCAAGGAAAGTGGGGAAATTTGAATGGCTGCTACTCGGTTAATAATTATATTTGTAATTTACTCATTCCTACATGTTCAGATGTTGATAACGTCCACCATCAACCATCTGGGTTAACAGTAGAAATCTCTTTTGTCCTAAAGTCAGTCATTGTTCACGCCCTCTATCAGAGAAATCTGACCCTCCCAGAAAGGTAGAAGCAGAGAAGAGGGCTAAAGCGGCAACCTTGACCATGGCCACAGCGGCCACTTCAGCTCTTCGCTTTGACTTGAAGTTGTTCTTGTGTGCTGGTGCCTAAAAGAATGCAATCAGCCTGATTAGGTAAACCTCCATCCCTCTTTACAAACACTAACTGAGCTGATAAAGCTGGAGTTTATGGGCGTCCTGGAGTGCCTGAAAGTGTTTGCTCTTTGACTCTGTAAAAACCCTGCAAAGACGTTGTAAAAATAAATGATTACACTTGATTCAGATTACAGCAGAATGTGTGGTAATGAATGGTGGGAAACAGAATAGCGTAGAATTAGCCTGAAACAGAAATCCTATAATCCTAAAAACCGATAAAATGTGCTTTAAGAAATGCAAGGAATGAGAAAACTTTCCTTAAGGAACTGATGAAACTAAAAGCTGGTAAAATGCTCTATTTTACTCCTCTTTCCTGCCGTCCTCCAGTATCAGCAATCTCCCATACATTTCTCGTAGTTTTATAAAAATCAGCGGCGCCTCCTGGCCTGATCCCTCCCTAATGATTCTCATCAAGCCCCAGATGTTTTTCTCCACTTCAGAAATAATCAGAGAGGTTTTTGTTCGGAAGCGGCACTCATCCAATGTCAGCGCTGATACTATGACAGTTGAAATATTAAGTAAGGAAATTAATGATTGTTCTGCGGTGGCCGGCAGTGGGCAGGTAGAGCCATGTGAAACAGGTCAACAAAAAGGATTTAAATCTTTATAGGGCATTCAGTGAAAGACTTCAAACATCTCAATTTCAAGCAAAGAGTACACTGCAAAAAACTGAAATCTAAGTAAGTCAGTTTTTGATTAAAAAAGTACATTAATAAGTGCTTTTTTTCTTGAACTGAGCAGGTAAGTGAAATACTTTGCAAATGGAAATAAGAAAATTTAGATTTAAAATAAGGGGGGAAAATGCAGTCTCCCATTTCAAATGCATAATATCAAATAATCTGATTTAAAGGATAAAAATGCTCCTTCAACTGGGAGATTTTCTTATTTGCCTACTCAAATTAAGGGTAAATACACTTACTTTAAGACATTTTCACAAATTTAAAGATCATTTTTGTAGTGTGTTATTGGAATCCAGGACAAGAACTAATTACCTTTGTAACATTAAAAAATATGTATATTTTGATGGCATAAATGAATGCCAATGTAATAACAAGAAACGCCAACTTGCCTGTATATATTAAGAAAAATAACAAAAGTGCTTCTATAAGAAATTCATGAAAAACACTCTGAGAATAAAAGAAATGGCACTCCATTTGTAAGAGGTATGCAAGTGATCAAAAATGGCAACTTTCCCTTTAAAGGATTTAAATCTTGTTTGTTTTTTTGTTTGTTTTTTCAAAATAACATAAGCCGAGAGCGGTAGTACTCGACATAACTATCTCGTTATCACGGTTAAACAATTCATCATTTTCTCAAGATAACGAGATAATTCTCATTATCAAGAGAAAACAGTTATTGAATTCTTTAGACAATGAAAAAATTAACACATTTTCTTGAAAAAGCATCAGAGGGACACGCCCGCTCTCAGCTTCTGTACAAAATGATGAGAATATCAGCAGCTCATTGATGAAGACATGATGTCAAGCTTGATATACTTTAAGCTAAACCCTCCACCTGTTCTGATCGCTGGGAAACAGTTGCTGTGTTCAAACCGTTGATCGTCTGAACTCAGCCGCTCATTTCTCTCTCTTCATCCTGTTCAATCTCAGCTTTCTGCACGCTCTAATTAATGAACTGCAGCATAATTAGTCTAATTTTGAGGATTTTTATTTCTTTCACCTCCAGTTGGCTTAATACTTTATCTAATTTCTATCAAAGAAATCCCTACATTATATCCCAGGTGAAAATTTTAATTGTCTTACTGTTTATTTCTATATACATAGATATTGCTGGGATATTTCAGTCTTTAATTCCTGTTCTATCCATCAAATGACCATGTTGGTTTCTGTTATTATCATAAAAATGATGCCATTGTGCGGCGCCCGGGGAGCAGTGTGGAGTTAAGGGTCTTGCTCAGGGACCCAGAGTGGCAGTGGGGACAGAACGCCAAGCTCTATGCCCCCACCACTAGGCCACTACTCCCCTGCAGCCGAATGGCAGCAATATCCCCTCCAACCTGCAGCCGCTGGCCTTCTCCTTGGCGTGCATATTTTTTTACTCTGACTCCACACTGAATTACAGGATCTGATCAGGAGATGACGCTTCTCTTTAGATCTTAACGTCCACAAATCATGACAGAAAGAATATTTTAGAACAAAGATTGATTAAAAAAGGAATTGAAGGGGACCAGCAATGGAAAATGGGGAAATTTTAGAGGTCTACTGCTGTAGGTTCTAAACAGTTAGCATCTAAACTGGAAGACTTTGTTCAGAAAAGTTGGAAAGTTTCACTCAGAACTTTATAACTAGTAGTTCTGAGTTAAACTGTTAACTTGCAGAAATATTACCGCAAACATAAACAGGGAATTTAGAAAATCATAAAACATTAAAAAGCTAGTTATTCAGTGTACGAAATGTTGTTTTTTTTTTTATTGAGCTGAAAGAATGCTTAGTAGTTAGTTTTCAGTAAAGTGTAATGTTTTTTGGTGTGTTTGAATTGGACAAAATAAGTCAGAAAACTATATAAAAAAAAAAAAAATCTCCTAAAAGAGCTCAATGTATTTTTATTTGAATGGTTTAAATAGTCTAACAAAAAAAAGAAATAAGGATATAAGAATACAGGGAACTAAACATCTTACTGGGGGGAATTCAGTTTCAATTAAAAGGAAGAAAGTTTTTACTTCCTGAGAAAGACTTGAAGTCTCTCAGAGGGTAAATATGTGAGTTCTTATGAAGTCCATGGTTTGCTGTATAAAAGCCTTTCTTTGTTCGGAGTGATTGATGCACCGTACGGTTCTCATGTGTGTTTTGTTGTGATTGCGTGGGTGAGACTGTGCCTTCATCCATCAGGGCTTATGATGTGGTCAAAGTTCGTGAACTCATTAATGCACACGTGACTGAAACAGGGAGGCCAGCAATACTGTAGTTTGATCGTTTTCTAATCGGCCACCTGATCAAACAGCTGCTGGCTTCCATTTATCAGCGTCTGTAAAGGCTTTTCAGACACCGTGGCCTTTATCTCCGCAGGAGAAAATGTCTGCCATTATTCTTTTTAACTCAATACTGGTTTTTTAACTTTGAAATTATTTACAACTTGTGTTGCTAATCTCCAGGAAACTTCACATTTCTGTTAGGATTTAGGAGAAATGAAAGCAGGTGTAGATGGATGGCTTTTCAGCTGCCCTTTTAGCCGCTTGTCAAGGAACAATTAGCGGTGGAGTGTGTTTGTTCGGCGCTCGTCTGTGTTGTATGTCGCCGGCTCTCGGGGATAATAGAGAGCCCATGTGCTTTTTGACCTCGATCTGGAGCAAAAGAGCAAAACCAAACACACCTGTGGCATTCCGGGGCCTGGGCTTTTCATCCATGGATATTTGTACTTCCAAAAACACCAGGAATCGGAATACCGTCCACAAAAGACACCTTAGTGTAGCTTTGGGAGTTTTATATCGGATCTTTTAGAGGACTTTTGGAAATGATGAAGATTTTTGGGCGAAAACGTTTGTGATAGACCAACCAAGCCATTTCTTTTCAGCCGTCTTTTGTTTTCCATGCCTGCCCACTATTTGCACTTTGGACCGATAATGGCCGTCACCAAGTGATTGATGGTCTGTAGTGGAGGATATCTAATCAGAGCTAACAGGGTCAATGCTAATAATGAGCACTTAATGACCCAACAGACAAAGCCCAGTGAACCCTGCTCACATTTTTGATAGCGTAGCTTAGAGACTGCATATCAATGCTTTAAAAATAAAGATGAAGGTCATATTTTAGAAACATTTAAAGGTTATTTATATGACTTCCCTCCCAGTTATTAAATTCCAGCAAAGTGTGGAACGTTGTTATTTTTTCCTCTCTGTCATTTGAATACCAGCTCATGTTTTTCTTCTGCTTGCCGATGATTCGCTGAGATGTTTGGCTTCGACACGTCGCAGCACAGCATTTGGGTGGAGTAGGATAACTGTCAAGCCAGATTTATCCAACTTGTTTTCTGTTGTTTTTTTATTGCTTTGAACTCGTTTCACAGATTCTTTTGTCATCATCCCTTCCTCCCCATGCAGGCCTGTTTATTGCAAAACCAGTGGAACGTGTCTAGTTTCATAGAATCAACATTAAAGGTACAATGAGGGCTTGCAACAGTCAGAAAAAAATATTTTTATGCTCTTAAATTGAGGCAAACTTAACGTCATTTTTTAGGAAGTCTTGATTTCTCCAAACTCGGTACACCAGCTCCTAAGCAAGATGCTGCCATCACCGTGCTTCACAGATAGAGCAGTGTTCTAGGCCTCTCCTCCACACACAAAGGATGCCTGTTTTTATTATGGCCCAATAACTAACTTATCTCACTCTGCACCTTTTCTCCAGAACATTCTAAAATGAGTCTAAAATGATTAATCTTACAAAAGTTTTTGGCTTTTTCTGACCACAGTACTGTGCTACGAAACCAGCTTCAAAGAGTCAATGAGTCGATGCAATCAGCTGGTTTTCCTTAGATAGAAAACTTTGAATCAATCTGACTGGATGATCTGGTTGACCTGGAAAGTGACCTGAGATGACATGATGTGAATTGGAGCTATAGAAATAAACTGGATAGAATTGAGTTGAATTGTTCTTGCAGTTTCCAGTTAATAACAGACCTGAGCCTTCCTGGTGATTCCTGGATTATAGAAATTAGAGATATTTTTGTGTGGCAGCAGAAACTTAGAAGTATCTTTAAAGTCAGCGGAAAAAACTCGCCTCAGATATCCACTTAAAAAAAACAATGATTAATTGAAAGATAAAATGATTCCAGCTCAGACCGGCTATGAAGTTTACTTTTCCTGCTGTAATATATGACTGAATAAAGCCTCTTTGTTTCATTCCCTGACCACTGCTGTGAAACTATGCAATTAATGGAATTACATCTTGGCTTTCTAGAACATAATTATTATTATTTCACCTATTCAAATACTTATAAGAACATTTACCTTGTCCAACAATGAAACATTGTAAATAAGGGAGGGACTATCCTTTGGAAACAAAAGCAGGCTGTGAGTAAAATCAACTTTTTTATGATTGCGTTTTGCACGTAGGGATAGGATGTGATTTTCCTTCTATGAAATAATTAAAAGATCTAAAGAGCTGGACTCTAGCAGCATCTCTCTGAGCTAATGGAGGTTAAACAGTGCCTGTTTTACCTCCATTTGAACTGAAGCGGTTAAATATGATGTTCAGATCTACAAAGCTTGGAATGGAAATGCTTCATTTGGAAATAATTTTAAAGACATGCTAACCAGAAATGTGTTTATGTGATTTGATCTGATGTAGACCGGTGTTCTGTCAGATGAGCATACGCGGTCAGACCAGCATGCCCATAATCAATACCCATTTATCCCTTTAGTTTTTTCCCTTAGTTTTGTACGAAAAATAGACTTTAAACTATCTTAGCAGGAGTGTATCATTTTAGTCATGTAAAACAAAACAATTTAATTATTTACTTTTTGGTGTTTTTTCAAAGCGTATGCCAAGGGTGTCAACCGGTTCCAGAAAGGGCCGTGAGGCTGCAGGTTTTCTTTCCAACCAAGCAATAGCACACTAGACTCCAGTCATCTCATCAAGGGAGTCCAATCTGAACATGATGACTTGATCAGATGAATGGAGTCTGGTGTGCTATTGTTTGGTTGGAAAGAAAACCTGCAGCCACAAGGCCCCTTCTGGAACCGGTTTGACACCTGTGGCGTATGCCGATCTGACCCTAAATATGTGGGGTTTTCTCTGTATTTGACTAAAGGGATACACTCCTGTTAAGATAAAGTCCACTTTTCGTACAAAATTAAAGGGATAAATGCAAAGGTCTTGTGCATGCATATTAACTATAGGTATGCTGGTCTGATGGGGTATGCTGGTCTGACAGAGATCCTAAATAGTGGGATCAGGACTTGAGTTTTCTCACAGTTCCTCTGCTCGTAGCATTTCCAGTTCTATCTAACGTCCTGCAGCGTGCTGATGACCCATCCTCCTCTCTCTCTTCTCTTCCAGGTGAGAAACCGTACCGCTGCACGTGGGAGAACTGCGACTGGCGCTTCGCCCGATCAGACGAGCTCACCAGACACTACCGCAAGCACACCGGGGCCAAACCCTTCAAGTGTGTGGCCTGCAGCCGCTGCTTCTCGCGCTCGGACCACCTGGCTCTGCACATGAAGCGCCACCAGAACTAGTTCCTGGCTGTTTATAGATCCAACCTAAAACAATCTGACACATGTACAGAGCAGCATGCATGCATGACAGCCACCTCTCTGGAATCTGGTGCCTCATCTGTTGGGGAGGGAGGTTGAAAGAAAGCCTAGAGTACCAAAGGACCTGAACTGATTTCTAACATCCAGGTTAATCACTTTATTGATCGATCTTCAGTAAACGTCACTTCAAGGTTTCAAGAACGGACTCCAAAATCTGATTGTCTTGGAAATCTTTTTTTTTTTTTTTCCCTTTCCTGCAAAAGGACATTTTCCACCTTTCAGCTCTGCGAGGTATGAACTTTTAACAAGACGTCCTGCCTGTGTAGATACTTGTGCATATGTCCGTGTATGGTTTGTGTGTTTTTGAAAAAATACAGCGAATGTATTGAGATTGATACTTGACACTTATTTTCCCGCTGAACGTGATCCTACATAATTTTCCACATTGTGACTTCCTTGTGATAAAAAGCCGAGCCGGTGGCCCTAAAAACGGGAGGACAAAAAATAAAAATGCAAAAACATCCAAGAGACGAGAAGGCAGCCCTCCATGAAGGAGTTAATCATCAGCTCGTTATGCCTGTTTCAGTGCAGGTAATACCTGTCGAGCTCAGACAGCAGCGCCGCTCGCCATTGTTTGTTTTCCTCACCCCTGTTGCCTCGGCAACCGGTTTATGGCTTCCCCTCTTTTTTTCTTTTTTTTTCGGTGCATGTTTTGTTCTAATTCGACCTGTATTTATTTAACACTTGAGCTCAGGAACGATAGACGCAGGTGGGTGGGGCTTTTTATGCAATCAGGTGTGACTTTCTGATTGGTTTAATGCACCATGTGGCAGAAAAATCCCATTCAGGCAGTCAACGTTCAATCGACTGTATGACAGAGGATCAGTGATGCCTCTGCAGCTTTTAAAGACGCTTTCATGCAGCAGATTAGCTTCAGGGTTTCTGAGCCGTCTAGTGAAATTAGTGGAATTTTTTTTTGCAATGTATTCATTAAAGAGAACAAAGCAGCTTTTGCATTTGCTCTGATTTCTCCCATTGAAGCTGAATGTTTCCCTTCATGGAGGCTGACTGTCTGCTTGATTCATTTAAATGAATCCCCTCCTGTTATTTCAACAGTATGATTGTTCTACTTTTACCATTTGTTTTTATTTTGTCACCAAGGAAGAAAGTTCTCCCGTCTCTCTCCTAGAGGGGGCGCTGACCGCCCACTGTGTATATAAGCGTAGTTCTAGTTTTAACGGAAGACTCTGTAAATATTGCTATGATAATATTAATGTTTTTTTTTAACTAACGGGATTTTAGATTGGTTGTTCGAATGAGTTTAATTTTTTGTTTTGATACCTAATGTGTGTAAGAAAATTACCCGATTGTTGATGTGCAAATTTGATAAAATTTCTGTTTGGTTTTTTTCAGTTTGGTGCAGCAGTGATGCTGCAATGAAATAATAAAAGAAGTTTGAAACTAATACTCCTTTTCTAAATCATTTGAACTATGAGCTAGAGTCATTTACTTTTTTAACAAATCTACACTCACCGGCCACTTTATTAGGTACCCCATGCTAGTAACGGGTTGGACCCCCTTTTGCCTTCAGAACTGCCTCAATTCTTGGTGGCATAGATTCAACAAGGTGCAGGAAGCATTCCTCAGGGAGTTTGATCCATATTGACATGATGGCATCACACAGTTGCCGCAGATTTGTCGGCTGCACATCCATGATGCGAATCTCCCGTTCCACCACATCCCAAAGATGCTCTATTGGATTGAGATCTGGTGACTGTGGAGGCCATTTGAGTACAGTGAACTCATTGTCATGTTCAAGAAACCAGTCTGAGATGATTCCAGCTTTATGACATGGCGCATTATCCTGCTGAAAGTAGCCATCAGAAGTTGGGTGCATTGTGGTCATAAAGGGATGGACATGGTCAGCAACAATACTCAGGTAGGCTGTGGCGTTGCAACGATGCTCAATTGGTACCAAGGGGCCCAAAGAGTGCCAAGAAAATATTCCCCACACCATGACACCACCACCACCAGCCTGAACCGTTGATACAAGGCAGGATGGATCCATGCTTTCATGTTGTAGACGCCAAATTCTGACCCTACCATCCGAATGTCGCAGCAGAAATCGAGACTCATCAGACCAGGCAACGTTTTTCCAATCTTCTATTGTCCAGTTTCAATGAGCCTCAGTTTCCTGTTCTTAGCTGAAAGGAGTGGCACCCGGTGTGGTCTTCAGCTGCTGTAGCCCATCTGCCTCAAAGTTCCACGTACTGTGCGTTCAGAGATGCTCTTCTGCCCACCTTGGTTGTAACGGGTGGTTATTTGAGTCACTGTTGCCCTTCTATCAGCTCCAACCAGTCTGGCCATTCTCCTCTGACCTCTGGCATCAACAAGGCATTTCCGCCCACAGAACTGCCGCTCACTGGATGTTTTTTCTTTTTCGGACCATTCTCTGTAAACCCTAGAGATGGTTGTGCGTGAAAATCCCAGTAGATCAGCAGTTTCTGAAATACTCAGACCAGCCCTTCTGGCACCAACAATCATGCCACCTTATAAAGTTTTAAGAAAACTACAAGCTAAAATTTTTATTTATAGTTTATTTTTAGAAAATCTCCTGTCCTGTTTAGCCAACCGAGAAGATTTTATAAAGTTTGAGTAGAAATTGGATTTTAGATCAATTTCTCTAAAGTTGTCACCAAGAAAAAGTGCAAAAAAGTATGTTTGATTTGCTAAATTAAAAAGAAAAACTAAGCATGCGATATTTTAAAGAAAATACTCAGGATCGTTTTTGTTTCTTTTAGTTTTTTTTTTTTTTGCAGGAAATTACTGTGTAATTTTTTCTATCAACAAAACTTTAAAAGGTTTCGGCACATTTTCCTGGAAAGGCATCAAATTTGAAAACTGCTTTGGGCCTGATTTAAAAAAACATTTTGCTTCCAGTCTCAGCAGCTTAAACAGGCTCTGCTTAAGTCTTTCTTTAAAAAGGCTTTAAGGGAGTTAGAAAGGTTAAACAAAAGGCGATTTGAGTTAAAAGAAAATTCTACTCTTCAGTAAAAGTCACTAGAAACTTTAAAGGGGAAGGAAAAAAGTGTTTCTCTGTAGGCTTTTTATTAGAAATAGTCTCCATCAGGATTAATCATGTGAGTTTGTATAACTCCTGAAATGCATTTAGAAACTCAGTTCAGTTCAAGGCTGCAATTTTTTTTTTTATCATCGTTTATTGAAATAACATCTAAAGACTTTTCAATAATTGCATTTCTCTTCTACCTCTTTTATCATGTCTGTAACATTTCCTATAAAAGGTTTAAGGCTTTATTTCTGGGTTAATAATTTTATTCACATTATTTCCATTCCAGCTTTGCAGGTTTGAGATGATCCGTTTGTGTTTGCGTGCTGTGAAAGTTTACGCCGCTGGCGAAGCGGTGCTGCGGGGGACAAAAGTGCATGATGTTCTGACAGAACAAAGGAGTCAACAATTTAACCTGAAGAGTAATTCAGGACATGTAGATCTTAGGCAACAAAGGGTGGAGCTGCGTCTCTCTCTCTGCTGGCAGATAAAGCACAAACATTAGGTTTATCATGAGATGATATCAGTCTGATCATTGGGACTAAGCTCTCCATATATATCTTAGCTGCATAACGAGGAAACTGATGGAAAAAGTCTTTTAACATTTAAAATACCTTAAACTCTAATAACAGCAAATTTTCTAGCAGAGCGACAAAAAAGAACTTTACCCATTTTGCCTCAAATGGAAGAACTTCCATTCATTTGTCTATCAAAAATAATTACAGCCACAATCAATAGTTTATTCCATATTAAAGAACATTTAAAATCAGTGCATAAAAACAAAATGGTAGCAAAGTTTGTATGATTTTAAAATATTGTTAAAACCTTCCTTTAAAATTCTGCCTTATTGTAACTAAAAACAGGCTGAAATAAAAGGCAGCGGGACTTTAACTCAGTTTTTATAAAAGAGGTTTCTAGTCCTATCAGGAGACTTTGTCAATTCTGCACTGGAAAAATCTAGAAATAGGTAAAAATGCCTTAAATTAAGTGTATTTACCCTTAATTTGAGTCGGTAAATAAGATGATCCGCCAATTGAATGAGTATTTTTACTCTTAAAATAAGACATTTAGATAAAATGCACTTGAAATAAGACAATGCAATTGTGTTTTCTTATTTTAAATGCAAATTATCTTGTTCCATTGGCAAAAGGTCTGTTTTACCTCCTTAATCCAAGAACAAAGGCACTTTTTTTGAGAAAAAATGACTTATCTAGATTTTTATTTTTTCCAGTGTGTCGTCTCACACCAGAGTGAGTATCTGATTAGCAATTACATACCCGACCCATCATCCAAACATGGAAGAAGGATGCACCGACTGCAGGCCTACGAAGACATGGAGGAACGCCTGCTGACAGGGGGGGACAAAGGGGTCAAATGTCCCGGGCCCAGGACAGAGGGGCCAAAAATTAACACTCTGACCATTAAAAATACAGCCAAAATATTTGTGATAAAAACATTTCATATCAAATTAAATACATATATATATATATCTGCATTAGGTATATGTAATATGTGTTCTGTAGATAAAGGGCCATTAGAACTCCCCCCTCCCAACTTAAAATGGTTGACCAGGACAACGCCTGGCTGCAACTTTAAAAGTTTGTTTCGCCTCAAACTAAGAATGTCAGGTTTTCAGAAGTCTGGCTCACAGGAAAAAACAGAGAAAAGGGAAGATGACACCAAAGGCTGGAGGGATTTTAGGAGTAAATATTAAAAATAAAGTGAAGAATAGTCAGGAACAGTTCCAGGAATGAAATAGCAGAAGAATGATGCCCATTCAGAGCCAGACAAAACACCTTTTATTTTACAGAAATAACCCTAACCCTTAGCGCCAAAAGAGCAGAAAGATGGTCCAGGTGCAGAGTGACAGAGAGAGCGGAGCAGGGAACTTGGTAAACAGAGAGAAAAGAGGAGCAGTTTTCAGGTGTGTGTGTGTGGGGGGGGGGTGCAAAAGACTGTGTTGTCCCGGGCCCTAGCAAAGCTGTCAGCTGGCGTCCAGCAGGGATGTACGCCAAAACTGACAGGAGGACAGTTCAAGAAGGAGTCGAGGGATCCACCCTGCCTCTGGAGGAGCTGCAGAGATGCACGGCTCAGTGGATATTCTGCTGAATCTTGAGTCCAGCAGAAGACAAACATGCAGCGGCTCTTCATCCTGAACATGATGTCTTACATGGTGAAAGATGGTGGAAGCGACATAAAGCATTTCAGATGCTGGTTTTAAGTAGTTTGTTTCCTGATTATCGTTGTTGTTGTTTGTGAATGTAGTTCTGCATTTGGTTCATTACTTAGTTTTAGTCTTCATGATCTCTATAATTCCTTTTGTTAGTTTTTATCTTATTAGTTTTTAGTGATATATCTGGTGTCTGGTGTTTCTCATTTATGCCTGATTGTGTGTCTTCTTCTAATGTTTTCTGCCATTTATTATGTTCCTGGTTTTCAAAGTTTGTCTGTTTCTCTCATTCCTTACTGGATTTTCTTATTTTTAACTCATCTCTTTCCCTCTTTCTGTCTCAGTTTAAGTTCTTTATAAACCTTTACCTCCGTATCATGACACTGCCACAGTTCTCCCAGATGTTGGGTCTCCATCAAATACAAAATATTACACATCTAGTTTCTATTGTACTGAAAAGTATTGGCTCAGTCTGCAGCCCCTCCAAGACACTTTAAAGGAAAAGTTCGGTCAGCAACGAATAATCAATGGATCATTATTTATGAATAAAACTAATACGTTCGCAGTGATTTAATGAATTTAGTGTTAATCAGTAAAAGAACAAAAATGTTTTTCATTGTGATCACAGATTCTGGGAGCGGCCATTTTTGCCCAAATATAGTAGCCCCTCCCTCCTGCCATCTTCCAGCAGTGACGTCACGGTGCGGTAAGCCTAGCGCCATTCTCCCCGCTTTACAAGCTAAATCAATGGGAACTACTAGACACATCTGCAATCAACAACAATTATTGAAGATTTCCAGAGGACTTCACCATTGAAATTCACCAGAGCTATAGTGAAACTGACAATGCCCACGTGCATGGCAGCTGGATGCTGGAATACATCGGGTAAAAGTGCAAAAAAGAGTTATTCCACCTTTCTGATTCCTGATCCTCCACGGACGGGTTGGTCGTTGGATCGCCAACTTGAAGAGGGAGGATTTGCCATCGAACTTCTGGCCAGAGAAAAAACCCGTAATATGTAGCCAACATTTGGAAGATGACTTGGATAATAGCGCGTTGTGACAAACACCAGATACAGCACTGGGACTTGATCAACAGCCGATACCGCACCGTGACAATGTCACTAACCAGTAGGTGGCAGTAGTGTTCTTTGAGAAACATGGATGCCTCCAGTAAAGCACATTCACATGAAAATTACTCTGAATTAAAAACACTGATCATTTATTGAACAGGATGGAATAATTTCAGATTTAAAAGACTTTTAGAATTTGATTCTGAATGTGAGCGACTTTTCCTTTAGCCACTAGGCTATGACCCAAACTCATATATATGTCCTATTTGGAGTGAAAATGATGCTTTTCTCTCTTTAATTGCATATTTTCTAGCAGGCAGAGCTTTGACTACAGGCACTCCGATGACTCACCTGCTTATCTGCAGCCATCAGTTGCTCTTCCATTTTCTGCTCAGGTACATTTTCTTCAGGATATTTTTTCACCTGGAGGCCTGGTGAAGCTGACAGCACAGCAAATGCTTCATTCCACATGCTGCAGTAAATCTCCTGTTAAAACTTGTCCAACTGCCTGAAGTTAACTGTCTCTTGGAGGAACAGAAAACTTATAAATGGGTTTAAAAAGCCATAAGCTACTTCCACCAGTCTTTCGGGTTCTTTTTGTTTAAGGAACAAGACTTTTTTTTTTTTATGTAATGCTGTATAATTTTATAGGATTTCACCAAACTTGAGCGTTACCATGTTATTCCCACAGGTTTATTAGATCAGCTGCTAAATAAGATGGATAACATCCATCTCTAACCACAATATTTTTTATCAGTTTAATTTAATCTTTGTTCAGGAGTGTTTCTCTAAGACCTTTAAACAGCACATTTTCTGTTGATCCGATAAGCAGCTTTGGAAAACTGACCAGATGAAAATTTAATTTTAATTGAATACTGTTTACTAGTATAGTAAAAGATTCAAAGCATGTGCTATCAATCAACTTTTAGATGTCAACTCAATTGATTCAAACAGACAGATTTTACATATATGCATTCAAATAGTTTCTAGTTGTAAACCTGCAAAGTTGGGATCATCAGAAGGGAGCTATAGAGAGAAAATGGATAGATAGACAGATATGAACCATTCTGGTAAAAAGCCTTGCAAATATACATTTATAACATTTGCTGAACATAAAGCCATTTATTTGATTTAAGGTGTTTTTTTTCTGTGATTAAAGAATGAAATGAGTCTTCCAAAAAAGTTCAAATCAATCCACTGGACTTTGTTTCAAAGTTTGAAGACGATTGGTTCCCATCCAGGAAGCTTTTTCAATTCAAATTTTTGAATGTTGAAACATTTTGAATTGAAAAAGCTTTGAAACAAAGTCCAGTGGATTGATTTAAACTTTTTTTGGAATAACCTGGATGACTGAGAATCTTCACCAAAGTGAAATGAGGAAGACGTAGTGGTGACACATAATGAAACTGTGTTATCTGTGTGCAGAGGCCTTGACCCTCGATGCGGCCATTATGGATTTAAGTCCCACTTTGCCGCGTGTCTCTCTTCTGACCCCGTTTCCTCCCTGATGACATTTTAGATAAAGGCCATTAGCACCAAAAATAACGACGCTTGATTCATCTTAAAAGAAAATAGCTGCAGGCAATCAAGCATTATTAACACAGGTTCAAATGTGTGCGTTTGTCAGTGCTGCTAGTAATATTTAGTCCACTGTCCTTTAGCAGGTTGCAGAGAAACTAAACACAAGTTTCTAGAACGTTTCTGTCTGAACCAGAGTTGACCTCTCTCCTCAGATATATAAACTCTATTAAATCACTGTTTCCATGTATGGTTAATAAAACTATTCATCATTTGTGCACATTAATTATGTTTCTGATAAAAATCCTTTGACTAAAATGCCATCAGAACGCTGATAATATTAAGTGTGTCTCATTCCCCCCCCCCCCCATCCTTCAGTGTGACTTTATTCTCGTAGTATTACGACTTTATTCTCAAAATAGAAGAAAAAAACTCTAGCCTGACCCTAATACTCCATTGTAGATGTGTACACGAATGTTAGTTTACAGAAAAATATGTTTGTTCTCAAAAGTCACTGGAAATCTGAAACATTCATTGAATATTAAACTGGTTGAATGTGACTGTCATACATAATGTTAAAGGCATATAGGCAATTTACGGATATTGTTAAATAATTTCCAGTACTGTGAATATATCTGTTTAAGTGCTTCTAATTACATTTACGCACTTAAAAAAAAGAAACATTAAGAGCAAATAAAAAAATCTATACTGCCTCTATCTGCAGTCCAACCATAAAGTCATGGTTTGCCACTAGGCATATATTTTTGCAGTTTAGGAAAGAAATGCGCCATCATCCAATTAATTTTCAAACTCGTTTATTTAAGAGATGTAAAATTGGTTTAAGGAGAAATCTTCGACTCCAGATCGATACCAGGCAGTTGCCCAGAGCCCCAAGTTCTTGGGGGACCCAAAAAAAACAACCTCTATTTCCATGTGGTTAATACAACTATTCCTTTTGTTCACATTAATTATGTTTTTGATAAAAATCCTTTGGCTAAAATGCCATCAGAACGCTGATAATATTAAGTGTGTCTCAGCCCCCCCCTTCCCCCCGCCTTTCAGCGTCCGCCATATTGGATCAGTCCATTTGCTCCACATGTTCAGACAGCAGCAAACCAAAATTTGAAGCGTTTCGACTCAAACTGTATTGATGCTGCATTGATTCTGTCTCACAGAATACTGACACCTGCTGGACATTTAAAGTCACTACAAGCAGCTTATTGGACAGACTAAACTGAATTGATAAAATGATATAATTTGAGTTATTGTAGGTTATATTGTATTATTTCATATCTAGGTTTAAATTGAAAATATCTTTGACATTATTTGATTCAGCCAATAGATAATGTAAACATTCACCATAAGGTGAAGATTTAAAGGAAAATGTGAATTAGGATGATTGTGGACTAGGATTTTAAATTGTATTTTTAAAACAATAAGTAGCAAATAAACTCAGAGCCAATTTGAAATGAACTTTTATTCAGATAAGTGATGAGGAAAAGGATGACACAACAAGAAAATTAGAATTAAAAACTTAATGGCTGGAACATTCCTATTCTTTTTAGGCTCCAAAATTTCTTGATAATTTTAAGGATAAAACACAAAAGATGAGAAATTTTTTTAGCAGATGCATCATGTTGACAAATACATTTTTAAACCCAGTTTAGTGATTCAGTCAGTTAGAAACAGCTCCTGTATCGGTCACATGACTTTCTTGAAACGGCACGCACACTGATAGTGTTTTGCTCTATGGGCTCCACGCACGCACCCATGCATCGGGGTTAATGGACCCTTCACTAGCAACAACATCTAAAAGCAGCGAACTCTGCTCTCCAGAGCAAGTAGATTGGTAACCCCGCCTCCTGCTCTCCTCTATCTTGTCTGCTGTCATGATTCATGCAGCTATTATTTCATCCAAATGAAAAATGGAGAACAGATAAGCAGATCATGGCTTGTCTACAGTGAAAAGAAGGACTGGGTTATTTACTTTGGCCTTTTTGGAAACACAGGAAGGAGCAATCAGCTAAGTGAGCTTAGTGCTTGGAAAAAATCTTTCATTCCTTTAGAGACAGCATGAAAAGTCAGCTGAGTACAAAACATAGAGAGGAAAACAAGAAGAAAAGGGACAAGAAGAGAGGGACACAACCTAGAACAGATCATGGATGTCTATTCTATTAACATTTCTACATCTGTAGAATGGGTCTGTTTGATGTCTTCTCTATTTAGAGGGGCCCCTGCCTGTCTTTGCCTAGGGCCCCACATTTCCTAAATCAGCTCCTGCTGGGTATTTAACATGTCAGCATGTTTTATAGTAATAGTGATATTAAGTTTTCACCCGATGTACCTAAGTAAAAGCAAAGGACTCTAAAAAAAGACTTTATTGTAGTGAATCGTTGAAATGTTTCTGGTTCCAGAGGGATTTCTAAACGTCTAAACATTCCAGTGAGGACAGTGAGGACCATAATACAGCAGTGGAAACATGATTTAACCATAAACCATTCACAACCAGGTGCTCCTCGCACCACTTCGGACAGAGGAGTTCAAAGAATCATCAAAAGAGGAGTCATAGGACAGAAAGACCAGGAGTTAGCAGGTACAATTATTATTAGAGAAAAAAAGCAATACAGTCAATGTTCATGAACTGTATGGATTCTCAGCAACCAGTACTTCATTTCTTCAGAAAGGAAACATGTGCACAATACTTGGACAAACCTGTAAAACACTGGTAGAACATACTCTGACTCGGACTTTAGACTTTTTCTATACACAGAATGTAAACAAAACAAAATGACGTTTTGTACAGCTATCATAATATTTCCATCCATAAAGTGCAGCAGTGATCAAATGCAAACAGTGTGGGAGAAAAATATGGTACAAAAAATGCATTAATGTGGAAGTTCAGAGCATTAATATCTATGGTTCAAATATGCAGAGTTTTGGTTTGGTTTTATCAGTGTGATGCAGAGTTTGTGATTTAGAGTTTCTCATCAGTTCATCAGTGTGATGGCGGTGGGGAAGAAGCTGCTGCAGAACCTGCTGGTCCTGCATTGAATGCTGTGAAGCCTCTTCCCAGAGGGCAGCAGGGAGAACAGTCCATGGTGGGGGGGTGAGGGGTCATTGATGATGTCACGGGCTGAAATGAAATGTCTTTAATGGAGGGAAGAGGAGCCCCCATGATCCTCTCTGCTGTTCTCACCTTCTTCCAGTCTGAGGCGCTGCAGCCTCCACACCACACAGTGAGACAGCTGCTCAGAACGCTCTCTATGGAGCTTCTGGAGAAGGTGGGGAGGACGGGGGGGGTGGGGGGGGGGGGGGGGGGGGGGGGGGGGGGGGGGTGGGGGGGGGGGGGGGGGGGGGGGGGGGGCTCTCCTCATCCTCCGCAGGAAGTCCAAGCGCTTCTGGGCCCTTTGGACCAGTGAGGTGGTGTTTCCAGTCCAGGTGAGGGTGTCTGTGATGAATGTGGTGCTGCTGACCACCTCTGCAGCTGAGCTGTTGATGAGCAGTGGAGCGTGGTTAGGCCGCTTCTTCCTGAAGTCCACCATGATCTCCTTGGTCTTCTCCACCTTCAGGATCAGGCTGTTATCTCTGCACCACCAGCTGCTCCACCTCCTCTCTGTAGTCCAGGTGGTTGTCGTCTCTGATGAGGCCCACCACCGTGGTGTCGTCTTATGATGACCACAGTGATGCTTATTAAAGAAAACCTCCATATCACATCTTCTGTGTTCATAGATAATTAGCTGTAACTCAAATTTATTTCTGGTCTGAGTCAGTATTAAGTTTTAGTCGCAATCTTTGGTCTGGATTAATCAGTTTCCTTCTGGTCCATGTGTACAAAGACCCACCGGACTCTGGATGGCAGGGCGGCGCCTGTTAAAGCCCCTTTTGCCCTGCTGCAGTGTTATTTTGTTGTTTTTATTTCTCATGTAATGGACAAGGCAGGCCAACATACCCAGACTAAACAGCTAGATCACACTAACTGCCAGTCCGTCCCTGTGTGTATTTGCAGCAGGTGCACATATGCTATATTTTTTTCCTGTCCAGTTTTTCTTCACCTTTATTGTCAGGTTATGGTGTAGCTGGTGGCAAATATATATGAGATACAGTTAATCAAATTCATTTAGATAAAAGTATCTGAACTGGATGTAATATTGGAGCCTAAAGTACTTTAGACATATATGAGTCTTTTGTGAGACGTAGTGAGGTGTTTGAGCAAATATTTAATATTATAAATCTGCTAGATCTCTCTCTTTTAATCGCTCCCCCTGCTCCTCTCTGCATCTCTATATTTCTTACGTGGTCCTGAAAGATCTGTTGATTCCTGTCTATGGAAAGTGGACTACAGTAGTTGATGGTCTTTTCAGTCAAAATTGTTAATCATTGTTTGTGAAGAGGATGAAAAAAGAAGAATTTAATACTTCTATTAAAGGCGAGGTCTAAATTAAAATGGCTCTTTTGAAAAGCCCCCAAAGAACCTCTAAATAAAATTCCCTCCTCCTTTATCAACATTATTTGTTCCTCTCTTCCATTCATATTGACAAAAAGCTTTGTTTCTACTGTTCCAATCTTTTTCTTATTTAGTCATTAGTTGTTTTTATTTGTGGATCTGCTGTGTCTTTAAAATAATCATACAGAAAATGTAATGTTTAAAAAAACATGACATACCATGGATGTGTTCTATTATAATTATGTTTTAACGATCGTAAACAATGTCAGAAATAATGTTTCTTTCTGCAATTTAAGTTCCACTTGTTCTAATAAATACATACAGAAGCATACATGAAATGAAAAACTTTCCCTGATAGGAAGCGAAACGTCTTCAACCTGGAAACAAAGTCCAGTGGATTGTTTTTTTTTTACTTTTTTGGAATGACTATGACCAGTGAAGTGTAAATATAGTATTACTTCTGGTTAAAAGGACTCGAAATGACTTGAAACTCAAACTGCAGGACTTTCAACTTGACTCAGTATTTTGATTCTATTCAGTTTATTTCTATAGCTCCAATTCACATCATGTCATCTCAGGTCACTTTCCAGTTCACCAGATCATCCAGTCAGATTGATTCAAAGTTATCTATCTAAGGAAAACCAGCTGATTGCATCGACTCATTGACTCTTCAGCAATCCCTCACACTAAGCATGCTTGTAGCGACAGTGGAGAGGAAAAACTCCCTTTGAACAGGAAGAAACCTCCAGCAGAACCAGGCTCAGTGTGAGCGGCCATCTGCTGAGGCCCACTGAGAGGCCCAGAGGCCCAGAGAGAGCAGAACGTTAGAGATTGAACTAACAGATTCTGCAGAGTGGGAGAATAGAGAGAGAATGAAGCAGAATGATGAAAAAGGGGTCCCTATGTCCTCCAGCAGTCTAAGCCTATAGCAGCAGAACTATAGAGATAGCTTTGAGGGAAAAGACTGGAGACTGACTTATGACTTGCAAAACAATGACTTGGTGCCACCTCTGCTGTTGTGTAGGTCCATGTTAAAAACTCTGGAAGAAAGAAACGATGAATTCTCTTTCCAAACCTCCTGCTGCAATGACTGAGACAAACACAGGCATTGCTTGTCCAAACAAAAGCCTATAAGGATTTCTTCACTTCCTTGGACTAAAATTCCCTGAATTGCTTTATCTAACATCTAAGAGGCCTTTTCCCCTTCTTCTTGAAATATTCTCATACCTGTTGAAAACTGGAAATGCAACAGATGTTACTGGTTGGAGACGGCAATGTATATCAGCTAAACTTTAAGCTGAGGCTCCATAAACCACCAGAAACCTGTTGCTGCATGCAGGTGTTGATTTAAACACTTCTGACTCTGTTTCATTTGGAAGCTGCTCACAGTCCTGAGTCTCAGTAACATGTGAGAAGGTGGAAATAGGGAAAGCAGCCAAACATAATGTCAAAACAGCCCTCAGCACCTGCAGACTGTGACTTGTCGGTCTGACATGCAGGGATCAGCTGTATTGTTCATCTAAATCCACAGTTTGGTAAATATCTGCCTTAACAAGATCTATTAAACTCACAAAGCATTGCGTGATGTAATGAGCCACTGACTGGTCTGTTTGGATGCTTTGCACCGACATGTTAGAGGACATTATCCTTATGCCACAGCCACCGTTTTATTCTCAGAAAGTCGGAGTTTGGACTGATGGCAAATCGTGACAACAAGTTTTGGAAACTCTGTTTCTAAGAAACCCTCCTTTCCACTGCTGTGGTTTTAGGTTCACATGCCTGGGGGGGATGTAAGAGAAGAGTCTGCCACAGGAAGATGAAAAAAAAGCAAAAATACGTCGCATTTTTAAGTTGGTTCTTTTGCTCAGTTAAAATTCAAAAGCGCAACATCTGAATTCATGCTTCAATTTAACAAAACAGATTATCACAGATTAGCACTGACATTAAACATCAGAGGGTTCTAGCCAGCCTAACCTTCTTTCTACCACCAGAGTACTTTATACCCTGTTCAGCACAGTTAGAGGATGTGTGATGCTGTGGGCCTGTTTCTTTCCCAAAGATCATGGGAACCTTGTTATCACATGACATCATTCTTTTCATACCTGAAAATCTTGAATAAAAATCTGCTAATGTCCCAGAAAGGAAAACTCTTTGTGCACATTTTTCTATTTAATTCTAACTTAGAGACTTTTTAGAATGAACAATTGAAAAAAATATGGCCATATCAAAATAGGGCATCAAGGTCAAATACTAAGAAATCATTTGTTGTGAAACGTCCTATTTACTCTGACCCTTTCCTGGGATCATGAGATATAGATCGTGGTCAAAGAAACAAGATCCTGGTTATGAAACAACATTCCTCTGTGAACAGCAGATATCGAAAGCTCTTCTGCACATAAATGACTCAACTAAGGCTTTTTTCAGGGACATATGGGCTCATTAAATATCATAAATACAAATAAATAAATATATTATAGGAATAGAGGTTAAAAAGATACTTTCAACATTTAGATAGCAATAAATACACTAGTCAAAAAATAAAGGGAACAGACAAATAACATCCTAGATCTGAATGAATTCTCATTGAATACTTTGCCCTGTACAAAGTTGAATGCATTGAAAACAAAAATCATACATAAATGATCAGTAGAAATCCAATTGATTAACCAATGGAGGCTTGGATTTGGAATCACAGACATTAAATTGGAAAAACAGTACAGACTGATCCAATTTTGATGTAATGTCCTTTAAATGGGTCTAAATGAGGCTCAATTCAATTCAATTCAGTTTATTTATATAGCGCCAAATTCACAACACATGTCATCTCAAGGCACTTTACAGTTCAACCAGATCATACAGTCAAATTGATACGAAGTTTTCTATCTAAGGAAAACCAGTTGATTGCATCGACTCATTGACTCAAATACAATCCCTCACACTAAGCATGCTTGCAGCGACAGTGGAGAGGAAAAACTCCCTTTTAACAGGAAGAAACCTCCAGCAGAACCAGGCTCAGTGCGAGCTGCCATCTGCCGAGGCCGACTGGGGTTCAAGGAGACAGAAGCAGAGATACAAAAAGCAGCTGTAAAAGGCGGCCCCGTCCAGGAAACACACAGCCAGGCAGACGAGCTCCAAGGCAGCTCCCATGTCAGAGGATGAAGAGATCACATCCACCCAGCCACGGCCAGAGAAACAGGACCACACTGGAAAACAGGCCGATCTCCAACATCTACAAACAAGGGTGTTGATGGAAGCAGCACAGCTGATGTTTCTTTCCTGGATGACGTCACAACCAAACAGGAACAGACGAGGCAAAGCTACTCTGAGGAAAAGCAGAGAGAGCAGAACGTTAGAGATTGAACAAACAGATTCTGCAGAATAGGAGAACAGAGAGAGAATGAAGCAGAATGATGAAATGGGTCCCTATGTCCTCCAAAAGTCTAAGCCTATAGCAGCATAACTTTAAAGACAGCTCCGGATAACCTGAGCCACCCTAACTATAAGCTTTATCAAAAAGGAAAGTTTTAAGCCTAGCCTTAAAGTAGACAGGGTGTCTGCCTCACGGACTAAAACTGGTAGTTGGTTCCACAGGAGAGGAGCCTGATAACTAAAAGATCTGCCTCCCATTCTACTTTTAGAAGTTCTAGGAACCACTAGTAAACCTGCAGATTGAGAGCGAAGTGCTCTGTTAGGAACATAAGGAACAATCAGATCTCTGATATCAGATGGAACTTGGCCATTTAAGGCTTTATATGTGAGAAGGAGGATTTTAAATTCTATTCTGGATTTAACAGGAAGCCAATGAAGAGAAGCCAGGATAGGAGAGATATGATCTCTCTTTTTCATTTTCATCAGAACTCTGGCTGCAGCATTTTGGATCAGCTGAAGGCTTTTAACTACAGTTTGTGGACTTCCTGATAGTAAAGAATTACAATAGTCCAGCCTTGAAGTAACAAATGCATGGACTAGTTTCTCAGCATCACCCCTGGACAGGAGATTTCTAATTTTTGCAATGTTCCTCAGATGAAAGAAGGAAATTCTAGAAACCTCTTTGATATGGGATTTAAATGACAGGTCCTGATCAAAAATAACACCAAGATTTTTTACTTTATTATCTGAAATCAGTTTAATCCCATCCAAATGAAGTGACTGGCTAATCAGCTTCTTTTTCAGAGACTCTGGTCCAAAGACTATAACTTCTGTTTTGTCTGCATTCAGAAGCAGAAAGTTAAGAGTCATCCAGGTTTTTATGTCTTCAGACATGCCTGTAATCTATGTAATGGGTTAGCTTCATCTGGATTATAGACAGATATAGCTGGGTATCATCAGCATAACAGTGGAAATTAATCCCATGCTGTCTAATAACTCTACCAATTGGGAGCATGTATAAAGTAAAGAGAATTGGTCCTAGCACTGATCCCTGTGGTACTCCACAGGTAACCTTTGAGCGTGTTGAAGATCTATCATTAACATAAACAAACTGAATTCGATCAGATAGATAGGATTTAAACCAGTCTAGTGCTGTTCCTTTAATTCCAACAAAATATTCAAGTCTTTCTAAAAGAATATTATGGTCAACTGTATCAAATGCAGCACTAAGATCCAACAGGACGAGCACAGATACAAGTCCATTATCTGAGGCCATGAGAATATCATTAGTGACTTTCACCAGAGCTGTTTCAGTGCTCAGTATTGTGTGTGACCTCCATGTGCCTCTATGACCTCCCTACAATGCCTGGGCTGCTCCTGATGAGAGGGCGGATGGTCTCCTGGGGGATCTCCTCCCAGTCCTGGACTAAAGCATCTGCCACCTCCTGGACAGTCTGTGGCGCAAAGTAATGTTTGTGGATGGATCGACATGATGCCACAGGTGCTCAGTTGGATTCAGGTCTGGGAAACCGACGGGCCAGTCCATTCTGTCACGTGTGCTCAGTGTGAACCTGCTTTCATCAGCGAAGAGCACTGGGCACTAGTGGCACGTCTGGCCCTCATACCATCCTCATGGAGTCGGTTTCTAACCATTTGTGCATACACATGCCCATTTGTGGCCTGCTGCAGGTCATTTTGCAGGGCTCTGGCAGTTTTTCTCCTGTTCATCCTTGCACAAAGGGGAGGTAGAGGTCCTGCTGCTGGGTTGCTGCCCTCTTACGGCCTCTTCCAAGTCAGCTGGTGCACTGGCAGGCCTCCTGGGAGCACCTCCAGCTCCTGGATAAGCTGCACTACCTGAGCCACTTGTGTGGGTTGTGAATGCTACCACAAGTGTGACAATACCACCAACATTCAAAAGTGACAAAACATCACCCAGAAAGCATAGGTATTGCTGAACCACCCCTTTATTGAGTGTCGTTTACTATTTGCCAATAATTTCCACCTGTTGTCTATTCTATCTGCACAGCAGCATGTGAAACTGACTCTCAATCAGAGTTGCTTCCTAGGAGGATAGTTTGATTTCACAGAAGTTGGATTTAACTGACCTTATATTGTGTTGTTTATGTGCTCCCTTTATTGTTTTTGAGTGGTCTATATTTATTTACTTGAACCTTATGTTTCCAGTTTTATTCAAATAATCCTGAATATAAATATTTTTGAAAGGTTCTAAACATTAGGACAAGAAACAAAAAATGGCTGAACAAAAACAGTTCTAATTGCAGAGGGGTTACACATACACATTAATTTGAAAAGCTGTTTAATAGGTTTATTTTGTTTATTTATCACGTTTTCATTTAAATATTAATAGAAACTTTATCCATTTATTTATTAAAAATACAAATTTCAGAACTTCTATTATATATTTCACTGTGGAAGTTTTTATGCGTGAGTAAAACCATTTAACAGTTAAAGATACACTGCAGTGACCTGACATCAGAATGCACATCAACAAACCGTCAGGTGGCAAAGAATTCTTTCATTGCATTTATATGGACCAGGAACATCTCAATGTCCATCTGGAGGAATCCTCATGCTGCTAATGAGTGGCCCGCTGAGGAGACAATAAACCAGTTTGGGTTAAACAGCAAAGGCAAAATCAAACGATGGGTTTTAATGTTTGCATCTAGCAAACATTAAAACCCATCGTTCTGTCAGGTTTTCATCTAGCTATAATGCTTTTACTGTTGAAAATCACCCTGAGAGAGACGTACTGCAAAAACAATATAGAAATAAGTGAAAAATGTCTTAAATTAAGTGTATTTACCCTTAATTTGTGGAGGTAAATAAAATAATTTGCCAATGGAATGAGATTACTTTACTCTTAAAATAAGATAATTAGATATTATGTACTCAAAATAAGACAATGCATTTATTTTGTGTTTTTTTTCTTATTCTAAATGTAAATTGTCTTGTTCCATTGGCAAAGAGTCACACTTACCTCCTAAACTCAAGACAAAATGTACTTATTTTATAAAATAAAATAACTCACAAATTTTTTTTACAGTGTGGGTTTTCATCCTGTTTCTAAAGTATGTAAAAACAACAATAAAACAATAAAACAACAATAAAATGATGAAGAATAAATGTACAGTAGCACAATGTTGAGGTAGAATGGTGTTTTCCTTCCAACTTGGTACTAAGTTTTTTCTCCTTTTTGTTTCTATTTGGCGCCCTCTTGTGGATACAATCTCAACATACGATTGTTTTTTCTTCTAACAAGCTGCTCAAAGACAAGATTTAAAATTGTTTTTTGCCTATTTTGTTGGAGGAATTCATGTAATAATATGTATATCTATCTATAAATGAACATTTCCATTTCTTAAAGTGCAGCAGTGATCAAATGTAAACAGTGTGGGAGAAAAAACATGTTGCAAAAAATGCATTAATGTGGAAGTTCAGAGCATTAATATCTATGGTTCAAATATGCAGAGTTTTGGTTTGGTGTTATCAGCGTGATGCAGAGTCTGTGATATGATTTAGAGTTTCTCATCAGTTCATCAGTGTGATGGCGGTGGGGAAGAAGCTGCTGCAGAACCTGCTGGTCCTGCATTGAATGCTGTGAAGCCTCTTCCCAGAGGGCAGAAGGGAGAACAGTCCATGGTGGGGGGGTGAGGGGTCATTGATGATGTCACGGGCTCGGGACACGCAGTGCATCAAACACAATCAATTAACTTTGGGCCATCTAGCAACAACTTGCTTGTTGCTAGATGGCCCAGAAGTTTATTAGCAGTACAACCTATTATTCAACTAACTGGTACTATCCTCCAGCTGTTTGCCTTGATAAAAAAACCTACTATTTTTTTTAAAGGTAAAGTGGAGGATGTTCTTTTCCTGAGTGGATCATCTCAATCCGTGGTCCTTCTAACTGTTAATCATTCTGGTGATATGCTTCATGTGCTCTTCCCCATTTTCACTAACCTGTGGTGAGTCTGACATAGTGTAGAAATTGGAAATCTTCTTTTGTACAAGAAGCTTTTTTGAGCGATGCAAACAGCAACTTTTAAACAGAGCGCGCTCCAGGAGAAATGGGCTTCTGCATGCTCTCGCACGCGTTTAATAGGCATTCCCCCTCGGGTACATGGTTATGAACAGTGGTGTCAAAAGTTCACACATTTGTTACCTAAGTAGAAGTATAGATACTGCAGTTTAAAAACACTCTAGTTAAAGTATCAACTTGATCTCTTTACTCAAGAAGAAGTGAAAAAGTATGTGCTGCAAAAACTACTTAAAGTATAAAGTAAACTTAAAAAAACATCCAGATGCCACTATATGAACTGAAAGCTCAATTTTTGGACTATTTGGAAAAATCCTCTGAGATAGGGCCAAGGATGAGGGAGGTCTGGTTGGTCTCCGTCTCCCGATACGCTCTCGCCTGTGTCCGACCTTTCAGACATTTCAACATCTTTTTCTGAATCCCACATTGTAGCATGGAATAGACAATTCACGTTAGCAATTTGAAGAACACCTGCTTGCTTCTGATGGTTTCCTTTAGCTAACCAATGAGTGTTTGCGTTCTATGACTCATCCAATCTGCTGAGGCCGACTGGGGTTCAACGAGACAGAAGCAGACATAGAAAAAGAAGCATAGATACAAAAAGCAGCTGTAAAAGGCGGCCCCGTCCAGGAAACACACAGCCAGGCAGACGAGCTCCGAGCCAGCTCCCATGCCAGAGGATGAAGAGAGCACATCCACCCAGCCACGGCCAGAGAAACAGGACCACACCTGAAAACAGGCCGATCTCCAACATCTACAAACAAGGGTGTTGATGGAAGCAGCACAGCTGATATTTCTTTCCAGGATGGAGTCACAGCCAAACAGCAACAGACGAGGCAAAGCTACTCTGAGGAAAAGCAGAGAGAGCAGAACGTTAGAGATTGAACTAACAGATTCTGCAGAGTGGGAGAATAGAGATAGAATGAAGCAGAATGATGAAAAAGGGGTCCCTATGTCCTCCAGCAGTCTAAGCCTATATTAGCAGAACTATAGAGATAGATCAGGATAACCTGAGCCACTCTAACTATAAGCTTTATCAAAAAGGAAAGTTTTAAGCCTAGCCTTAAAAGTAGACAGGGTGTCTGCCTCACGGACTAAAACTGGTAGTTGGTTCCACAGGAGAGGAGCCTAATAACTAAAAGATCTGCCTCCCATTCTACTTTTAGAAATTCTAGGAACCACTAGTAAACCTGCAGATTGAGAGCGAAGTGCTCTGTTAGGAACATAAGGAACAATCAGATCTCTGATATCAGATGGAGCTTGGCCATTTAAGGCTTTATATGTGAGAAGGAGGATTTTAAATTCAATTCTTGATTTAACAGGAAGCCAATGAAGAGAAGCCAGGATAGGAGAGATATGATCTCTCTTTTTCATTTTCATCAGAACTCTGGCTGCAGCATTTTGGATCAGCTGAAGGCTTTTAACTACAGTTTGTGGACTTCCTGATAGTAAAGAATTACAATAGTCCAGCCTTGAAGTAACAAATGCATGGACTAGTTTCTCAGCATCACCCCTGGACAGGAGATTTCTAATTTTTGCAATGTTCCTCAGATGAAAGAAGGAAATTCTGGAAACCTCTTTGATCTGGGATTTAAATGACAGGTCCTGATCAAAAATAACACCAAGATTTTTTACTTTATTATCTGAAATCAGTTTAATCCCATCCAAATGAAGTGACTGGCTAATCAGCTTCTTTTTCAGAGACTCTGGTCCAAAGACTATAACTTCTGTTTTGTCTGCATTCAGAAGCAGAAAGTTAAGAGTCATCCAGGTTTTTATGTCTTCAGACATGCCTGTAATCTATGTAATGGGTTAGCTTCATCTGGATTATAGACAGATATAGCTGGGTATCATCAGCATAACAGTGAAAATTAATCCCATGCTGTCTAATAACTCTACCAATTGGGAGCATGTATAAAGTAAAGAGAATTGGTCCTAGCGCTGATCCCTGTGGTACTCCACAGGTAACCTTTGAGCATGTTGAAGATCTATCATTAACATAAACAAACTGAATTCGATCAGATAGATAAGATTTAAACCAGTCTAGAGCTGTTCCTTTAATTCCAACAAAATATTCAAGTCTTTCTAAAAGAATATTATGGTCAACTGTATCAAATGCAGCACTAAGATCCAACAGGACGAGCACAGATACAAGTCCATTATCTGAGGCCATGAGAATATCATTAGTGACTTTCACCAGAGCTGTTTCAGTGCTATGATGAGCTCTAAAGCCAGACTGAAACTCTTCAAAAAGTTCATTATGGTGGAAGTGATCGCAAACTTGTTTGGCAACTACTTTCTCAAGAATTTTGGATAAGAAAGGAAGATTGGATATAGGTCTATAATTGACCAAGTCATCTTGGTCAAGAGACGGTTTCTTAAGCAGAGTTTTAATTACAGCAACCTTAAAAGCTTTAGGTACATATCCCTGTAACAGAGATAGATTAATCACATCTAAAATGGAGGAGGAGATCAAAGGGAATACCTCCTTAAATAACCTGGTTGGAACTGGATCTAACATACAAGTTGACAACAATTTTGCTAATTCAGAAAGTTCAACTGGATCAAAGCAGTCTAAACCCGGTTCAGATTCCATGACTACCTCAGGTACAATCGCGGATAGAGGAGTGCTTATGATTTTATTTGGATGGAGCCAATGATCTGCATTGGATGGAACACATGACGGGAAATAAATATTTAGAAACATTAAACCGAAGCCAAGAGTAACGAGTAACATTGGTTTCAAAAATGTAAGGAATAGAAAGTAGAGATACTTGTGTGAAAATGTAATGAGTAGAAGTCAGAAGTCAGAAAGAAAAATAAGTAATGGAGTAAAGTATAGATACCTAAAAAGTTTACTTAAGTACAGTAATGAAGTATTTGTACTTGACACCTTTGGTTGTTAAATTGGAGAGCGCGGATCTTTTAAAAAATCTGTGAAAATCCTCCACTATACCTTTAATTGATTTTATCTCAATAATTCTTTTTCTGTAGCTTTGGAATATAAGAAATAATACAAAGACAGCAGGCATCAAATCGCACCAAATTTTTTTTTTATTCTATAAAAGAAGAAGAAAGGGAAGAGGGGGGGGGGATCAAAATAATCACAACTGTACAGGGAGAAACCGACTTTTAAACACCATGAGTCACAGTATCAAAAAGCTCAAGTTTTCCACTCTGATCTTTACACTTTTGTTCTGTACAAATAAAAAAAGAAAAGTAAGCAAGAGAAAGAAATATTATTGATATCTGTATTATTATGATAACTGCATTGCACTGCGTAAATACACTACTGGCCCATAAGTTACTGCATTCAATAGAAAATAGCTAAAAATGGCGAGTTTGATTGATTCACGGTGAGTCGAGGCACTCGCACACAGACGGACACAGTCGCTCACGTCTCAGACATGAATTAGTCCGTTTAAGGTCTCAGCAGGGGTTAAAACTAGCTTTCACAGATCTAGGTTCCCGTTTCTATACAGTTAAAATAAAAGACAGAAAAACAAAAAAAGACTCTGAAGGAATACTGAACAATATTAGATCAACAGAAACAACCAGAAGCAGAAAACTAATTCATCATAATGTGAAAAAGTATTTGCTGTCTTACAGAATTATTCAGGTTTATCTTTTAGTCGTAGGTTTCATTAAATCAAACTAATTCTTTTATGATGAAGAAAAAATAGAGGAAATAAACAAAAAGCAGCTTTGAAACAATGATGGAATTTCAGTAAATAAACCCAAACTTCTTTAACCAAAGCAGGACTAATTAGTACTTTTATTTTTCATTTTGTTGAAAGCTGAATTGTATGACCTATACTGAAATCTCAAGGAATGACTAATGAGGAACATTTCTGACATTAAAATATTCCATAAGCCCTGATTTGAAGACATTTAACAAAAGGGCCCAAATTATCAAATAATTGCTTCATATTAAACAAACTTAAAGACAATAATCCGTTTAATCTATGAAGGAATGACATAATTTTCCATACTGGGACGGGTTGGATTTATTGGCCTGTTTCCCAGAAATAAAATCAGCATCTAAAAACATCAACCTGTCATTTTTCTGCTATTTTTATTTTTTTTTTGTCTAATATTAAAATTTTTTTGATGACCTGAAATATTTAAAAGTGGCAAAGAAAAAAAACTGTAGTATTTTGTAAGGGAGCAAATACTTCCCCACCCTGGTGGATATGGATCATACCTTCAACAACTTTAAAATCCCACACTAACAACTTTTAAGTGAGCTGCCATCGGCGTGTTTGACTGCGCTTACATGTTTACATGAGCATATGAGATTTTATTGTGCTTGTTTAAGATTTTGCCAAAACCTGCCATTAAAAGGACATTTTAAAGTGCTGCAATCTGAAGAGAATCAACCTCCAGGGTGAAAAATACAAATATTTCATCTGTTTGAGACCAGATTGCTTTGCTTTCAAACAGGATTTGGTTCCATTCTGCAGTAAAGTTTGACTTTAACATTATTTCTGCCTCTGGAAAAACACGTTTGAAATTGTAGGAGTTATATTTGTGATTTAAGGAGATTGAGGGTGTTTTTTTTTATTTCAGCAAATATTTCATCTGGATGTTTTACTGGACTACTGAAATAATAAAAATACTAGTTTCAAGTAACAGTGTTGGGCGGCCTTTTGAATACAAATACTATAAAATCAAATGTTTAAGTCATTACCGTGATATTTAAAGAGACAGTTTGATAAAACGCTGGGGAAACCAGTAAACGTTACGCTCTGGGACTTAAAGATGCGTCTCAATTTTCTCAGATGCTAAAAGTCAAACCTAGAATGATTTTTCATGCTTGGGTGGTGAATTCAGTTTGAAATCTAAAACATCTGTGGGATCTGCTCACATGTTAGGGGAACTCATTCAGCAGTACAAACAAATTAAAAATTATTACAGAATAAATATTTAGAAGAAAGCCGAGTGCTGCTGATTTACTCATCAGAATTAACCAGATGTTTCATTCTAATAACCAGCAGTCCAGTCATGTTTCACCCAATTTATAAAGCTGGGGCTCAAACTCTGACTTTTTCTTTTTGTCTAAAAAATGTCAAAAGAGTAAAGAAATAAATGTTAATAATTTCTATTCTAAAACTAGATGTATCCGTGTCATTTAGTTACTTCTACTCCTTTAGTTCAAAACTCTCCAGCTTCAGTCAAATTATACATTAAGACATCGTACCATTATTTGGAGATTTAAAGTTTAAAAATCAATAATAATAAGAGAATAAGAGCTCTAACCAAATACATTAGAATAATCCATTTATTTGTCGTTTGCTACGGTTTTATAGTAACTACCAGATCTAAAAATGGGACTTCAGTCAATTCAATAAATGGTTTCTTTTTATTTTGGGTCTTTATGATGAATTTATTTGTTAGTTTGTTATTCATTTGTTAGTTTGTTATTGCTTTAAATGTTTTTAAACTTTTTTTAATAAAGCAAGTAAGATAACATTTTAAGCTAGCTTGCTTTTGAGACCACTTTTAAGTGTTTTGTGGTTCTTCATTTAACAAATAAGGATGCTTAATTTAGTCCATTTATACTCATTAATGTAAAAATGTTTTTCTTTTACAACAGATTCTAGTAATTGAACGCTAAGTACTGGTAAATATCTGAAAATTAGGCATTTTAGATTAGAGGTCAAACTTATTGATATGCGATGGTGATATGTCTTCACATTTTTTCCCTAAGAATTCCAAAATTTAGAATATTTTTCAGTTTAGCTTAAAAAAGATCTCTGAAATGCTAAATGGCATCATTTGTTGTTTTCCCAAACAACCAAACATGAATCTACTTCAGGAAAACTTTTAAATTCGTTTCTGAAACACGTTACTTTGAGTTTTGACTCATTATAATATTTAACACCAAAAGACTTATTTGGGACATAGATTGAAAAAAAACATCACATCAAAGGAGAAAAATGGTACTTAAATCTACCGTTTTACTAAATTAGCTTAGTTTGAACTTTACTGGTCAGAACTGGGTTGGTTTTTTTCTGGTTTGTTTTTTCATAGAGCAACTTCATTTTTAAGTTTGTTTTTAAAAGGCTGACATTTCAATTAGTGAGTTTAAATTTTAAAGTACCTTAAGTTTGTCCTACACAAGATAGTATTGCAATACTTCATCCTTGGGTATTGTTTGCCATTATTTCCTAGGCTGAGTTGTAAATCTTTACATAATATGACATTTAAACCTACAGCTGTAGCAAAATAATTGGAAACTTCTTAAGAAGTGGGAGAACAAAAAGATTATCGTTATTCCATGGTAAACGTTAACAACCGAAGAACTAATGTTAGATAGCATCTGTGTAAAATAATTTACTGGTCAGGGCTGATGATACCTGCTCATCTTTCATAAATGGAATTTAAAATTTAGAGGTTTTGTTAAGTTAAATCTTGAAAGAAAGCAGAACGTTTTAATTTAGATATATGAAATGTTGACTAGAAGCTGATCCTGTATGGTTTAGTTTTCCAGTCAATATTTGTATAAACAGCTGAGTAACTGAAAACTTTCAAAAATGAAAAAAAGTTTTTTTTTTTTCCTATTCCACTTCGATATTACCAACTATTTACCAATTAAGATGTAGCAGTCATGGTTTAAATTTGAACTTCCCTAAATTAAATAGCATTTTCCAATGGTACTTCAGTTGGATTTTGACTTTAAAACCTAAATTAAAAAGATGAAATGTTAAAATCACAAGCTAGTTTAACTCCATTTGCTTCAGTGAAAAAAATATAACCTCTTTAGTTTGTTTCTTTTTTATATAACATTAATATCTACAAATTTACTACACTGAAAAACATTTTCATCTTTCAATTAACCTTATAAAGCAAAAAAAGTTAGCATTTATGTTATTCCTTCAAAAAAGCTAGCGCCTTTTTTATTAGCATGCTACATTTATGTAGCATCTTTTGTCTCCTACAGCAATTTGGTTAAAATGGCTAAAACGTTATCCCAGTAAAATAGACTATCTAGGTATGTTTACTGTATGTGTTTGATTATTTATTAAACTTATGACGGTAATAAAAGTTAGTTTTCCATTTAACTGCTTTTAGGCCTTTTGTTTGAACTTGCCTGAAGTTTAGCTAAGCTAACCAACCATAGTTAGCATTTCAGTGCCCTTTGTGTGACTGAAATTAAAGCAGGTCCAGTGATAAATTATTAAGCTCTCTTACTATTTAAAAATAAAAACCCTGTTCATCTTTTTTTTATATATATAAAATACCCCACCAGAACGGCCTCACACACACGTACATGCTCACCAACATCACTGTAAAAACAAAGCTATTCTCCATGCAACACAAGTGTTCACAACACAAGTGGGACCACTTTTTAAAGAAACTACCAAACAAATGTATTAGATTTGGAGAGGGGAACACATGATGAAACACATTTTCATCAAACCAACAAAGGAAGAAAAAGAAAAAACATTTTTTTCACATTATCTAGTCAGTGTTAAAAATAGAAATTCACCCGTTACATTAACTCTGCACTTTTTGACTATATACAGATATGTACATGGATTTCTTTTAATTATTTGTCCTTAATGTCTTTATCAACAGTTTATAAAAAAAAGAAAATTGCAATCAAATGCATAAACTCTTCTAGAAAGATGTGCTTAGTAACTTTTTCTTTTCTTTTTTTGTTTTTAGTCGAAGCAAGGTGGGGGGGGGGGACAATTAGAAAAATGGGAACATTGGGTTTTGCTCTTGTAAAAAGAACAAAATCCATCCAAAGAAAGAGCTGAACTCATTTAGAATTTATTTTAAATACCTATTTTATGTGTAAAGTTATTCATTTTCATTCATATTTCATTTACATATTCACTAATTTTTGCCGATTTTTTTATAAATTCCAGAATCGGATCCAGTGATTGCGTTGGATCTTCTTTAGCAATCTGCCCTCTACGTAAACTTAACTCACAGAAATCCAATTCCAAGCCAATTCCATTTTAATCACCTAAAATATGCTCTAATTTTGGAAATTTTAAAATCCCAAAAATCATACATGGTTCATAACCAGAACAAAGGTTATGTGTTTCGCCTGTGGAGCTGGTTGACAGTTGCCTTTTGTATCTATGCTTCTTTTTCTATGTCTGCTTCTGTCTCCTTGAACCCCAGTGGGCCTCAGCAGATGGCCGCTCACACTGAGCCTGGTTCTGCTGGAGGTTTCTTCCTGTTTAAAGGGAGTTTTTCCTCTCCACTGTCGCTACAAGCATGCTTAGTGTGAGGGATTGCTGAAGAGTCAATGAGTCGATGCAATCAGCTGGTTTTCCTTAGATAGAAAACTTTGAATCAATCTGACTGGATGATCTGGTGAACTGGAAAGTCCCTTGAGATAACGTGTTGTGAACTGGAGCTATAGAAATAAACTGAATAGAATAGAATTTTTTTTTTTGCACAGAAACAGACCAGAACCGTCCACAAACCCTTGTAAAAGCTTAAAATCTGTTGGCTTTGCTCAACAGTACAGGCTTCGGTCTGGACGTTTCCTAATTTTCAAGGTTATTGTGAGTTCAAACCACCAGCTAGGTTCTACTAACTGAGTTGAGCAGAACAGCCAAAGGAGCCATGTCTGCGTTTTGTTGCATAATCAAGTTCAGCTCTGATCAGGGGTTGGAAACATGGAAACCGTGGGTCAGAGAGCAGGACCAAGAGACGGGATCAATTCTGCTCCAGAACCTCACTATTCCAATGCTGAACAGACATAAGGATCAGCACTGAAACCACATTAAATACAGACTCTGTATTTTGTGGAGCATATTGTACATTTACAGAGAGGATTGACCCAACCTGTGGCAGAAATGCTGTGGAGTAGATCCCTTCTAGTTTCCCCCAGTAGTCTGACCCTAAAGGCGTGATGGACCCTGACCGCCCGGCACAGTGCCTGTAGTATGATTCAGAACCTCTGATAGACGACCCAAAGCAAACAGCTGTCCCACACCGCTGGATGGGTCAGAAAAATCTCTATGGACTGCAGACTTGAAAGATTTCTGGAGCTGCTAATTCACAGATTATTCTTTTTAACGGAGATCCTAAAATCTTCAATGGTCTGGCTTTATGAAAAACTACCACACGGCCTGATTTTAAACTGTTTGGACGGCAGACGTCATCTCTCAGCGGTTCTGGTTTTGCCCTTACAGATTGACTTCAGTTATTAAGGCTCAACAGGCAAGAGGTAAAAGAACAATGACAAGTGCCTGCAACGAAGACCTGTAAAAATGTTCTTTTCTGATTCTTTGATTTTAATCTCAAAGCTCACCCACAGACACACAAACGCAGGCATGTGACACAATCCCAAGTCTCCCTGCTCTTATATTTCCCTTCTTAAAACTCCATCTCTCTCAGACAATCAAAAACAAAAAAGGTCTGATTTATTTGTTTAGCTGTTGTAACTGTTCAGAGCAGCAAACCTGGAGGAAAGAGAAAACAAACTGTGCACTGATGGACCGGCTTCTTTTTGTTTCTTTCTTTTGTAAAACATCCAAATGAAGACATAAAAAAGCAAATACTGCTGCAAAAAAAGAGCGGAAAGGTGTGAGCAAGCCCGAGAGAGAGAGAGGCGGGGGAGGGCAGTCCGACATAAACAACATGAAATCAAATCAGTCTCTAAAAAGTTCACAGTCTTGCAGCTCCGAGTACCGAGGAGGGAAGGTGGTGATGGGGAGGGGAGCGTGAAAGAGTCGTCACTTCAGCTGCTGCAGACAGTCGCCTAAATACTTTATCCACAAATATGGGAGGTCGTGTTTCTAAAGCACCCATGAAACCCCAGGAGGTCTAAGTCAAAATTACTTTTTTCAAACCAAACATGGATTCTCCTAAACAGTAAGAATGCTAAGTACATGTTTACTATGATACGAAATAAATGATGAGAGAATGAAGATCCCAAAAAATGGGGATCAAATAAAGGATTGCATTAAACCAACCTGCCCTTGGTTAACATGTCAGCAGCGTCGCAGGCCGCCGTTCTGTTGGTTCAGCGTGCTTCATCAGACCAGCTAACCTATAGACAATACGCACGCGCAAGACGTCAGATCTGCCTGTAAAATAGACTTTAAACTGCCTCAAGGGCCTCTGTCCCTTCATTCATGTACAAAAAAAAACAATATGAGATCAGATCGCTTTATGCTATAAAAAAACACCAAAAAGTAATTAACAGACTCAGGTTTCAGCTGAGTTCAAAAACCTACAATGCAGCAACTGAGTTCTGAGAAAGTTTAAAAATCAATCCACTGCACTTTGTTTCCAAGGTTTGAAGATGTTTCGCTTCTCATCCAGGAAACTTTCTTAAGTCAAAATTTGAATTTGATTGTCCAGTGGATTGTTTTTAATTTTCTTTTTTTTTGGAATAAGTAATTCCATTGTTTTTTTTTGTACATGAGTAAAGGGATACACACCTGTATAAAGGGGTATGGACTATAGGTATGCTGGTCTGACTGGGTATCTGACAGAACACTGACTGTCAGATACCCATCTTACGGGTCTGACTGACCCATAACATGATGCATGAACTGGGAGTGGAAGGATATGCTTTTCATTAAGCCCAGATTTCTACATTAGAAGCCATTTTATTTATCTAATATAATTAATTTCCTTTGAAGCTGATTTTATATTTTATTATTCGTTACCCAAATCATCAAAATCAACAAAAATAAAAGCTATAAATCTATCAGTCTGATTAATAGGATGCACCAGTAGTGTGTATTTATGGCCAGAGCACTGATATCTCCTAATTTCTTGCGTTTTGGCTGCTTATTTGTGTTGAGCAGGAGGGATTTAACCTAAATACTGCGTTTACTCTAACACTAGATCAGTGATTAATGACCTGGGGCTGATCACATGGTTGACATGAGGCATAAATGCAATGTTAACTTTGCTAAAAAGATTTATTGACACTACACTCTAGACTTAAACATAATTCAATATGTAAAAAAAAAAAAAGGAAAAAAAGAGCAACTGAATTGACATCTGGGTCATATAAGATTTTTTTTTTAAAACACTGAACAAAATTCCTCCATGTTGCCCCTACCCATCCTCCTCCTCTTGGATGGACTGATAGATGATTGGATGGATGCATGGACATCCCTGCTGCCGAGTGTGTTTCAGTCTCTCCTTCCTTTTCTGTTTTCATTCAGAAACTGAGTTCAGGATTGTAGAGCGTGGACTGAAATGAGGTGCACAATGTAGATAAGAATACGTCCACCATGCATACACACAAACGCAGACAAAGACTCCCAGTTTTCCTGGTGATTTCCATGTAGAGAGAAGGAGAAAGTTCCCATTCCTCTTTCCAGATTTAATTTAAAATTCCTCTGATGCACAAAGTGGAACATCGCAGGGGCTGCGAACTCTGACAATCCAAGGGGCGGGAGGGGTGGGGTCACGGGTTGGTTTGGAGGAACCTTCACATCATCACGTGGCGACGGCGGTGCAGAGACAGGTGATCTGACCGGGAGAAGGAGCGATCGCACTCCGTGCAGCGGAAAGGTTTGATTCCTGTGTGCTTGCGGAAATGTCGGGTGAGCTCGTCGGAGCGAGCGAAGCGCCAGGTGCAGCCCTCCCAGGTACAGTGGTACGGCTTCTCTCCTGGAATGTCACAAAAAAAAATTATTCCTTCGGTAACCAGGTGAATTTATAAATCCTAAATCAGCAATTTCATCTTTGCTTGTTGTTTCTATACTACTTGTATCTTTTCTTTTTGACATTAAGGTTCTGCTGCTTTATAGTCGGTGCAAAAAACCTCACTGAACGCAGAAAGGCTGGCTGCTATGAGATCTGCAGTTTTCTAGGAAACACTTTGGGAAAGGTAGCCCGCAGAAAAATGAGAACGCTTGAAATCAAACAAAGAAAAAAGGGTGGTGTACCAAAAAAAGGGGAAAAAAAGGCCTTGCATTTCAATGTTCACCAATTGAAGGTCGATTTAACCAAAATGCCATTATAGCCGGAGAGATGATGATATGCTTTTAGACTGTTTTGCACGTCTCTATGATGTAACGGCCTTAATGTACGACGAAACCAGAGGTTTTAAAAGTTCACAGCTCACCATGCATGTTCTCACACTGCGACGCTCTGATGCGATGTACTTGCTCACACTGTATGTCTAAAAACTAGTGTTACGCCAATGCCATTTTTTGGCCCCGATACCCGGTAACCTGACTCCGCCAGATGGATTTGCTCCGCATGTCCATCTGGAAACCTTCCGTTGAAGTAATTTGGGAAGGGGCGAAAATACTGGTTAGCTGATTGGCCTATGTTGGTGATAGACGGGCCAAATAAACCAATCAGATCAATGAAGCATATGACGTACTAACAGAGCGACGACGAAGAGGAGCCAATTGATAGATCAAACTCTTGGTGAAACCAGTCGGGAGAAGAGCAAAAACATCTTTTCCTCTGAGAAAAGCCTCCAGAGCAGTGTTTTGCTCTTCCTTCAGTGAAGAAATACTCTGTAATTCCGATAAAACTTGCTCGATAGCCACGCTAACGCTAGTTTCATCGACTGAAGCCGCCATGTTCTTTAGACTGAACTGTCGCGCTTCTCGTTGCGTCACACCCTAACCCGCCTCAAAGCCAACGCTGATTGGACGTTCGTTTTGTGAACGGCTCCAAATTTTCTTTAAAGGAAAGTAGCCAGACTGATCTGCGCATTAAACCTTGAAAGCTCGCGAGAACAGGATGGTCTCACGAGGTTAGATACCCGGTACCTGGCTGTGCAGAATCGGCCGATACCATCTGTTTGAAATTGATGTGTGTGTATATATGAAGAACTGCAGACTACCTGGATGTAAAATAATCACCATCATGGCTTCATGTCGAGCTGCTGCCTACCTTTGTGAAGCAGGAAAAACACTAAAACAAAGTTAATTCAGTAGAACTTTTTATTGCCTACCTGGAGTGGGTGACAATAGTTGAAGAAACTTTTGGCTCTCAAAATGATATCGGTGCCCTATTGGTTGGTACTCGCCGATACCGATGCCACCATTTTAGTGCTGGATTGGGGCCCCGCCCGATACTGGTATCGGTATCGATGCAACACTACTAAAAACCACACATCGGACTCACCTCCGAGAGATGGTGCTGGTCGGACCCGTCAATCTGGAAGGAAAAGAAGAAGAACTGCCTTGTTTGCGCAGTGCTCGAGGTTCTGGTAAACCGGCTCAACAGCAAGAGTCACCCAGAAACACCTTACGACGGCCGACAGACTTTCAAACATGTTTGATTTTCTCCCGACCTTAAGATTGCTGATCGGAAGGTTGAGGTTACCCCCTGTACACTATCAAGCTAAAAGTCGGCCCGATCAAAACAATCTTGGACGACTGGAATATTGGCCCGAAAAGCGCAAAAAATTGACCAGTGTGTGCCCGGCTCAATCAGCCTCTCATGACCACCTCCCGATCACGAATTGTAAGTTCAGGAGAAAATCAAACATGTTTGAAATTCAGTCGGCCATCGTGAGGTGGTTGTGGGTAAATCCTGTCGTTGAAGCAGAGCTACGAGACGATTTACCAGAAACTCGAGCATTGCGCATGTGCAAACAAGAGAGTTCTACTTCTTCTTCCAGAGTGACGAGTCCAAGTAGCGCCATCTCTTGATCGTATCAGAGCGTTGTGCCGCACAGTCTGAGCACAAACATCTTGAGCTGTGAACTTTAAAACCCTGTGGTTTGCAGTGTGAGCTGTAGCTGCGTTCAACGATTGAAAAAAATGCTACATTGTATGCCGGGCTTTAGCAGTTTACTCCCGCATGAAGGGTTTTTACAAACACTAGTGGAAGAGCACTGAACTGATCACCATTATAGAAACAAGCAAAAATAAAAACATAACAAAAAAATGGTGATGACGTCAATGTTTTTGTATTGACGCCTTTAAGAGCCAACCGTTTGTATAGCTTGATCTCTTTTTTTCGCTCTGATGAATGGCTGCTTTATATTCTCTGAAAGGATGGGTGTTGGCAGTGATGTGTGGGTTGCTCCGCTCCTACCTGTGTGTATCCTCCTGTGGGCTTTGAGATGGGAGCTCTTTGTGTAAACTTTTTTACAGCCTTCATAATCACACATGTGGATCCGCCGCCTCTTTAGGTCTAGTGTGTCGGGATCAACGGGCTCCAAGTCCATAACTGACCTGGGACAGAGAAGATCAGAGAGGGAGTCAGTGATGCTGGTCACTGTAAATTATTTTAAAATAAATTTCATATGCATCCTTATTTGTTTCATGTTAGTTTTTATAATCCTTTTCAAACATTTATGTTCGGTACTTTAATTCACCGGTAGATATTAACCAAGGAGAGCAGACCAGGGAAGGAAAAATCGTATTGTTTATCCATAATCTCTCATGCTGGTCTGCTTCTTCAGCGATTACTGCTTTAGTTTAAGCTTCTGTAGTTTGCCTTTAATCATTCAGTTTGCATTTTCCCCCTCAAATGTAGATTTCTTTTAAATTAAGGCAACGTCTTGAAAAGTTTGTTGTTGTCTCTTTTCTAAAATGCAAACAGGCACCAGCCCTATGCAGGGGGAGGAAGAAGTGGAGGCTCTGATCATCCAGTTTCCACTCTGCCCACCAGGTGGCGACAAACAACCATCCTATTTCTAACAGCTTCTCTGCATCCTATTTTACATTTAATTTTTTTGTTATTTTATCATATAAAATGTTTTTATTATCTTCTTGCTAACTTATAACAACGAAATGGAATGTATCCTGCAGAAACTAAACCCTCTCCTAAATTTAACTCTCTAAAGTGTCTCATTTCTAAAGCTCACGTTAAGTTAAAATGTTTTTTTGTTTAGTTAATGGATGTGCTAAGGGTTTAAAAAAACAAAAAAGTGATTTCAAGTCCATTCTAGGGAGAGGTGTGACGGCACACTGAATTACATAACCTTGTTTACACCCTGATTCTAGGACAGCCCTGCCCAGCAACACTCAGTCGCACAAGCAAATCTCTTTATGTCTCACACGGACTCACAAATGCTCAACTGTCCAAATCAATCTTTCTTATATATATATATATACATACATATCTACTGATATATATAGATACATATAGATATACACATCAAAAACCCAGGATCATGCTTATTTTTTAACCAGACAGTCTCTCTTTCAGGCACATACATGTTCCAGATTACAGCAGTGAGCAAACCATCGGCGCCCACACCCTAAAAATACAGTTAGGCAACACCACCACACCCAGCGGGTGTGGCAGCAAGTCTGTGCTGATTTTCTGGTGAACCAACTGGACACTTAAGGGCTGGTTATCCTCCTGCAGCAGTGTGTTGCAGCTTGACGCAGATATTTTTGATTTATGCTCAATATTGAAGCGTGGTCTGCGCTATGTTATTCCACGCCACAACGCAAGAGAGCCAATCAGGACCTAGCTGTGGGTCTAGATACGGCCGAGGCGGTGAGGAAGTGGGGGCCAGTTTGTGCGACAATAGAGGGACATGAGGGCCAAAAAGAGCGGGCATCCAGGTGGAATAAGGGTCCTAGCGTTCTCACGCACCTCGTTCTTCTAGCTGCTCCATCTTCACCAGGCGTTTTCCACAATGGCGGTCAGACAAACAAAACAAGCCGGTAAGGAACCAAACAGGAGATACGCATAGTGTAGAGAGGATGTAGATTTGACCAATCAGAGGCCTCCTGTCTGCGATCACCTAATTTTTTGGAGAGGTGCAACAGAGTGTCTGCAGAAAGGGCGGGGCATATCTGCGTTAACTGCGACACAAACGCATGCGACCTGGTTTCTGAGCATAAATCTGCCTTTAGAGCCTGCGCAGCTCACCAACAGGGGGTCAGGTCTCTAGTTTTTTTGGTGTCAATGGAGGCTTTTCCACCCCCCACCCCCCGGCTGCATGTCTGTTGAGGCCATCACGCTGAGTTAGATTGATGATGTCACCATTGTGGCAGAAATCAGGAAAGTAAACAATGGAGAGCAACATGGAAGGGAACAGGGTGGCGTAAGTGTGTTTTATTTTTTCGTGCTTTTGTGCTCTCACCAGTGTTGCTCCATGTTTGTCGAATGGACGCAGATCAGATGCATCTGCCGTGTTCTACAGACATCAGTACGTTGCACTCTATGGTATGACGTAAATCAGTGGATTGACCAATCTCTGATTTTCCCCACTGTACGCTGAAAGGAGCCGTATGAAGGCAATCTTCGAGTCGATCGACTCCGTTTAGTGAGCCGTTCCCACTGCCACTGAAGGCCGATTGTTTCCGGGTTTAAACGGGTTTTTCGGCCAGTGGGAAATGGGTATAAAGACAAAGTAACGTGTTTGCGGAACATCTCTGGCTTAAGTTAATTTATGGAGCATGCAAACTGCACCACCAGTCTCTCCGTATACCTCCTGTGTTTTGCAGGCTGGGCGTATCCACTGTGTTCAGCTGTACAGTGAGTTATATAAGGTTATATAAGCATCCAGTCATGGCTTCACTGCAGTAATGTAATTAGTCAGGAGCCTGCAGGCGAGGGTGGTGACCCACACAAAGACCAAATTTCTCATAAACCCTGCTGCACATTACACTCCTGCTGGCCCTGCTGACTTGTATTATGGCTTCTAGAGTCAGCTGACGTCGTATTAATGTTTCAATAGCTTTAGAGGTTTGCAGTGAAACCGCACTTTGCACAACAGTTCATCATGGTTCACTGGAGATCTGATAGATGAAAACTGACCTCTCTAGATCAAGGTATGAAGTTCTTTGTAAATTACTTTTTAAGGTTTATGTAATAAAAACAAAAAGAAGCTGGAGCTTATTTTTGTCTTTTTAATGGTTTGTTTTAGGTCATCAGACGAGGGAGAGTTATTCAAGTTTGTCAAAGAAGGAGCTTTAAAAAGGAAATAATGTAAAAAAAAAAATAAAAAAAAAAAGCAATAATTAAAAAGGCCAAAAGATCATGTTGAAAATAATAATCCTATTCAAAAAAAGTTGTGAAAAGTTTCTCTTCCATTAGGCGTTGCTACGTAGATGTGGTTTGATCTGCTGTTCAGTTTTCTTCATGAATTACCTGGAGATTTATCCAGTAGAGGGGAACTCCAGCTGCCCAGAATAAACTTATGCAGGATCAGGGGTCTTCAATGTTTTCCAGGCCAAGGACCCCCAAACTGATGGCGACGCAAATGCAATTGGCGTAACACTAGTTTTTAGACATAAAGTGTGAGCAAGTAGATCGCATCAGAGCGTCGCAGTGTGAGAACATGCATGGTGAGCTGTGAACTTTTAAAACCTCTGGTTTCGTCGTACATTAAGGCCGTTACATCATAGAGACGTGCAAAACAGTCTAAAAGCATATCATCGTCTCTCCGGCTATAATGGCATTTTGGTTAAATCGACCTTCAATTGGTGAACATTGAAATGCAAGACCTTTTTTTTCCCTTTTTTTTGGTACAGCACCCGTTTTTCTTTGTTTGATTTCAAGCGTTCTCATTTTTCTGCGGGCTACCTTTCCCAAAGTGTTTCCTAGAAAACTGCAGATCTCATAGCAGCCAGCCTTTCTGCGTTCAGTCGACAGCCATGTTTCAGACATGGGACTTGCCTCTAAAGTACTTCGAGTTCGTGGTTGGCCCGATTATAAGCTCTCCACCACCATGCCTGACAGAATGAGTTGGGGTTAAGGTGTTACATATGATGATCAAACATTTCTCCTGCAGTCTGATTTGTCCAAACATGGATGCAATTGGGGTGGGGGACGCAGGGAGGACGTGTCCCCTGCAATTTTCAAACGTCCGTTTTGGTCCCCCTGCATGTTCTACTGTCCAAAAAAAATGTTACGCTACAGTACACAGAAATGTGTTGAGCACTAGGACCAAGCAGAAAACTGCAGCTCAAACTGAAGCTTGATTCCTTGATTTTAGCCCGCCCACGAGCTCCTGATTGGCCCACCGTTTGTTCTGGTGTGATTGGCTATCACAGCTGAGAAGCTCACTTTACAAACATCTGATTGGCCACTGAATCTGGTCTGTGATTGGACGGCCAAACACGCTGAAGTTAGTTACAATAAAAAACAGACTCAATGATGACAACAAAAATTATTTAATTATTTTTTTTACTTATTAACGCGAAATTCATTAAATCACCGCAAACTTATTAGTTTTAGGCATAAATAATGATTCATTGATTATTCGTTGCTGACCGATCTTTTCCTTTAAAGGTAAATTTCTTGTTAAATTTCTTTTTTCCAGGAAGATTTTGTATCTTGTGATTCGGTTTCTCTCTGCTCTACACTCTTGAATGCATCTTTAAATTCAGGAATATCGTAAATATCCCTCATATCCCTGAGAAGATGATTATTCTCTATTTTCCATCCCGTGTTGCTTTGAACAGATCATCAGGGGGCTGTTTCAGTGTTTACTCACCCTGCGTCGATGCTTTGAGCGCTGAGGGAGGCCGATCCAGACTCTGTGCCGCTCTCCACATCGCTGTCACTCTGATACTCAACTGGTGATGTTGAACCCGGCTTGATGCGAACTGCAGCAGAGAGGAAAGGGCGAACAAATCAGTGGTTTGAAGAAAAACAAGGAAATGATGGAAGGTGAAAAACAAGGAGGGGTTAGAAGAAGAGAATAGAACAGCAGGGGGTTAATTGGAGAATTACAATGTCAGGATTTAGGCAAGACAAAGGCTGTCTGAGTGAGCGAGCGCGGCGGAGGGTGTGGTCTGCTAAACTGCAGCATTATAGGCTCAATTAATGGAAATCCTCAGGAGGGAATTTTCTCTATGCGCCCGTATTACTATATTTATCACACTTTTATAACTGTATTTCTTTCAAACTTAAAATCTTGTGAACTCCCAGTGGCTAATGAAGAATCAGATGAAAGCTCCATGTCTGTGTTGGTTTTCCCTGAGCCTTGGCAAACTGCTAAACTCCTCACAGATGCCTGCTTATCATGAAGTCAGGAGGCTGTTTGTTTTTCAGCTGCAATCTCTTGATAGCGCAGAGGCACGGCCCTGACTTGTTGGGTTTGGAGAGAGGAAAACTGTCTGAATCAGATTCCTCCGTGGTGCATTCATGGTCCTGGCTTTTTTTAGACTTCAGGGATTAAGACTATTTGTAAATAAAAGGATAAAGTGGTCCAACTTGTGCAGAATGGACAGAAAAGAGCTGGAGATTTGTGCAGATTGGAGCCAAATCTATGAATTATTTTCATGACATTCTGATGTTTAAGTTCAAATTCATTATGGTTTCTGCATCCTTATTGTTCAGGACAAGCAACCACAGCTGAGATACTAATTCAATATTAGTATTAAGATCAGATTTAGCTTTCCAGCCAAACAAACAAACACGAGCCAGGCTTTAATAAATCGAGCTCCAACCCTAAAACTGGATTTTCTTCCTGATAACTATTATTCCACATTGTTGCACCACTTTTTATCACACTTTTCCCCTCCATGCAACTTTCCATCACTCCATAAAACACTCCTCTTTCCTGAACACATTTTAGGGTTTATTAAAAAGATGTCTGTCGGAAGCTTTCATGTGATTATTTATCTTATTTCTGTTTTTAAAATAATTTAAAAAAAATCTCCATATATTTGTTGGTGAAGATTCTCAGTCATTCAGGTCATAGTGATTCCAAAATAAGAAAATTAAACAAACCACTGGACTTTCCAAGTTTGAAGACGTTTCGCTTCCAATGCAAGATGCTTCCCTTCCCTTTATCAACCCCCTTTCAGAGACATAGACAGGTATGGGGCATTGCAGGCTAACAAAGAAGCCAAACGACCCCCATTCCAAAGGGGGGGACCCGTTCATCCGTTTCTATTTGCATGTTTTCTAAACTAAAACCAGGCTTTGTTGGGCTGCTGGATAAAACCTGGAACTAAACGCTATTTCTGACATTTTGAATTAAAAAAGCTTCCTGGATGGAAGAGAAACGTCTTCAGACCTGGAAACAAAGTCCAGTGGATTGATTTTAATTTTCTTTTTTTGGTATTTCATATATTATAAGACAAATACAGGACAATCATTTATTTCCAGGTGGATCATCTCAATCAGTGGTCCTCCTAACTGTCAATCATTCTGGTGATATGTTTACGTAAGGCCGTCCTACGCGCTCGTCCAGTTAGCTATCTTTTTCTGCGCACTTTCAGGCGTATATCAGTGGTGAGCTACGGTTTCAGACAGTCATTGAAGCTCACCTTTCTCACCGCCGTTGTTTGAAAATGGCCGAGGGTCAGAAGAAAAAAAGTGTCTACGAAGTGAATAAGAAGAAAAGAAAGGCCTCAGAAGAGGCAGATATATCCCAGAATGCTTTGCTCTTCGTGCATTTGATGTCACAGTGGCGTCTGTCGCCATAGACTATCGCTACCCGACAGCAGCTAACTACTAATAACGAAAACGGTGCAGGCACCGCACGGTGGAGGAGGAGTTACGTGACCAGCAGACTGAAAAGTAGTGATCATCTGTCCGAAAAACAGTGGAGAGGGCGCGTCTTTTAAAAAATTCACAAAAATCCTCCACAATAAATATTTACAGTTGGGCGTACACTGTACTATGTTTTTTGCCCTTTTCAGGATGATTCTCCAGTCGAGAGAATTTTCCAATCGGGCCGACTTTCAGCCTGATGGTGCGTGGTGTAGTGAACAGGCGGTAACGAGGGGCGACCAGCCTCTAACGACCACCTCCCCATCAGGAATCATAAGGTTGGGAGAAAATCTAAAATTTGAAATTCAGTCGGCCGTCGTAAGGTGGTCGTGGCTAAATGGCTCAGTGGGCAAACAAGGATTTTCTTTTTAGGGCTTCTACTTCCTTTCGTTTGGCTTCCGGATAGACGAGTCCGAGTAGCGCCATCTCTCTGCGGAGCGTGAGTTTTTAGACGTACGGTGTGAGGAGGTAGATCGCATCAGAGCGTCGGGCTGAACAAACATCGTGAGCTGTGAACTCACTATAGTGTGAGCTGTAGCCATGGGCAGCGAATAAAAATATGGCACAGTGTACGCCTGGCTTAAGGAGAATCTGTGTCTTTATGATGCATACTGGTTCATGGGGCTCAGTTACTGTCAGGGTCTTTGTATGAGACTCATTAAAATGCAACCAATGAAACCAATATTGCCAAAGATGCTTTCAATGACATTTCTTATGCAGGTTTTTAAGGCTTTGTGTTAAACATCCTGGACCCACTGGGTCCCACATCTGACCAAGAGTTATCCTGAATTAGGTAATTAACATTGGGTCATTATGGAGACAGTCCTACCAGGCTGGAACATTTAACAGTTTTTAATGTTTTACAAAAAAGGTGTTTCTTATTTCTTTCAAAGACTAAATACATTAATACCAAGATATAAAAAAGAAGCCTTTTTTTCATGTAAGATGTATTTCTGTTAGCATGTGGTCTGCTAATACGCTGCTTGAGACAAAAGTGTCCCCCACCCCCCCGACTGCTATCTGCAGGAATGTGGAAACCCAGCAGTTCAAAGGCCAGTCGGCCTGAACAGAGCAGTGAGGGTTGGGGAGGTTTGAGGGGTGTTTCAAGGAATTTGGGTGGAGTATATATATATATGCACACATGGGGAGGGTCGCCTACCCAGGGAATCCTCACTTTTTGTCTCTTAAGACCATCATGCTCCCCCCAGCCCTCCGGTTGCTGCAGCTTTTCTTTTTCAAAGGAAAACAACCCATCTTGTCTCCCTTCCAACCCCCCCCCCCCCCCCCCCCCCCCCCCCCCCAGCCGCTCCCCTCTCCTCCACATCCTTCCTGCCGGACCCTCCCGACTCCACATCATCATGTAGCCTGCTCCCTCTCTCCACCTTCCCACTGAGCTTTAAATCTCCTCTGCCTCCCACACACCGCTGCGGCGCATGAAACGTCGTCTGCTCCAGCTTGCAGCCCCAGAAGGCCGAACAGAAAGTTTCCACTCCAGTTTTTACCTCCAGAGCTTCCAAGAAAACAAAGCCTGAATCCACCTGATCGGCTGGACTGCGAAGCGTTTTATTCCACCATGTGAGGAATCAGTCCTTCAGTTCAACTCTCTCACTGATGGCAAAAAAAGTTTGGCGAGACTGAAAAAAGTTTTGAGAGTAAATAATTTCGAAAAGATAAATAGACATTTTGAAAATTATTTTTAAAGGGAAAAAAATATATTTTTATTCTCAAATTACATTTTTTGCAGCCAGAGTGAAAACATTTTCTATCAAAAACTTTTTTTTTTGCTCTATTCAGGGTTTTACTCTTGATGTAATGATTTTGCAAGTAAAATGAAAATAATGGAGAGAAAAAACTTTCCCAGTTATTGCAAAAAAAACTATGTTATTTGAGACTAAAGAAAAAGTTTTGGGAGAAAACACTTTGTTCATCAAATAATTAAAAAAAGAAATACATTTTTGGAAAATGATTTCCAAGGGGAGAAAAACTCTCTCTAAAGTATATTTTTGTTCTCAATTTTCTTTTTTCCAATCAGAGGGAAAATATTTTGTCTCAGAGATAAATTTCTCTCTCTGAAATTCTTTGCTCCAGGTTCAGGATTCTTCTCTCGATGTGAACGATGTGTCATGGGTGGACCTGTGCTCCTATTGGCCAATCTCAACAGATTTCACAACCCAACTTCCTGCTCACCTGGAAAGTGGACGACAGTGTACGGCTGTGTCTGAATGTCCGCCCTGATCACATCACAGGGCACTAAATAGTGGCTACGCCATTTTAGATGATTGTCCAAATGTCTAGTTCAGGGGTAACCAATTAAAAATCAACCAGTAAAGGTCCAGAGACATTTTTATTATAATCTGTTACTTTAAACAGAATTTAACACTGAAATAAAGTTTGGTTTTTATGCATCCATGTTATACATTGAATTTTTAAATAAAACAATTTGAAAAAAATGTTTCCATTTTATCATCTAAATTGTTTTTTTGAGTAGAAAACAATCGGTCAGTTTGGTTTATAGACAATTTCCTGACTCACTTTTTTTTCTCAAACACCTGAACTGACTGTTTTTCTTTTCTTTTTTCTGCCTTAATGTTGGCAGTGGGCTTTAGGCTGCCCTGCAAGGCTTTAAACCTGGGTTTAACCAGAGACTAAGCCATTCTCAAGCACATATCAAGGAGCTCATTTTGAGCCTGGATCCAGATTTATTGTTGATTCTGTTCATGGTGGAGAATCCTGCTTCACAGCAGCAGGTTGAGCCAAACATCCTCTAAATGTGCAGGGTCATCTTTGAGCACGCCATTTCACTTTTCTTTCACCAGTTCACCGCAGTTCTTCCAGCAGTCCACACTTTCTCTGCTCTCTTTTTCTCATGGTCTTCTCCTTCTTTCCCATCGCCCGGCTTGCCACAGGTTTGCCTGCTGTGTCTAAAAGTAGCAGCAGCAGCAACCCAGACTGACAGCTCATTGGCTCATTTGGATCACGTGCAGCCTGGAGCCGGACGCTCCCCAGGGCTTTACCGTATTAACAGGAGAAGAGGCGCAAGTGAAATTAGACACTGCCGCTGGACAACATGCGGTCATTTATAAATTCTTCTAGTGATCATCCATGGTCACTAGAAAAGCAGATATATCCCAGAATGCTTTGCAAAGAGAGCTCTCCTGCAAAACTAAACTTTTTACTGATTTTTTTACAATAGCTATTTGCTAAATTGTAATGTTTTACAGTTTCTTATTCCTGCTAAGCAATCCTAACTAATGGTGCATGAATGGTTTCCACACAAACAGGCTGCAAACAGAAGCTCGACTTTTCTCACGGTTGAAACAGTTTTCACCACATTAAAAATCCTGACCTGACATTTTTAGAAGTGGCTGCTGGGAAGAGAAGGGAAGTAAGAGAGCTTGTTTGAGACATGGATGTAAAAATAAAAAAGGCTGATGATAAATCAGAAGGCTGCAGCCCCTGGCATGTACTCAACGTCACACACTGCTGAGGACAAACAATCTGAGAGCATCTTCAGGCTGCAGTCCTGTGGATGTTTTCCAGAGTGACTGCCTCAAACGTTTACATTCCTGAGTCCAGGCCATGCTGGTTTGAATTAGAAACCAAGGCGAACTCAAACAGGGACTTTTACTGCACTTAAAGGAGAGGAGGCGCGTCCCGCCTCAGAGTTTACTCAGGGATGGACGATGCTTCAACTTGGTGGGAATCAGCAGAGCTGACCGATGATTTTATGTGACATCAGAGTAGTTTGACTGATTTTGAGTTGGATGCATGTTTTAACAGTCGGTTTCAGGTGATGACTGATTTTAAATCTGCCATAACTGCAGGAAATGATCCAGAGACGCTTAAAACTCCCCATTAGATCCACACATTCAGCTGGTTTTAAGAAAATAAATAAACTTTTTGATTTAATTTTTGTCAGTGCTCTACTCGGTCAATTGTTAGAAAATATAACTTGCTTCAGATGGAATAAATGGAGGATCAATATGGCTCCACATTCAGACTGCTGGTTTCCTGTTTGTTTATCTTGTCCTTTTTATCCTTTCTACACACCACAGCTATTGCCACTACCATCATGAGTTTAGTGCATTCAACCTTTAAACCAGATTTAACTTGAGCTTTTTAGCTGTGGGGATATAAGCCTTGATTTGTAGCCGTTTTGCTTTGCATAATAATAAACTTTTGGAGTGGATTAAACCCAAGGTGGAGATCAGCATTTATAGGCTTTGGTTTAATCAACATAAGGAACTAGACTAAGAAGTAAAGATATTCAATAAAAGTATGAATCAAATCATTTTAAACGCTAAAGCACTTATTATTTCTGCTCGGTTGTCACATTTATAATACTGCCTTTAAAGCCTTTTTTTTCTTTTAAAGACACAGGCCTTTTATTTGGACTAAAATTCCCCCAAATAATTAAAGTCTGACAGGAAGTTTTTTTTAATAGAAAATAATATCAAACGTTTCTGCAGGTCTGTTCTGTAAGCAGGTATTAGCAGGTTCATTAGTCAGGCTGACTGCTGCTGTAGCTGATTGATTAACCATGGATGATCTGGTGAACTGGAAAGTTAGCCTGGGTGCCATTCCGAACTTAGTCCCGCCCACAACGTTTGAGGTCGGGAAGTTCAGTCTGGCATTGCTCAGTAGTAGCGCGAGTATGCTCGCACAATATCTGGCTGGCCAATCAAATTGTCAGGGCGGGCTTTATACGATGATGGACAGATGATCAACAGTAACGTAATCAACCACGTGACCAAAGCGCGCTTGGGTGACAACAACAATGGCTGCCGCTGGAGAGCTGAGGTGAGTAGATTCTGCTATTAGGTCTGTTCTAGAAGATATCGACAGCAAATTAATTTTAAAAGAGGAACAGAGAAACGCCATCAAGGCTCATCTTCTTATTCTAGGCGTGCAACTGCACGCTTTGATTTTTGTTGACAACAACTATGCGCCGCTTAACATACGTCACGCACTCCGTTGCTCTTATTGGTTGTAGGTCTATCCAATTGAGTGCAGAGGCATTTTTTTTCCTGGTTCGTTCGAAACACGCCCCATAATCACAGCTCTATAGAGCAGCATCAGACTCATTCTGACTAGAATTGAGTAGGACTACGTCAGGCTACTGGAAAATGCCTTGAGATGACATGTGTTGTAAATTGGCGCTATAGAAATGAACTGAATAGAACTGAATTAACCAACAACAGCTTTTAAACAATATCACCTTAAAAAAAGTGACGGAAGGTGCGCCTTTAGTTTCAACACCTGTTTGTCTTTTTTTGCTATAAGAGACTTCGGAATAGTTGAACTGTTAAGAGTATTAGCCAGGAATAAATTGTTTTTTTTTTAAGCCAGCTGTCCACAAGTCCAAAATAACAGGGAGGATGCAGTATTAACTCTATGCTACATAAAGCCAAAGTAAAAAATAAACTCTCTGAACTTTCTTCCTTGTTTCTAGATGTTGGAGCTTGGCCTGTTTTCCAGTGTAGTCCTGTTTCTCTGACTGTGACTAACTGGATGTGCTCTCTTCATCCTCTGACATGGGAGCTGGCTCGGAGCTCGTCTGCCTGGCTGTGTGTTTCCTGGACGGGGCCGCCTGTGGAGCTGGTTGACAGTTGCCTGTTGTATCTATGCTTCTTTTTCTATGTCTGCTTTTGTCTCCTTGAACCCCAGTGGGCCTCAGCAGATGGCCGCTCACACTGAGCCTGGTTCTGCTGGAGGTTTCTTCCTGTTCAAAGGGAGTTTTTCCTCTCCACTGTCGCTACAAGCATGCTTAGTGTGAGGGATTGCTGAAGAGTCAATGAGTCGATGCAATCAGCTGGTTTTCCTTAGATAGAAAACTTTGAATCAATCTGACTGGATGATCTGGGGAACTGGAAAGTGACCTGAGATGACATGATGTGAATTGGAGCTATAGAAATAAACTGAATAGAATTTCATTGATATCTCACCTTCAAACAGTTCAGAGAGTATGAGAGAAAAATCTAGTTGTTTTGAAACCATCTTTAACTCAACTCAGCATATTGATCAAGCTGAGATTGATTTAGGAAGATTAATAGCAGCAAACTATTGACTATAGTTTCTAAAGAGCAATATCTTCTCCTGCAGGATAAAGAAGATGCTTCAGTAATATCTATAGCGCCAGTTTCTCCGAGCACTCACCTGATCCCTCTGAGCGCCCGTCACTGCCTATCAGCGGCACTGTGATGGCTGCTGTGGCGACGCTGTCCGTGGGCATGGCGGTGTAGACGACAGGTAGCGACTGCACCACCACCGGGATGGTCTGCAGTTGGCCCACTTTGCTGGGCATGCTGACTGAGGGGATGGTATGGATGACATGGAGAATCTGCTGTCCTCCGGCTCCCTGTGTGGCCAGGATAGAACCTGGAGAGAGGACCTGGAGGGAGAGCATGACCCCGTGAACAACTGTCCCCTGTGTGCGTTTATTGTAAAAGAAGGAGGAGGATGCAGCGGTTTGTGGTTACCATGGAGCCTATGGATTGTACCGAGGAGGGAACGGGCGTGGCCGAGAGGCCCGGCTGCGACACGGTGCTGCAGGGGGCCGGGTTGACTGTGGCGCTTGTCGTGGAAGCAGAGCGGGGCTTGTTGAGCGACAGGTCGACGGGTTCGGTCTGGTCCTCAGCGGGACTGGAGTGAGGAGAAGACGGCTCTGCCTTAAATTCTGACTTCATCTTCAGGTCCGTAGGTTGGGAGCAGTCATCACCTACATCGGCCTGTTTGGGAAAAACATGGAAAAAAAGACGTTAAACATTACATTTGCAATATGAATGATTGCTGTATAAAAAATACGTCAGTTATGGTACATTTGAATTATGAAAAAAGGAATTTTCTTGTTTTTTATTTGACTTAAAACAATATTTTTACTTTTATTTCCCTCTTTCAAGAAAACATCTTTATTTAATTTGATAAATTGCAAAAAATGCCTTTAAATTTCACCATGAAATAAGCCATAAATAAATATAAAATGTTAATTACTGCCTCAACTCACCGTTATACAGACCTTAACAGAAACAAGCTTGTTTCAACCATAGAACTAATTGGAGCATAAAGTTTAAGATCTATATCAAAGATGATGATTATTTCTGTCAGTAATCAGGAAATCACTAAAAGGAAAGATTGTGATTTCAGATTATTCATTCCAGAGATAACTAATATACTGCAAACAAAACAGGACTGTTAAAGCTTTAATAGCCAAATATTACTCCAAAAAAGGTTAAATAGCATAGTGGTTCACTGTATTAAGAATCGCAATAGAGGTATTTCTAAATATTCGAGATATTTATAGAGAAAAATGTTTAGACAATTACAAACGGTGCAGAAATAAGTCAGCAGAAGGGCAAAACAGCTCAGTAATTCAGCTGTTTCTATGTTAGAGTGTGTTAGAGTAGAAGCTGGAATGCTGGCATTGAGGATCTGATGCTTTCCCAACAAGCCCTAGTTTCCTGAGCCTCCTTAAAGGAACGGCGCACCAATTCTCCAATCCAGCCACCCAGGGCTCAGCTGCTATGCAGCCCCAAAGTACAGCGAACAATGGCTGCTGTGTGGAACGCTGGGAAGAGGGGGAGGTGGATGAGAAAGTGAGACGGACAGAGACAGAAGGGTTGCATGGGTATGGAGAGAGACTGGTACAGGCTGAAAGAGGGGGGGGGGAGAGTGGAAGACGGAACAGCAGTGAGCCTCCAGTCCAGGAATTGGCCTCCATCCAGTTCAGCTGAGTGTAGTTTGGCTCTGGGCAAGGAGGAGAGGGAGGAGAGGGAGGAGGCTCTGCTGCACCCTTTATCAGGTCAGACAGTTCAGCTGGAAGCTGCCTTTACTAAGATGGACAGATTTATATTAAATATATATACATCCACTATCTACCTGTATATATATGCAAATAACTGTAGTCTAATTAGGAAATCATTTGTTTTTATGTTAAACTAAATGTGCTTGTTTGCTGCAGCTTAACGCTGTTTAAATGGATCTTTGCATCGGTTGGTTCCAACACATTATATATGAATATTGATTTAAAAGTGCTAATAACCTTTTGTTTGTGTCGGCTATACTGTGTGACTTCTCTATAGACCAGCTGAGCAAGAAGGAACATAAAGGAGAGGAGAGGTAAGGGAAGCCGGGAGAGGATGGAGGGATGACAGGGAAGGAAAATAAAGAGCAAACGGAGAGCTCACAGGAGAGAGGGAAAAAGAGAAAAGGACATGAGGGGTGAAATAATTAGATACATACAAAGGACAGAGGAAAGGTAAGAGAAGCAAATAAGGAAGGATAAAGGAAATAAAGGCAAGGAGAGGATAGGAAGCATGGAGGAAATAAAAACAGGAGGATATAAAAGAGGAAAGAAATGGAAAAAAAAGGAAATTTGGAAAAAGGAAATACGACTTTAACTCATATTTCATTTTTTCTTTACTCAGTTAAGGAAAGGAAAGGAGACGATACCAAAAAGGCAAGAAACTTGGCAAATAAGCAGGAAACAAAAAGAAAGAAAAAGAGGATTATATTAAGCAAAAGAAACAGGAAGCTGATTATAAGAAGGTCAAAGGAGAAGAAAGATGGAAACTAAACCCTGAAAACAAATCAGGGGTGAAAGAAGGGAGCAAGGCAGGGAAGAGAGAAGGAAACAAGAGGAAGAAAGGAAGATGGAGTGGGTGGGAAAGGCGTTTCCATGGAAACTGAGAGCCATCAGCTGACTCCATGTTTTCCTCTCGTTCCACCCACCACCAACTCCCTTTCCTTTCCCTCCCAACCTCCTTCACCTTTCCATCACTCCACCTCACCCTTTTTTCTCCCTCCTCCTCCTCCCCCCGGTCCGGACCACACCTCTGACACCTTTCCCCCCCCACACCTCCGCCTCTTCATCCTCAGCATCCCTCACTCTTCACACCAACCACACCCTCAATGCCTCACCCTCTTATCCCCTAATGCAGCTTCATTTCTACCCACTGGTTTTTTTCCTCTCCTCATAGCCGTTCAAACAATTCCGAGCAAAATCCACAAATACAGAGACTGAAAGGATTTAAATATAAGAAAAAGCAGAAAAAATCTCAGGCTCCAGATATACTAAAAATAAGGAAAAATGGAAAAATGTTTTTGAGTGTAGCCTCGTAGCTTTCAACGGGGAGAACTAAGAAAATCTCCAGGGAGATATTAGATATCAGGCGCTTGAGGGGGATAATATGAGATAAACAAAGTTACACACAACTGTGGAGGGAAAACTACATCGATTTTTACAGAATTAATCTAAAAATTGTCTATTTGCATCCAGCTGATGGTTGCAAATAAAGTCAGTTTCTGTCGGATCAATTCTTCTCACCTCAAAGTTTCACCCATTCTACTCTGTTAGATGGATGGAGAGCATCTTTAAGCAGAAGGTTATAGATCTCGCTACGTATTCTCATTTGACTTTAGGTCTGAACTTTGACTAGGCCATTCAGCACATTAATTCGCTTATCTAAAAACACTATCTATTGTTATATATCCCATTATAACTGCTTATAAACTAGTGACCTGTCTATCAATCTCCCGCTCCATCTGACCCCAACGGTCGCTGTATCGGACTGTCGGGGTGAAGAGGGAGCTGAGTCGGGGGCAAAGCTCTCGATTTACCTACAGATCTACGTTCACACCCTTACCTATGGTCATGAGATCTGGGTAATGACCCAAATGATGACATCACAAATACAAGCAGCCGAAATGAGTTTCCTTCGCAGGGTGGCTGGGCGCACCCTTCCAGATGGGTGAGGTGCTCAGTTACCCGGGAGGAGCTCAGAGTAGAGTCACTGCTCCTCCACATTGAAAGGAGCCAGCTGAGGAGGCTCGGGCATCTGCTCCGGATGCCTCCTGGTCGCGTCCCGAGGGAGGTGTTCCAGGCATGGGAGGCCTCCTCCTATTGAGGGGGCCTGGCGGAAGGCCCAGGACTTGATGGAGGGACTCTTTCTCTGGCTCGGGGAGCAGCTGGAGGAGGGAAGTCTGGTCACCTCTGCATAGACTGCTGCCTCCACGACCCGGGGAGTCGTTAAAGGGAATAGTTGGTCTGGTTGAATAGGCGAGGTCCTCCCCTCTCCTGTACAGAGGCTGAGGCTGCGACAGGAGAGCGGAGGACCTCGCCTATTCCCCCAGACCAACAATTCCCTCTAACGACCCCCTTTCAGAGACATAGACAGGTATGGGGCATTGCAGGCTAACAAAGAAGCCAAACGACCCCCATTCCAAAGGGGGGGACCCGTTCATCCGTTTCTATCTGCATGTTTTCTAAACTAAAACCAGGCTTTGTTGGGCTGCTGGATAAAACCTGGAACTAAACGCTATTTCTGACATTTGGAATTGAAAAATCTTCCTGGATGGAAGAGAAACGTCTTCAGACTTGGAAACAAAGTCCAGTGTATTGGTTTACTTTTATTTTCTTTTTTTGGAATGACTATGATGGATGACAGAGAATCTTCACCAGTGCATTTTAAACAATCACAGCTGCCCACAAGAGCTAATTAAAAGTGTTTCAGGTGTTGTTAGCGCATTTGGTGCCGTTTGTGAATACGTCCTTAGGCTTAACCGATTAAGTATTAACATTTTAGAAATTAATAGGCAAAAGTTCATTCATTGAGGAAATAGTTCTTGAAAAAAAAAAGCCAAAAAGTCGTGACTCTAATCTGGAATCTTCAACCCAACAGCAGCTAATTTTACCAGTTGTGTGATTTCTGGAATCCATCCTCTCTTTCTCCCATGATCAGATGTTTCTAACAGCTGGTTTCCTTCAAACATTTAGTAATCAGTCAAAAGTAAGCATTCTCCGTTTGTTTTCTGGAAATAAACTTCTAAGTTTTAAATAAATCTGTCAGGAAGTATTTTGGACTTTTAACAGTTTTAAATGTGAGACTAACCTACAGATCGGGGTGTTCTGAGGTGAAATCCTGGTTTGAACTTGAAGTGTTGCTCTTCCAGCTCTGCCTGCGTGTCTAAGTTCAACAGCTCTGCTGTAAAATGCGTCACCCGGTCCTCATCTTGCAATTAATTCATGTGATCTCTAACTCTGCATGATGCGGCCGGCAGCTGTGGCGGCAGAGAGAGACAGCTCGCAGAAATACAGATGCACGGCGTCCGCAGGACTTCAATCATTTTGTACTTGAGGCGGCGCGTTTTGCGATGCTAACGTAATGTGTGATTTATGGGGGGCAATAAAGCTCAGCTGTCAGTTTGCCCACAGAGGACGGCGGACGCGTGGAAGACGTATGACTGTATTTAATGCGTGTGAACAAGGCTGAGCTTTAGTTCATGGCAGCCAATTTAAACCCGGCTTTAATCATATGTGTGATTCGTTTTAAAGATGTGACTGTAAGCGTTTAATAGAGAGAAACGGGTCCGGTTGGAGGAGGTCAGCTATCAGATGGTGAATTATTAATGCACTCAGCTGGTATAAGGTAAGCCTCCAGGGTCATTTTCCTTCAGTAAGGGTCCAACCGAATGTCTGATTCTCTACCCGGCCAGAACTAGAATAACTAGAAATGACTATTTAATCCCCCGACCACAGACTGACTCCAATAAACAAGTTAAAGGCTGCTTGTTTATTCATAAGATCAAATTACGTAAATGACTTCCAGTTTTCTCTCTGCTTTGATCAACTGATGGTAAAAAGATAAATCAACATTTAATCATCTGTTTTCTCCCACCCATCCATCCATCCATCATCCATCCACCCACTGATCCATCCATCCAACCATCCATCATCCATTCATCCATCATCCATTCATCCATCAATTTATCATCCATCTATAATCCATCCATCCATCCATCCATCATCCATCCACCCACTGATCCATCCATCCAACCATCCATCCCTCCATCCATCCATCATCCATTCATCCATCAATTTATCATCCATCTATAATCCATCCATCCATCCATCATCCATCCACCCACTGATCCATCCATCCAACCATCCATCCACTCATCCTTCCATCCATCCACCCACTGATCCATACATCCATCATCCATCCATCCATCATCCATCCACCCACTGATCCATCCATCCAACCATCCATCCCTCCATCCATCCATCATCCATTCATCCATCAATTTATCATCCATCTATAATCTATCCATCCATCCATCCATCCATCATCCATCCACCCACTGATCCATCCATCCATCATCCATCCATCCACTCATCCATCCATCCACTGATCCATCCATCCAACCATCCATCATCCATTCATCCATCAATTTATCATCCATCTATAATCTATCCATCCATCCACTCATCCTTCCATCCATCCACCCACTGATCCATACATCCATCATCCATCCATCCATCATCCATCCACCCACTGATCCATCCATCCAACCATCCATCCCTCCATCCATCCATCATCCATTCATCCATCAATTTATCATCCATCTATAATCTATCCATCCATCCACTCATCCTTCCATCCATCCACCCACTGATCCATCCATCCAACCATCCATCCCTCCATCCATCCATCATCCATTCATCCATCAATTTATTATCCATCTATAAGCCATCCATCCATCCATCATCCATCCACCCACTGATCCATCCATCCAACCATCCATCCCTCCATCCATCCATCATCCATTCATCCATCAATTTATCATCCATCTATAATCCATCCATCCATCCATCATCCATCCACCCACTGATCCATCCATCCAACCATCCATCATCCATTCATCCATCAATTTATCATCCATCTATAATCTATCCATCCATCCACTCATCCTTCCATCCATCCACCCACTGATCCATCCATCCAACCATCCATCCCTCCATCCATCCATCATCCATTCATCCATCAATTTATCATCCATCTATAATCTATCCATCCATCCACTCATCCTTCCATCCATCCACCCACTGATCCATACATCCATCATCCATCCATCCATCCATCCATCCACCCACTGATCCATCCATCCAACCATCCATCCCTCCATCCATCCATCATCCATTCATCCATCAATTTATCATCCATCTATAATCCATCCATCCATCCATCCATCCATCCATCCATCCATCCATCCATCCATCCACCCACTAATCCATCCATCTAGGGCTGCAACTAACGATTATTTTAAAAATCGATGAATCGGCCGATTATTTTTTCGATTAATCGATGAATCGGACAAAAAATATTTTTTATATTAACCTCTTTATCCCAAAATAAACATTTTATTCAGAACAAACAAGCACACAAGTACAGGTTGCTCATTAACTGTCCTGGTGCAATATGAAAAATAAATGTTTGTGTTAAAACTACGCAAACTTACATGAGAAATGTAGCTGTACATCCACAAAATATAGGCTACTTTGTTTCATAAAGCGCAAACAAACACATTTTTGTTTTTAAAAGCCCCTAAGGGGTTCAAACAATAGGCCCCCCCATTTCAACAAATTAGTTTTTTTAGACTAGAAGAGTTCTGCCTTTTAAGACAGGAAAGTATAGCAGTTAAAGTTGCTACTTGAGAAAATACTGAACCATAGAGATAAAAATAGCCTGTGATTCAAATTATAAATTGTATTTGGAATAAAAATGAGAGAACTAGGGGTGCTAAAAAACACATCCTCCAAAGACAGATATTTACATGGGAATGTGGCAGATAATTAATTGACATATTACTGATCTTGCTGGAGTTTATTCTGCTTTACTTCCATAAATTGCAGGATCTTCTTTACTTTATCTTTGCCAGAAGATTTAAACTTTAAAAGCCTTGCCCTCATAATTATCAAGTTAATTTCTTTATAAAGAAAATATAAGCGCTGCTTAAGCTAATTCAAATGAAATTAAAAGTAAAATAAGTAGCCAACCTTATCACTGTCTGTAACCTACTAACACGGTAAGGAAAGCATCAGATGAGCTACCTGAGAAACTAACGTTACGTTTCCCCACTTTAAAACCAAACAAACATGGCCGCTCACCCTGCTGATCAGCTCTCTTCACTGCCATCGAAGGCTCCAACGTGTTTCCTTTTCAGGTGCTGCATCATAACAGCGGTGCTTCCGCGCCATTTGTTTTGACAAAAGTTGCATGTTACGACTTTTTTCACTTTACAAAGCGCAGGCTATTTTAATTATTGTGATCAATTTGCGCCGTCAATCCCGGCGCATGCGCGCTTCGCTGAGGGTAAACATCCAGCTTCTCTGACTGCAGCGCTAAGAGGGTAACCTGACAACAGCCAGATGCATGTCGGCGGAGCGAGACATGCATCTGGCTGTTGTCAGGTTACTAAGAGGGACTCCTGCGGGAGAACGGGGTTAGGATGGGGGAGGCGCCCCACGGCAGCAGCTGCCGACGGCGGCGGATGACGCATTAATCGCGCGACACAACTAATCGATGATGAAATTCGTTGCCAACGCTTTTAAAAGTCGATTTTTATCGATTTTATCGATTCGTTGTTGCAGCCCTACATCCATCCATCCATCCATCCATTCACCCACTGATCCATCCATCCATCATCCATCATCCATCCATCCATCATCCATCCATCATCCATCCATCCATCATCCATCCATCCTCCATCCATCCATCCATCCATCCATCCATCCATCCATTCACCCACTGATCCATCCATCCATCATCCATCATCCATCCATCCATCCATCCATCCATCATCCATCATCCATCCATCATCCATCCATCCATCATCCATCCATCCTCCATCCATCCATCCATCCATTCACCCACTAATCCATCCATCCATCATCCATCCATCCATCCATCCATCATCCATCCATCCATCCATCCATCCATCCATCCTCCATCCATCAATCATCCATCCATCATCCATCATCCATCCATCATCCATCCATCATCCATCATCCATCATCCATCATCCATCCATCCATCATCCATCCATCCATCATCCATCCATCATCCATCATCCATCATCCATCCATCCATCCATCCATCCATCAATCCATCCATCCATCCATCATCCATCCATCATCCATCCATCCATCATCCACCCATCCATCATCCATCATCCATCCATCATCCATCATCCATCCATCATCCACCCATCCATCATCCATCCATCATCCATCCATCCATCATCCATCCATCATCCATCCATCCATCATCCATCATCCATCCATCATCCATCCATCCATCATCCATCATTCATCATCCATCCATCCATCCATCATCCATCCATCATCCATCCATCCATCATCCATCCATCCATCCATCAATCCATCCATCATCCATCCATCCATCATCCATCCATCATCCATCCTCCATCATCCATCCATCCATCATCCATCCATCCTCCATCATCCATCCATCCATCATCCATCCATCCATCATCCATCCATCCATCCATCATCCATCATCCATCCATCATCCATCCATCCATCATCCACTATTCATCCATCCATCCATCCATCATCCATCCATCCATCCATCATCCATCCATCCATCCATCAATCCATTCATCATCCATCATCCATCCATCCATCATCCATCATTCATCATCCATCCATCCATCCATCATCCATCCATCCATCCATGATTGTGTCTAGACGGTAAAGCAGATAACTGAGCTGCTGGGATTCTTCAGGAGCTCCCCTGAAAGACAGAGAAATCTCAAACTGCAGCTTCCAGTGATACCTTTGAGCAGGATGCCTCTTAAATGTTTTGCTTTTTATGCTAAAATGTTTTTGTATTAACGCAGTGGTGGACAGTCAACAAAAATGTCTAAAATACAATAAAAGCAACAGCTGAAAACTTGCACACAGGTGCAGCTCTATTCATTCCAACAGCTACTGGATCCAATCACTGTTTGGATGCCAGCCGTCTGGTTGAGCCACCTGTTGACATTTTGATCCAAGTGCAGACCGGGTCGATCCGGCTGATTGTCCAAGACACACATTCGCCTGATGTCAACTACAGCAGCACAGCTACGGTCTGAAAACTGCAATCATGGAAACAAAGCAGTGGGTAGGAAAGTAGAGTACACGGATTATTTTAAGGTCAAAAACAAAGTGACATCATCAAAGACGAAGCTTAATATTCAATAGGAAATCTTAAGATTTAAGGAGGGATTTGCTGGGTGAACCTGATTCTAACAGGTAAAGGTTTCTGTTCTAAAGTTTGAAACATTTGCAGTTTTCTTCTAAAAGTTAGGCTTCAGGGGTTCTGGTTATAGTTATTTCACACCTTTTTTTTATAATTGCATAATTACATCATGATGTCACTGTGCTACCAGTTTAACATTGTGAAAAGCTTTGTTCCTGAATTGGTTGAACGAGCTTGGCACGCAATGGAGGTGAGAAGGTCAAGCCTCAAACAGTGAAAAACATTCAAAACAGTGTAGCTCCGCCCAAAACGAGTCACTCCACTTGCTGTTTGACACCTCTGCCTGTTAGTTTCACCAGAGAGTCATAACTCAAGGTATGTCTCTTTAAAATGACTAAGTATTTCAGTTTTCTCCCCCCCTTCCTTGTTCAGAGGTAACGCCGTACAGGAAAGACGAGTTCTGGAAGATACGGCCAAACATGACGTGCAAATACAGTAAAAGGCAGCAGAGTCGTTTCAGTTTCAGAACATGGAGTTCAAACGGCAAACACTGCAGCTTCCCCAATGCTTGGCTGTCTGCAGATGGAACAGAAACACACTTTTTACTCTAGTAAAACTAAAAAACAAGACTAGAACAAGTGTTTTCATGAGTCTCTCCCTTCATATTTCATCCCTTCCATGATTAAAATCTCTTGATTCAATCATTATGGCAGTAAATCCTTCAGCACTTCATTAGAGGCAACGCTGGCACAGAGGAGTCCCCCGTCTAACCAAAGGAAGCAGGCCGTGTCTGTTGGAAGCAGGTGGATCACTGATGACAGGTATTGTTTTTATTCTGTTTTGCAGCAATCTGTAAAACAATAAAACTGTTTTCCTGGATCTACGGTTGCTCCTTAATGGATGTTCTGTCCAACTTATATCACGGTCAGATGGTCAGAGCAGCTTCTAGCTCATCCCAACACAAATCTAAACCAATCCACTTAAAATCAAATATAAATAAATCAATATATAAAGTATGATTTCTTTCATTTTAAATATATTTGACAAAATCTGAATTTTCCTCAATGTCGTTATGAAAATACAGATCTATGTTAAAGGGTCACATGACAAAAAATGCAATATTTATATTAAATTATTTTAAAAATCTTGTATGTCTTAATTAGTTATTGATACAGTATCAGTCATTCAAAATTACCCTTTCCAGTCAGAAACCAGTCAAATGGCAGCAAAATCCCCTCCAACTTCCAGCCACGGGCCTTATCCTGGGCGTTCATGTTTCTTTACTCTGACTCCACCCTTCACTGAATTACAGGGTCTGACCAGGAGATGGCGCTTCTCTTTAGATGTTACTGTCCACAAATCATGACAGAAAGAATATTTAGGATGTTTGAAAAGGAATTCTAGGGTACCAGCCAAGGACCAGCCAAGGACCAGCCAAGGACCAGTCAAGGACCAGTCAAGGACCAGCCAAGGACCAGCCAAGGACCAGTCAAGGGCCAGCCAAGGGCCAGCCAAGGAGTAGCCAAGAACCAGACAAGGACCAGCCAAAGAGTAGCCAAGAACCAGACAAGGACCAGCCAAGGGCCAGCCAAAAACTAGCCAAGGACCAGCCAAGGACCACCCAACGACCAGTCAAGGACCACCCAACGACCAGTCAAGGACCAGCCAAGGAGTAGCCAAGAACCAGACAAGGACCAGCCAAGGACCACCCAACGACCAGTCAAGGACGACCCAACGACCAGTCAAGGACCAACCAACGACCAGCCAAGGACCACCCAACGACCAGTCAAGGACCAGCCAAGGACCAGCCAAGGAGTAGCCAAGAACCAGACAAGGACCAGCCAAGGACCACCCAACGACCAGCCAAGGACCACCCAACGACCGGTCAAGGACCACCCAACGACCGGTCAAGGACCACCCAACGACCAGTCAAGGACCAACCAACGACCAGCCAAGGACCACCCAACGACCAGTCAAGGACCACCCAATGACCAGCCAAGGACCACCCAACGACCGGTCAAGGACCACCCAACGACCAGTCAAGGACCAGTCAAGGACCACCCAACGACCAGTCAAGGACCAACCAACGACCAGTCAAGGACCACCCAATGACCAGCCAAGGACCAGCCAAGGACCAGCCAAGGACCAGCTTAGGAAAGAGGGGAAATTTTGAATGGCTACTACTGTACAATAATAGATTATATTCTTCTATTTTCAAACAAATTTCCACATTTTATTCTGGAGGATTCAAACATTCAACACTCCTTCACCAAAATCCTAAAAAAAAAAAAAAAAAAAAAAGTTGTTTTCCTTTTTTTGCGTGTTCCGCCTGCGTCTTGTAGTGTACAGGGGGTAACGAGGGGCGATCAGCCTCTAACGTCCAAGTCCCCATCAGGAATCGTAAGGTCGGGAGAAAATCAAAAGTGTTTGAAATTCAGTCGGCCGTCGTAAGGTGGTCGTGGTTAAATCCTGTTGTTGAAGCAGATCTACGACCCGCTTTACCAGAACCTCAAGCACTGCGCAAACATGGGAGTTCTTCTTCATCTTCCAGATTGACGAGTCCGAGTAGTGCCAGCTCTCTGCGCCGAGTCCCATGTGATTTTTTAGACGTACAGTGTGAGCAGGTAGATCGCATCAGAGCGTCGGGTCGTTCAGTGTGAGAACAAACATGGTGAGCTGGGAACTTTTAAAACCTGTGGTTTCGTTGTACAGTTTGAGCTGTAGCTGCGTGCAACAATTGAAAAAAATCGCCGTGTTTTGCTTTAGCAAAACCATGATATTTAATAAGATGTTTAGTGAAACCTGCTCAACTTTCTTCATAATTTACGTAGATATTATATATTAGACCTACAACTTAAAATGAAAACAAGTCGATTAATAAATTTAGACTTAGACTGTCATTTTGTACAAAGAGTGTATACAAAAATAAATTTTGTTCAGTACGGCTTTCAAGATATTTCCATTTTTAAAGTGCAGCAGTGATAAAATGTAAACATAAGACTGTATATGATTCACAGTTTCCAACATTCAGGGTTAAATTTTGCTTTTTATATATGGGGTTTTAAATATGAGAAAACAAAGACAACATGTAGCCTGACCCTCCATGATTGGGTGCAAAATGCCCCACATTCTTTGCCGAAAAGATAGAATTTTTGCCCCAAATTTCTTGAATTTCTCCAGCAGATGACAGTTGAACCAAGCAGCTCGGTTCCCCACAGCTGTCTGCCGAGGCAATTAAAGCAGCAGGGTGTGTGTTCGTCGCTGCTGCCAAAGATCAAAGGCGAGCTGAACATTTCTCAGCCTCCCCAGTTGTTCGACTCGGAGCCCTCAGCACGTACAGTAAGACCCTGAAAACTAAAACTGCTTCCCATCTCAATCAGGGCAGCTGTGTCTACTTCCTGGAAGCTGTAGAAAGTATGCTGCCAACAATGACATCATCATCATCATCATCATCATCCTGCAGCAGAGGAAAGCTGCATCCATTCAGTCTCTGCACTGCAAAGCCCCAACTCCCTTGAAATATTGCTGCTTTCCCAGAGTCTGGATGTGAAATGGGTAAAATCCTCCGAGTGGACTTAGAGCTCAGAAACACACACAGAAGACTAACTAACTCATGCTTGCACGGCCATGGTGGTAAACGCTCAGCAAACAGACCCTGAAGCTCTCATGCATGGTGCTCTCACACACACTGATGACAACTGTACGTGTGTGTGTGTGTGGTGGCCTCTCTCTCTGTGCATGAGCGCTCCTGTTTGCTGGAGGACAACTAACTTGTTTATGTGTGCACACCCCACATGCACATACACACTCACATGCACAGAGCCCTCCATTGTTTGTTTGTGGGTATTTGTGTAGATGAGGAACACAGATTCCATCCTTTCACTGAGCTTCGCTGGCAGGTATTCAGTGTGAATGTGTGGATTGGAAATAAAGAGAGAAAAGGTGGAGGAGGAAGAGGAGGAGCAATGGGGTGGATTTGGGGGTGGGGATGTGTGAGAGTGTTGGAGGGGGGGGTTCAGGCTATACAGTCTTTTGGCAACTCCCGCCAGAGCTGTGGTTGCCATGGTGACTGGGCGAGCGGAAGCAGAGCCTCCCCCGACATATCCTATTAGGGTGAGGTAGCGAAGCCGACGGAGAAAGAGAGAGAGAGCGGAGAGGGAGGGAAAGAAAGAAAGAAACAAGGAGGAGAAAGAGAGGAAGAGGAGGACTTGTGTTCTAAAGTTTGGAAGAGAAACGATAAGAAGAGGAAGGATGGAGGGAGAGAGAGATGAGAGTGCTGTGTGTTCAGAGAATTTCCTCCAAAACTTTTTGTTTCTTTTTTTTGCTGCTGCAGCGTCCAGGAAAGGAACTAAATGACCTTTGACCCCGTTCCATCACCCCGACCAATGATGGGGTGTTTAATCAACTAGGATTGCTTCCTTCCATCCAATAAACCAAACAACCCACCGATTCATCCATCCATCCATCCACCCATCCCTCCACCCATCCACCCATCCCCCCATCCATCCACCCATCCACCCATCCATCCACCCATCCACCCACCCATCCATCCACCCATCCCTCCACCCATCCACCCATCCATCCATCCATCCATCCATCCATCCACCCATCCATCCACCCATCCACCCACCCATCCATCCACCCATCCCTCCACCCATCCCCCCATCCATCCATCCATCACCCTTATTTCCATATATTCTGCCAAACATCTCTTATAGTAAAGCTGCTGTGACTGAGAGATTAAAAAAAAAAACTTTTGCAGCGACTCTACCAATGATGACCATGAGGACGGATCAGATGATAAATAAAGTTCCAGATTATTGATGAGTTGAATTCCTCAGCTACACTTCATGGTAGTTAATGTTTCTCCAGAACTTTAAACCTTAAACTTCTGTCTGAAGGTGTGACTTCATTTTCCCGTTTTCCTGCTCAAACAAACAGATTTTATTGCACTCAAGTTCAGGAGGACCGTGCATCAGAGTTAACTGTCCTGTTTTCCATCTAAAGTTTTAATACGTACAGTAAATCAGGGGCTGTTAGACGCAATGTTCAAGGGTCCAAATCTAATTCCTGCATAAGTTTGCAGCGATTTCTGCTGCATAAAAATAAAAATAGTTCTCCACTTCTCAGATGTTTTATGTCTGACTTATTGCAAAATAAATATTAGCAGATAACGTCAGTCGGCTGGAAATGTGACAGTATCTGGAGGTCTTTAATCACTTTACGGCATTTAATAGAAGAAATAATTAACCAGGCATTCAGTCTGTAGAGCAGCTGAATCGAGATAATTATTAATAATTTTTGCATCTTTTTGCCTTTGGTTTGCTCTGATCAGGTCATAACTCCTTCTGCTGAGAATTAAACCACCGTGTTTATCGTTTGTGTGCCTCTAACATGTGTGAGCCCCCTGATGCATGCAGCGGTATAGTTCTGTTATTCACTTTCAAACCGTTCATCGTACATCGGCTCAAACTTTTATAGAGTTAATCAAAGTGATAACAGTGCTGGTTCACAAGGTTTGGAGTGTTTCAGATCCTGAGCGAAGCAAACTGCAGGAGGGTCCACTTCCTGGACACTTTATCTGCGGACAGGAAAGTCCACTCCCTCGTGTTGGGAGACAGCCGCCGGGGTGTGGTCAGCACACACACACACACACACACACACACACACACATGCCCTCTGCCTAATGATCCCTTACGCAATACTACTCCACCCAGCCCCCACCCATCACTAACCCAAACCATACCAGAACACATTGGGATATCCACCAGAACCCCTCCCCCTTTCTCTGAGACTTTTGGCCTCATCTGAGCATAAATCCCTGAAGTGTTCAAAGTTTTTCAAACAATCAATCAGAAATGTGCTTCTTTTCCATCCGTCCTACTGGTACATCCGCTGGTTTTTATGGTTGATCAAAAGAGGAAAAAAAATAAAATAACATGAAGTAACTGAAGATTTTTCACAAAGCTGAAATCGTCCTAAGGAAAAAGAGTCTTGCTTTTTACAGCCAGCTGGCTGGCAGTGTGCAGCGCCACAAGAAGGGGGTTGGCCCATAAAGCCAGGCAAGATAAAATTGACTAGAAGGAAGTCAAACAGGAAGGAAGTTAAGTTTTAAGTATCGGGTAAGAGCATAAAACCTGGGGGCAACTGGCCACTTAAGTCGCCAAGCCTGGAGGCGACTAGCATCGCAACACATGGTGGCGACTGGCGTCACAACAACTGGTGGCGACTAGCATCGCAACACATGGTGGCGACTGGCGTCACAACAACTGGTGGCGACTGGCATCGCAACACCTGGTGGAGACTGGCATCGCAACACCTGGTGGAGACTGGCATCGCAACACCTGGTGGTGACTGGCATTGCAACACCTGGTGGTGACTAGCATCGCAACACCTGGTGAAGACTAGCATCGCAACACCTGGTGGTGACTGGCATCGCAACACCTGGTGAAGACTAGCATCGCAACACCTGGTGAAGACTAGCATCGCAACACCTGGTGAAGACTAGCATCGCAACACCTGGTGGTAACTAGCATCGCAACACCTGGTGGAGACTGGCATCGCAACACCTGGTGGTGACTGGCATCGCAACACCTGGTGGTGACTGGCATCGCAACACCTGGTGGTGACTGGCATCGCAACACCTGGTGGAGACTAGCATCGCAACACCTGGTGAAGACTGGCATCGCAACACCTGGTGGTGACTGGCATCGCAACACCTGGTGGTGACTGGCATCGCAACACCTGGTGGAGACTAGCATCGCAACACCTGGTGAAGACTGGCATCGTAACACCTGGTGGTGACTGGCATCGCAACACCTGGTGGTGACTGGCATCTAAAACACCTGGTGGTGACTGGCATCGCAAGACCTGGTGGTGACTGGCATCTAAAACACCTGGTGGTGACTGGCATCTAAAACACCTGGTGGTGACTGGCATCGCAACACCTGGTGGAGACTAGCATCGCAACACCTGGTGAAGACTAGCATCGCAACACCTGGTGGTGACTGGCATAGCAACACCTGGTGGTGACTGGCATCGCAACACCTGGTGGTGACTGGCATCTAAAACACCTGGTGGTGACTGGCATCTAAAACACCTGGTGGAGACTGGCATCGCAACAGGGAGGGATTGTATTTGAGTCAATGAGTCAATGCAATCAACTGGTTTTCCTTAGATAGAAAACTTTGTATCAATTTGACTGTATGATCTGGTTGAACTGTAAAGTGCCTTGAGATGACATGTGTTGTGAATTTGGCGCTATATAAATAAACTGAATTGAAAAATTGAATTGAACACCTGGTGGTGACTGGCATCGCAACACCTGGTGGTGACTGGCATCGCAACACCTGGTGAAGACTGGCATCGCAACACCTGGTGAAGACTGGCATCGCAACACCTGGTGAAGACTGGCATCGCAACACCTGGTGGTGACTGGCATCGCAACACCTGGTGGAGACTGCTGTTGCCATAGATTTTGGTCAATTAAAATGACTAATGCAGCCACAGTCTAAATGATTTCAAAGCATTTTTAAGTTCCTTAAACACATTTTTACGTATCATCAGGTTAATAGATGCTTTATCACAGCCAAAGGGAGGCTTTGATTTTGACATTTTCAGTAGAATATGTTCCTTAAAGGCAGTTCTTGTCTAATTTCCTTAACTAGTCCAGTTTGGTTCATAATAAAGAGGCCCAAGCTGCAGTAAACAATTGAGTGCAACATTAATGCTTTTATTTTGTAGGATACTTTATGTGTTATTTTGAAAGTCGAGATAGTGGTGTAATTTTAAATTCTTAAATGACACTATATCCCTTTTAACAGGTTACTGACATTTAGTTTTTACTATTGAACAGGGGTGACTTTATATTGAAATCTGTCCTTAAAAGGCCTTTTTAGTCTAAGAATTATTCTCCTTAAATCTTAACAGTATTTGACACCGAGCCGACTGGCAGCCCTGCAAACTGCAGGAAGGTGGTTTAACCTTTGCACTGAACTCAATAGAGAACAATCTAATAACATGGAAGGAGAGCTAACAGAAGATCCACAAACCTCAAGCAACGCAGCTTTCCTAAGAGCTGGAATTTAAACTACAATCAATTAATCTAAAAACCAATAATATATCTTTGACATCATGGGCAACGAATGTGAAATTAAGAATTTATCAAGATATATTATCATATTTACTGTGAGAATGATTAAAGTACCGGTTAAAAGTAGGAATTTATGACTTCTTTGGAGTCTATTTTTGGGGGGCAATAAAACCCATGCAAACACTAATACAGCTTTTGAAAAATTTACTATTTCCTATATTTCTAATATTTATTTAAGTAACTAGATTGATAACTGATTATTTTTACTAAACGCCACACAGTGACTGCATTTAATCAGATCTTTTTTATTTATTGATCCCAATTGATCATCAAACAGTAAAGAAAGTATCAAAGGTAAAGATCAAAAATAAATTGAGTTTGAGTTTCCACACCAAAACTGATTTCAAATCTTTTGATGGAAAGACAGATTACACTAACAGTAAACAGCATGATAGATGCCCATCCCTGCCTGATGCACGGAGATAAATCTCAGCCCCAGGTTTGTTTTATGCCAAAACGCAAAACGCAATCTCTAAGATCAGATTTATAACCAGCTTCAAAAAACATTGTTGCCCTTGATTAAGGAACAAACTGTCGTAAATGTGGAAAAACGCCAACCTTTGATGCAGGTGTTATTAGCATTGCCTTGCTTTGAGTTACTTCTATTTAGTTTATTTCTATAGCTCCAATTCACATCATGTCATCTGAAGGCACTTCACCAGATCATCCAGTCAGATTGATTCAAAGTTTTCTATCAAAGGAAAACCAGCTGATTGCATCGACTCATTGACTCTTCAGCAATCCCTCACACTAAGCATGCTGGTAGCGACAGTGGAGAGGAAAAACTCCCTTTTAACAGGAAGAAACCTCCAGCAGAACCAGGCTCAGTGTGAGCGGCCATCTGCTGAGGCCCACTGGGGTTCAAGGAGACAGAAGCAGACATAGAAAAAGAAGCATAGATGCAAAAGGCAACTGTCAACCAGCTCCACAGGCGGCCCCGTCCAGGAAACACACAGCCAGGCAGACGAGCTCCGAGCCAGCTCCCATGTCAGAGGATGAAGAGAGCACATCCAGTTAGTCACAGTCAGAGAAACAGGACTACACTGGAAAACAGGCCAAGCTCCAACATCTAGAAACAAAGGTGTTGATTTGATTTAAACAAAGATTTTTTACTTAATTATCTGAAATCAGTTTAATCCCATTGGAATGAAGTGTCTTTTCAAAGACTCTGGTCCAAAGATTATAACTTCTGTTTTGTCTGCATTCAGAAGCAGAAAGTTGAGTTTTTATGTCTTCAGACATGCCTGTAATCTATGTAATAGGTTAGCTTAATCTGGATTATAGACCGATATAGCTGGGTATCATCAGCATAACAGTGGAAATTAATCCCATGCTGTCTAATAACTCTACCGATGTTTGTCGATGACTTCAAACGCACATGAAGACAAAAGCAGCAAAAAAAAAAAAGAGGCAGTGGAAAATTTAAGACGTGTCTCCATTACTCTACAGTATGTGTCTTGAAATATTTCAATTAATGGTTTAGAAAATGCTGAAAATTCTATCTGCTCTAATTGTTTAGGCGTTTAGAAGCAAATCTAGACAAGCAGAGACATTTGCCAAAATTTGCGTAACATCCTAACCCCTTATATTTGGTCTAATTTTTACTTTTGTTTACTTTATGTTCTGCCAGTTTGTCAAAACTTGTGTCAAAACATTGAAATGAAGTTTGTGGGGAGTCTGGATTTATTAGTATTGTTTCCAGTTTTCTGATGACAGAAGAAACGAGACGTGTTTGAAGCAGGATGTGGATCATGATGCAATGAGAGACAACAGGAACCACCTTAGAGACGCAGCTGTTGCTCCACATTGATCTAGAGACCAGTGGCTGTTCTAGACTAAATTTACCCGCAGGGAGGCAGTGCTTTAATGGAGGGACAGAGCAAAAGAATGAAATGAATAAAAACAAAGTTTAATGTATAAACCACAAAGCAAAGAAGCCACTTTTGGCTGCGGAGCTGCAGGCTGCAGAGGTAAACAAACGGAGCAGATAAACAGGTGCCTTATGGGACTACGGTTTAAGCTAGTTTAGCCGTCATGTTTTCCAAGCACCCTGCAGACGTCCAGTCGACCATGAACTTCACTACATAGCAATATATTCTAGATCCCAATGTGGGGCCCTCTGCCTGTCTGACAGACGAAGTTTGGATCAAACTGGGTCATCAGCAGGACGGCGATCCGTAACCCAGCATCACATCTGCAAGAGTGACTGAAGCAGAAAAGTACCGAGACTCCACAGCGGTCCAGTTAAAGTCCGGACCTGAACCCGATTAAAGCTGGACCTTAAGAGAAACACATCTCTGCAAACTTTAATCAACTGAATGTTGTAAAGAGGTTTGGTGCAAAGTTCCTCCACAAAGATGCAGGAGACTGATAAAGACTTGCAGAATACTGCTGGGAGGTACTGATGCTTGGGGTGGCTCCACAAGCTGCTGAATAATGCCGTGTACTTTGACTTTATTTTGGTTTAATGAGTAATGACTCAGGGATACAGTGGGGCAAAAAAGTATTTAGTCAGCCACCAATAGTGCAAGTTCTCCCACTTAAAAAGATGAGAGAGGCCGGTAATTTTCATCATAGATATACCTCAACTATGAGAGACAAAATGAGAAAAAAAAATCCAGAAAATCACATTGTCTGATTTTTAAAGAATTTATTTGCAAAATATGGTGGAAAATAAGTATTTGGTCAATAACAAAAGTTCATCTCAATACTTTGTTATGTACCCTTTGTTGGCAATGACAGAGATCAAACGTTTTCTGTAAGTCTTCACAAGGTTTTCACACACTGTTGCTGGTATTTTGGCCCATTCCTCCATGCAGATCTCCTCTAGAGCAGTGATGTTCTGGGGCTGTCGCTGGGCAACACGGACTTTCAACTCCCTCCAAAGATTTTCTATGGGGTTGAGATCTGGAGACTGGCTAGGCCACTCCAGGACCTTGAAATGCTTCTTACGAAGCCACTCCTTCGTTACCCGGGCGGTGTGTTTGGGATCATTGTCATGCTGAAAGACCCAGCCACGTTTCATCTTCAATGCCCTTGCTGATGGAAGGAGGTTTTCACTCAAAATTTGACGATACATGGCCCCATTCATTCTTTCCTTCACACGGATCAGTCGTCCTGGTCCCTTAGCAGAAAAACAGCCCCAAAGCATGATGTTGCCACCCCCATGCTTCACTGTAGGTATGGTGTTCTTTGGATGCAACTCAGCATTCTCTCTCCTCCAAACACGACGAGTAGAGTTTTTACCAAAAAGTTGTATTTTGGTTTCATCTGACCATATGATATTGTCCCAGTCATCGTCTGGATCATCCAAATGCTCTCTAGCAAACTTGAGACGGGCCTTGACATGTACTGGCTTAAGCAGGGGGACACGTCTGGCACTGCAGGATTTGAGTCCCTGGCGGCGTAGTGTGTTACTGATGGTAGCCTTTGTTACTTGGGTCCCAGCTCTCTGCAGGTCATTCACTAGGTCCCCCCGTGTGGTTCTGGGATTTTTACTCACCGTTCTTGTGATCATTTTGACCCCACGGGGTGAGATCTTGCGTGGAGCCCCAGATCGAGGAAGATTATCAGTGGTCTTGTATGTTTTCCATTTTCTAATAATTGATCCCACAGTTGATTTCTTCACACCAAGCTGTTTACCTATTGCAGATTCAGACTTCCCAGCCTGGTGCAGGTCTATCATTTTGTTTCGGGTGTCCTTTGACAGCTCTCTAGTTTTGGCCATGGTGGAGTTTAGAGTGTGACTGTTTGAGGTTGTGGACAGGTGTCTTTTATACTGATAACGGGTTCAAACAGGTGCCATTAATGAAGGTAACGAGTGGAGGACAGAGGAGCCTCTTACAGAAGAAGTTACAGGTCTGTGAGAGACAGAAATCTTGCTTGTTTGTAACTGACCAAATACTTATTTTCCACCATATTTTGCAATTAAATTCTTTAAAAATCAGACAATGTGATTTTTTTTCTCATTTTGTCTCTCATAGTTGAGGTATATCTATGCTGAAAATTACCGGCCTCTCTCATCTTTTTAAGTGGGAGAACTTGCACTATTGGTGGCTGACTAAATACTTTTTTGCCCCACTGTATATCAGCATTATATAATAATATATAAAACTGTATGCATCTCATCAGCCTGGGAGGTTTTCTTTTTGAAAAAGCAAAGCGAGAAGCTAGACTCATTCTTCATCTCACAGAATAGAGGACGAAATGGACAGCAGTGTTAATCCTGCAGTTCAGTCTGCTCTTATCGGACTGTCCACACCCTCTCCACCTCCACCATATCTCCTCCTCCCGTCTGAAATCTATCCCCATCTGTCTCCTTATGCTCTTTTACACTTCCTCCAGCATATTCTCTTCATGCTGCACCCATCCTGCCGACTCCACCCACCCCGTATGCATCCTCTCCCTGCATGGCAGGCTGAGGTAATGGCTGCTGTTGCGTGCCTGTGACTCTGACAAACTTTCCCTTATCATTACTCCTCACACCTTGTATTGTATATGCTGGATTATAACAGGTTATAGACCTCAACCTATCAGATCCATTATGGAGCTTCAACCAGCCTATAACCAGCCAGCTCCTTTAGGGTGATGTGCTCACATTACCTGATTATGTTTAATTAGCACACATTATTAATGGCGGTGCAAGATCTTAACGAGAAAAGCAACAGGCTGGGATATTTTAACGCAATGTGAGGCTGATAATTCTTGTAAGACAAAATTTTGACCCAAATCTGATTAATTTGAATAGAACAGTCGTTGACTCAAAAAATTATATTTTCTCCACATTATGTCAGCATCTTTTTTTATGGAAAAAAAGTAAAGCATCAGAAGGAATGCTGAAAATTGGCTTTATGTGCATTATATAAGGATTAGGTTTATGATAGACTAGACAGACTCCTTCCTCCACCTGTTGCTGGCTGAATTAAAGAGTCAATTCTATTCATTTTATTTCTATAGCTCCAATTCACATCATGTCATCTCAGGTCACTTTCCAGTTCACCAGATCATCCAGTCACATTGATTCAAAGTTTTCTATCTAAGGAAAACCAGCTGATTGCATCGACTCATTGACTCTTCAGCAATCCCTCACACTAAGCATGCTTGTAGCGACAGTGGAGAGGAAAAACTCCCTTTGAACAGGAAGAAACCTCCAGCAGAACCAGGCTCAGTGTGAGCGGCCATCTGCTGAGGCCCACTGGGGTTCAAGGAGGCACATTCTAGATAGATATATTCTATTATTTTCTTATAAAATAAAAACAGGAAGTAATTTAGTCATGCTGTTTTCAAAAACACAATAACAAGAAGCTGTCGGATTGACGGAATGAAGATCCTGCAGCATGCTAGCACAGATACCCCGACTAATGACCACTGAACTTCACATTCTTGATCTGAATGTTCTTCTTAGGTTTTCCACTTCTTTAAACATCTTCTATTAGGGATGGACAGCTAGAAACTGGGATTTTCTCCAGTCGTAGTTTAGAGAAATGCATCATCCACCGCGGATGTTGCTGACAAAATTTAAGTGTTTTCCCAACATACAAAAAGAAAAAAGTTGCCTATTTGGCTTTACTCTAGCGGATAAGAGTCATTTAACTTCTTCCTTCTGCATTTCGGACGCAAACATTTAAGCACACAATTCAAAAATGTATTATTTAAGACTGTACAACTTTTTTATCCCATTACCTAGTTTATTTTTGTACTTTTAACACATCATGGGGGTATTTTGCTGATGCCAAATTTAAATATCCAATATAAACATATAAGAAAATAATAGATTTAATAGATAATCGAAAAATATCAAGAATTGAATTTGCTTTCTCTCACTCTGCCTTAATCTACCAATTTATTCAAATCAACTGAGATCAACCAGCGTGTTTGTTTATTTATTGGTTTGTTCAGTATTTTGCATCAACATATTACCATAAAGCCAGACTTCCACCACATCATACCTCCTACAGTTTAGGGTAAATGAACCAAAGTGTTATTTGGCATAATCCTCTGCGTACTAAAATACAGCTGCATATGCAAAGCAGCTCAATGATAAACCGTTAAAATAGCAACATTTTTACAGCTACCAGTATATAGACGTGCAGCCTTCCAACTTTCTAGTTTAAATATCAATAAAAAACGGTAAACTGCCATCAATATAAGATCAGTCAAAGGATCCTGAAAGTTATTGCTTTCTGTCCTCCAGCAACAGAAAAGCTCTTTTGTTGTTCTTTGTTTTTATCTCTACAAAAAAATGGATGAATGAGGCTTGTATTATCTGCACCATAATTATCTGAGAAAATTCAAATATCCCCGAAACCCCCAACTTTTCAAGTCAGTTGTAGCCAAAGCTGCGCCGTGGCGGTGATGAGGCCGCTCTGACCACCATCACTGCACTGCAAAACCGATCTACAAATAAGTAAACATTTCTTGTAATAAGTGTATTTAACCTGAATTCTAGGAGTTAAATGAGATGTGTTGCCAATGGAAGGAGGATTTTTACTCTTAAAATAAGAAAATGAGATCAAATGGACTTGAAATAAGACAGTTTAAGTGTTTTTTCTTATTTAAAATGTAAATTGTCTTGTTCAATTGGCAAAGTGTCTCCTTTATCTCCTCATTTCTAGAAAAAATGCCTTATTTGCAGTGTACGCAACGTGCACTGAAAAAACAATCTAGAAATAAGTAAAAATGTCTTAAATTAAGTGTATTTACCCTTAATTTGTGTAGGAAAATGAGACAATAAGACAATGCAATGGTGTTTTCTTATTTAAATGTAAATAGTCTTGTTCCATTGGCAAAGTGATGCTTTTACCTCCTCAATCCAAGAACAAATGCACTTATTTTAAGAAAAAATGCCTTATCTACATTTCGTTTTTTTCCAGTGTGGGGTCAGCTTCTTGGCTAAGGACACAACAATCGAATCGGCGACCCTCTGGTTTCACCGTCACGCCTTTCATTAAACTAAAAGCATCTTTAACGCAAAGTTTAGCCAAACATTTTCTGCAGAAATAGCTGCTAGTCTGCATTTTCCATTTTCAGATAAGAAAAGAATTGCTTTACTTTCCCACAGCGGGACATTTTGGCATGACAATGTCGCACACAGTTACACACCATTATTAGCAAGACTAAATGGGAAATAAAAAATATTGCAAAGTAGAAAATCTTTTTAAACTGTGGAATGGACTAAATTGTCTATGGCCAAAATTGTCAAAGTGGAAACGACTCAGGTTCTAAGTATTTAGGTCAGTTTTGAAGGTGTTTTTTTCCCCTAAAGTTAAAGTGGGTAGTTTACAGAAAATATCTGCCTTCTTAACTTAACTTCTAAGGCCAGAAAGTATCTGTTAACCTTTAAAGTTGATGACGGTTTCTCACCAAAGTATACGCTCACTGTTGTTAAACTGCAGAACCTTAATTAATGGCTGAAACGGTAAATCTTATTGCTTTTTTGGTTCATTTTTCTAGTTTATTTTTTCTGTACCTTCAGTCTGAATAATGACCACCAGCCTGTAGCTCTCATGGTCAATAAACGTACAGTACCAATTGCAAGTCCTTCAATGTCACTCTAACAACAAACTCTGACGAATGAGTAAAAAAACACAAACATAAAAGCAGAAGTAAAATCGGTTTTATCAGCATGAAGACGCTCCTTGGAGGTTATGGGATGTTGTCAGTTGCCCTACAGGAGCCATCTGCTTTAATATGGAGGTTTTTAGCCTTAGGTGGGTAACGGGCTGAGCGATGGAAGGAGGAAGGAACCAGAACCTTCTGAGAACTCCTCAGAATCTTTATTTATTGGTTAATCTAATGTCTAATGTATAGATCTGAGTTCTAGATTATCAATCTGGGATGGCGCTGATTGGCTGACGTCCCAGCTAGAACCCGCCTCCCATAACATGCTTTCAGCCAATCGTAGCAGCGAATCGTGTAGTGGATTAACTGAACGTTATTGATCTCACATCGGAGAAATTTACCTCTGCATTTATCCCCTCCCCTTGGGGAGCAGTGGGCTACCATTGTGCGGCACCCGGGGAGCAGTGCGGTGTTAAGGGTCTTGCTCAGGGACCCAGAGTGGCAGTCTGTGGGAGTGGGGCTCAAACTCAGAACCTCAGGATTCCGGGCTTAAATCCCTAACCACTAGAACGCCACTCCCCCTGATAAATCTAACTTTTTCCAAATCCTGTCGTAAGGAAACCACAGACATCTTTCTCCTCTACAAATGCACAACGTTCTTCTCTTTGCTCCTTTTCTAAATGAGAAATTGTCGCTAATTCAGCTAAAACCAGGTCAGTTGCGGAATCTACAGGTGAGTCCTACAGAGTAGCCATGTTAGTAACGTCCCGCCAAGGCCCTTCTGACTGTCGTCATTCCTACATGTCCCGCCCCAAAAAACCCTCCTGGCTCGTCACTGGTCCGACCCGCTGGCGGTTACAAGACGGACTTATTGAGGCTGGTTTATACTCAGAAACCCGGTCGTCTGCGCAGATGCAGGTATGCCCCCCTCTGCAGACTCTCTGCTGCACCTCTCCAAAATTGTAGGTGACCGTAGACAGGAGGCCTCTGATTGGTCAAATCTACATCCAAGCTGCGTGAGAACGCTGGGACCCTTTTTCCACCTGGATCCCCGCTCTTTTTGGCCCTCATGTCTCTCCGTTATCGCACAAAGCTGCCCCCACTTCCTCACCGCCTCGGCCGTATCTAGACCCACAGCTAGTTCCTGATTGGCCCTCTGACGTTGTGGCGTGGAATAACATAGCGCAGACCACGCTTCAATATTGGGCATAAATCAAACATACCTGCGTCACGCTCACTGCGATAAACTGCTGCGGGACGATAACCAGGCCTCCAGCGGGAGTCTTTCCGCGTAAGGTTAACTAATGCCATATATTATCCCATATAAATAAAATGAGGAAGTTATTTAAAGAAAACATGGATCACACAAACCAACCAGAAGCCTGCAGACTTGTGGATCTTCCTCCTTTCTGTTTTTTCCCTCTTTGTTTTCTTTAATGTTAATTAAATCAGAATAATCCAACAACATGAGCAGTTGAACCCAAACCTTCCCTAGATTTAAACGAAGACATGTTGGAACATGTCATCACCTGCTTTCACCCACCTACACCTGACAGATTCTCTTTCATAACCTCATCCGCCCCCATCCCTCCTGATGAATCCACCCATCACCCCCCACCCACAACCCCGCCCCGCCCCTCCTCACCGTGCACTCCATCTCCTCTGGCTCTGGTTTGATTTGGACAGAGGGCATGTCTCTCTGGCCTTGCTCCTCCTTCTCCTCTTCCGTTTCCTCCTGCTTCACCCGGACGCCGGCGGTCCCCACTTCCTTCAGCGTCTTCTCTTCCTGGTGCGGCGGCCGAGGCCCAGTCGCCACTTCCTCCTCCTCCTCCTGGTCTCGATGGTCTGCGGGGGGCGGAGGCGAGGACGGCGGCGGCGGCGACGATGATGGCTGCCGGGTCACGGTGCTCTGCTTGGCCGGGCTCCTCTGCTTCTTTCGGGCACCGGCGGCGCTCTTCCTCTGCTTTGGAGTTGACTGGCACTGAGGAGGAGAAGCGGAAGACGATTAGAGGGAGGAAGGTACAAATTGTGCAGAAGATGTAGAGGACAAGAGGTTGGAGGGGGGTGAGGGTAGAGAGGGGAGGAGAGGAGGTGATAAGGGGGTAGCTGAGGGGGTAAAAGGGGGGAGGGGTCAGAGCAAGGTAGAGAGAAAAGTTTGAAGCTGAGGAGCTGGGGAGTTAAAAAAAGTTCAAAATTAAAGAAAGGATAAAAAAATATAGAGTCAGGTAGAATAGAAGCTGTAGAGTGGAGGTTCAAACACTGATGACAAGCTTTACCTCCTCACTAAAACCATCCAGAAGAGGGGGTAAAAACCCCCGGCTCACACTCACTCAGGAGGAGAAAATCAGGGAAGATTTCAAGAAAAAGTTCAGAGAAGAGAGGAGAGAAGAGGAGGCAGAGAAACAAAGGCCTAAATCCTGAGGCTGACACTGAGGGAATGAGAACGAAAGAAAAATAACAGACAGAGCAGGGAGGAGTAGCCGTGTACTGACCCCTCCCTCCCTTTCAGTGGCAGGCAAGCGACACACCCTTTTCTGGAAGCCCAGCTACAGCACACACACACACACACACACATTCAGAGAGGGGCTGGGGAGTGCCAAGGCAGAGCGACACACACACACACACACACCCCATCAGGAGGAGAAGCAACACACACCACCTCCTCCGCCTCACACTGCTGTCCATTTCCTCTTCCTTTAGAAGTAAGGCTACAGCAGACAATCACCAGTTTTCACAAAAATAATCGGGGAACAGAAAGTTTAGGTTTTTGCATGTCTCAGCTTCACAACATACATTCAGCACTAGATAGATTTTTTTTCAATTCAATTCTATTCAGTTTATTTCTATAGCTCCAATTCACATCATGTCATCTCAGTTCACCAGATCATCCAGTCAGATTGATTCAAAGTTTTCTATCTAAGGAAAACCAGCTGATTGCATCGACTCATTGACTCTTCAGCAATCCCTCACACTAAGCATGCTTGTAGCGACAGTGGAGAGGAAAAACTCCCTTTGAACAGGAAGAAACCTCCAGCAGAACCAGGCTCAGTGTGAGCGGCCATCTGCTGAGGCCCACTGGGGTTCAAGGAGACAGAAGCAGACATAGAAAAAGAAGCATAGATACAAAAGGCAACTGTCAACCAGCTCCACAGGCGGCCCCGTCCAGGAAACACACAGCCAGGCAGACGAGCTCCGAGCCAGCTCCCATGTCAGAGGATGAAGAGAGCACATCCAGTTAGTCACAGTCAGAGAAACAGGACTACACTGGAAAACAGGCGTAGCTCCAACATTCCACAGTGCATACTTTAGAAACACATTTAAAGATGTTACTGAACCGAATTGAAGCAAATATTGAATCGAGGGAAAGAGGCAGAATTAAAACGAAAGAAAAAGAAAAAAAAAATCATCAGTACAAGACAGCAGCCTGTAAAAGTATTCCCACCCCTTTAAACTCTTTCACATCAGTCGACACGGCAACTATTAGGTTTCCCCTCTGGACACTTGAGTGTGGAAAAAGAAAACATTCGTTGAAAGAAAGCCCTGAGAAGTCCTCAGCTACAAAGGAAACAAGAAAAAGTGCAAGAAGGAGATCTGATCAGATGAGAAAACCATTTGTAAAGTACTATCAAACTAATTGTGCAGGTCTGCAGGTCATCCTGAACGCACCATCGCACCCCTATTAGTATGGGGTGGGGGGGCAGGAGAAAGAGTAACATTCTGCAAAAGACTAAAGTCTGCAGAGTTGGTTCACATTCAGCAGCTCAAAGCGCTCATTGAGCAAAGACAGAGGAGTTCAATTACAAATGCATGCCGCACTTTTCAGATTTTTTTACTAAAATATATTCAACATAAAATATTAAAGCTGACTGCTGTAAAACGGCGTAACATGAGGAACGAACGGAATCGCTGCTGTTCCAAAGAAAACCACAACTTTGTTCAGCGCTGGGAAAACATGGCCGCATTTTTCTGGATCCTGCAGCTGTTTCACAGGTCGTGACCCAAACTCGGACTTTTAAAACATGCTAACTTGTCGCTTTCTGTTTTCCTTCCCCTTCAGTTTTAGCTGATGCCACAGACCAGGTTTCTGGGGAAGTTCTGTGGAGTATTTAGAGTCTACGATTAATAATCTAAAGCTGTGAGGTCAGCCGTTCACTGTGTGTGTGTGGGGGGGGGGGCGTGCAAACATGGCCTATGCGTAATACTGAGATTTTAAAGTAAAATGGACAAATGAGGTGTTTTGGTTGGACCAGAACCCCTGCTGCATTAGAGCTTTGATCATTTTATAATGTATGATTGAACAGGAGACGGACGAACACTTTTGGACCTTGTCAGCACTAATCTGGGGGCTGCTCCTGACTAACAACAATAATGCTCTAGGATCCCTAAAGAGAAACGAGAAACGGGTCACAGGAGACAAAGAAGTCCAGGTTTCTTTCCTATGAACTATATTTGCTGTGGAAGTTTGATGCATGCTCATATTACTCTCTATCAGCCACATTGGTTAACCAAAAACACCTTAAAGGTTCTGAATGTGTTCTTGAAGACATTATGCAAGGTTCTTTTTTACAAATAATCCTTTAGTACCCCTCCTTTCAACTATCTCCTTTGGCTCCTAAAAGACCAAAATGAAGGAAACTCAAATTTGAATAAATGTGCTATCGTGTCTTTCTAATTGGTTAAAGGAAAAATCCGCTCATATTCAGAATTCAAACTTCTGAAAGGACTTTAAGTATAATATTTTTACATATTGTTCAATAAATGATCAGTGTTTTTAATTCAGAGTAATTTTCATGTGAATGTGCTTTACTGGAGGCATCCATGTTTGTCAAAGAACACTACTGCCACCTACTGGTTAGTGGCGTCACGGTGCTGTATCGGCTGTTGATCAAGTCCCAGTGCTGTATCTGGTGTTTGTCACAACGCGCTATTATCCAAGTCATCTTGAAAACATTCTTCTTCCAAATGTTGGCTACATATTACGGGTTTTTTCTCTGGCCAGAAGTTCGATGGCAAATCCTCCCTCTTCAAGTTGGCGATCCAACGACCAACCCGTCCGTGGAGGATCAGGAATCAGAAAGGTGGAATAACTCTGTTTTTTTCCACTTTTACCCGATGTATTCCAGCATCCAGCTGCCATGCACGTGGGCATTGTCAGTTTCACTATAGCTCTGGTGAATTTCAATGGTGAAGTCCTCTGGAAATCTTCAATAATTGTTGTTGATTGCAGATGTGTCTAGTAGTTCCCATTGATTTAGCTTGTAAAGCGGGGAGAATGGCGCTAGGCTTACCGCACCGTGACGTCACTGCTGGAAGATGGCAGGAGGGAGGGGTTACTAGATTTGGGCAAAAATGGCCGCTCCCAGACTCAGTGATCATGCTAAATTCATTAAATCACTGCAAACATGTTAGTTTTAGGTATAAATAATGATGCATTGATTATTCTTTGCTCACCAGACTTTTCCTCATTAGTCCCTATAAAAGCTGTTTATTAATAACCAGTGGCGGACAAACGTTCTTACTAAATTACAGTAAAATAAAGGTTTTATTCTGGTATATGAAGGTCTTTAAAGCTAATATATTGAAAACGTTTTTGGATATCCTATGAACGGATGAGTTTGAGGACAGATGTTGCGACATAGAAGCTGATTTATGAACTAAGCTTCTGTCCATCTTACTTGCTGTTCATGTTGGCGTCCTTCATGCTGGCATGTTACCCAGCACATTCCACAACGGGGTGGGGCCTTAGCTGATCAGGCCGGGTGTGGCTTTGAGCACCACCCCACTCACACTCGTGCAGAGGACACACACTAACTAGTGCCCCCCCCCAAGCTCCATTGTGACAAACCGAGCCCCCTCTGTGTCTCTAAACAAAGGTAAATGCAGCTTGATGCTTTACCTCCCCCCCTAACCAACAGCCCCGCCCATAAACTGGTGATGTCAGATACGTCTCCACGGTTCCTGGATTAAAGCTGAATCCTGTGATGTGAAAAATAAATACTTTGTTGATTTAGGAGCCAAACATTCTCCTGCTTTCAGGTTCTGCCCTAAAACATGAAGTTTTTCTAAGAACGTGAAGCTTATCTATGCATCATTCTAGCAGCACTGCTATGTGTTTCACTTCTATGTTCAGAGGTCCTGAAGCCACTTTTTTTACTGGAAGTATTTCACATAAAGGTAAAATGAATGTTTCAGCTTATAGAACTAAAATCATTAAGTTTGAAGCAAAACTTTCCTAAATATGCTGATTTTAATTTCCCTTATTTAGTATTGAGTGACTTCCTGTATGCAACTGATGTCAAACCTGCAGAAAAAACTGTAGCTAGATAAAAAAAAAAAATACACTCAAAAAAAAGGATGTCTTATTTTTTAGAAAGCTAACAGGCTACTGCACTTTAGCTTGTTTTTAAGGCTTTTTTTTAATCTCTTTAATGAACTTTTTAAAATGGACAATCTGTTACCTGTAAAGGTTTGGTATTGAGGGAGTGTTGGCCTCATGGTTAGAGCAGCGCGCTGTGCTCTGAGTCCCCGGTTCAATCCCCACTGCCTTCACTCTGGGTCCCTGAGCAAGACCCTTAACCCCACACTGCTGCCTGGGTACCGCAAACTGGCAGCCCTCTGCTCCCCAAGGGGAGGGGTTAAATGCAGAGAGGGAATTTCTCAAATGTGGGATCAATAGAATTCAATTATTAATTATTATTATAAAAAAAATCGATATCATTTTCTCTTAAAATAGGTGCATTTGTTCTTGGATAGAGGAAGTAAAACAGACATTTATCCAATGGAACAAGACAATTTACACTTAAAATAGGAAAACCAATTGCATTGTCTTAATTCAAGGGGGAAATTATCTAATTATCTTATTTTAAGAGTGAAAAATACTCATTCCATTGGCAAACTACCTCATTTACCTGCTCAAATTAAGGGTAAATATGCTTAATTTAAGAAATTTTGACTTATTTCTAGATTGTTTTTCCAGTGCAGAGGTAAATTTCTAGAATGTGAGATCAATTATTGGGGGAGTTAAGACATTTTTGGGCAGGGGCAAACAATCCTACTTACAACTAGTAGCTTTAAGTTATCTACTGAAATTTAAATCATGAAAATATATATCTTTAATTTTCCAATGTATAAATAAGCACATGAAAGTAAAGTGTCAGTAAAACTGAGAATTTTGATTTTCAAAAGGCTATTAATGAGAAAACAGTTTACATAGCTTTAAGCTTGCAACTCAGATCTGTTTCAGAACTATTTTAAAATGACATGGAGGAGACTCAGGTTTAGGGGTATATGCAGCATTTTCTAAGACCCCGAGGGAAGCACACTAACGTGAACAGAGAGGCGACATGAACAAGTTTTAGAGCTGATTAAAGCTGCCATTCCAAAGAGGGAAACAGCAACTGGCAGGAAGAGCGCACAAGATTTACCTGAATAAACATTGGTTCACTCATGATTTTATAGACTTTAAGCAATCTTCATTAATCTCAGGATGACAGAGTAGACATATTTGATATCTGTTGACAAAAACCTCCATTAATTAAAGTATTTATGCAGCTAAAACTCTGCATTTCATCAAAATCAGTAAAAAAAAGCGCCAGATTTAAAAACTTTACAGTATAAAGAGAAATGATTCTTCAGCATGGCTCTGGGTTTCTAGATGGATTGGGTTAAGCGCTTAATGTTTGCGTCCAATTAAGAAAAAGAAAATAGAGAAAATGGAGCCAGCTGGTTGGCATTTCAGCTTACAAATCACACACCAACTTCCACTGCAAACACTGAAAATCTTTAGCAAATCCAACTTGATCCACATCTGCCCCCCGACAAGCCAGCAGAGGGGAAGGAGCGCATCGAGGGGGGGCAGGAGTTAGGTGTGTGTCGGTGTGTGTGCGCGGTGTGTGTGAAGAGCAGCACTAACGAGTAGTGATAGTGAGAGACTGTGGTGAGCCTATGCGCATGTTGTGTGTATAAATGAGGACTGACAAGATGCTTGTGTGTGAACCCCCACACAGAGAAGGGGGGTCCCACTGTGGAGTTCCAGGGAAAAAAAAAAAAAAAAAAGGGTGGGGTGGGCGTGACCCTGTCAGCCTCTGATCCTACCACAGGAAGTAGGGGTGGGGGTAGTGAGGGATGAGGAGGGTGCAGATTTTCTCCAGTAACGCCGGCACTTCTCGGCTAAAAGGAGAAAGTATCCATATTCCAGTTAATTTCAAGTTTTTTTTAAAAGGTTAAATGATATCATGAAAGAAATGTTCCCCAAACATCAAGAGACGATCATTGTTAGATCAGTGACGATGACTGAGAACTATTTTCTGCAGCCAGGTTCAATCAGCCAGACGTTCCTGAGCCTAATTATTTCCAGAGACATCCCTTAAGTAAAACTTGTATGACTGCTGTTGTTCTATCAGATGACCATACCTGGTCAGACCAGCAAAGCCATAGTCAATCCCAGTTTATCCCTTTAGATCTCGGGGTAATCAATTAAATATCATCTGGGTTCGAATCTAGAAAATCATCAACCAGTAAAGGTCTGGAAACATTTTAATTATAATCTGTTACTTTAAACTGAATTTAACACTAAAATAAAATGAGGTGTTTATGAATCCATGTCATCCATTTTCTCAAACCCATGAACTGATGGTTTGTTATTTTCTTTCTTTTTTTTGGCAGTGGGCTTTAGGCTGCCCTGCAAGGCTTTAAACCTGGGTTTAACCGTAGACTAAGCCATTCTCAAGCACATATCAAGGTGCTCATTCTGAGCCTGGATCCAGATTTATTGTTGATAACTATAAATAACACAATAAGAAAAAAAAAAGATGCTCACAAACTCCAGAAAAATATTTGGAGAGAGAGAGAGAAGGCAAAAAGGGGAATCTTTGGAAATGTTGCAGCCTTTCATTAAAAGTTGATAACATGCGCATATATATGCCCATATCTTAAGCACTTTGCAACAGGAAAGGGATTAAAAGCACACCAGCTAATCCATCTATGATTGGCTGAAAAATCATCCAAATTAAAAGCTAAATAAATGAAAGATTAAATAAGGCTGTGTCCGAATGTCTGTCCTAACCACTATATACTATATAGTGGTTATGCCATTTTAAATGAGTGTCCAAATGCCTAGTGGATGAAAAAGGACTCGACATTACCCACAATGCACCTTCAAAGGTAGTAATCATCCATGGTCACTAGACGAGCAGGTATATCCCAGATTGCTTTGCCAGGAGAGCTCTCCTCACAAAGCATCATGGGATTTTTTTAAAGTCTTGGTAAACGGCTGTCCCATCCGTTGCATTTCCGAATTCTCCCGAGTGGTGCCTGACTTTACACGAGTGAATAAAGTGAATGTGATTGGTCAATTATCAAGGGGGCGGGATTGTTGTGGCGGCAGAAGCTTGGTTTGGTGTAGAAGGCTTCCAGCCGTACATGTTTGAGCCCTTGCCTCGCAACGCTGCCAGTTCTGTTAGCTCTACGCCTGCCGAAGACACAGACGTCCATCCCCGTGAACACTGGGACGCAACTCAATGGGAAAGGAAATGATTCTGGTTTCAACCGCTGCGTATATTAGCTGCGACATATGAATCAAGATGCTATGACCGAAAACATTTGATTGACAGATGACCGTTGATATATGATTGGATGAATTTAGGTGTTCAGGCTGACGTAGAACTAACTGGCCTGCAGAAGATAACGAGAAAAAACTGATTTTAAGACAGGATTTGTTTTTTATAGAAATGTTCTAACTTTTGGGACAATATAGTCTGATAAAGAGAACATTTATATACATGTTTAAGCCAGAATGATTTGACATTTAAATATGACTTCCCTACGACTTTAAAATAGAATAGAATAGCATAGAATAGAACAGAATAGAATAGAAAATCCCTTTATTGTCCCACAACAGGGAAATTCTAGTGTGTAAAGCAGCAAAAAGATTATAGAAAAAATGGTCACACAAATGTGGACCTTAGAAGAAGTTATAAAAATAACATAATAGTGAAGGGTTAAAAAAATAAAATACTGTAGTGTAAAGTATTTCAACAACATAAACAGTGTTCACCTTGATAATAAATAACCATATACAGCTGTGGACATTTTTACAAATGGTGCAGGCACCATGCGAGGAGGAGGAGTTACGTGACCAACGGAGTGAAAAGAAGCCATCATCTGTCTGAACGGTCAGTTAACTGAGTTCACTATAAAGTTCACTATATAGTCCCCGCTCTATATGGTGATGGAGGGATTTAGGGTTTTATGGCGGACATTCAGACGAAGCAAATATATTGTATATGTTACATAGTTTGCCTGAATGCAATGCTTTAATTAAAAATTCAGATTCAAATTCTGCACAACTGTAATAATAAAAACATTAATACTGTGATTTCCCACCTGCTTTACAGGCGTCAGAAGCAGAACTGCTGCTAGATCTAATGCATCTTCATTGACATCATATTAGTCAAACAGTGTTGTTGTCTGACTGGGACTAAAATGATGCTAGCAAAATCTTTTTAGGAAGAACCCAAAATTGTATTTCATCCATCCATTTTCCGTCACGCTTTATCCAGCCGAGGGCAGCTGGTGTCTATCTCCAGCTGTCAGTGGGCGGGGTCCACCCTGGACGGGTCTCCAGTCCATCACAGGGCAACACGGAGACACACAACCATTCACACTCACACCTGAGGAGAATTTAGAGAAGCCAATTAACCTAACAGTCATGTTTTTGGACTGTGGGAGGAAGCCGGAGTACCCAGAGAGAACCCACGCATGCTCAGGTAGAACATGCTAACTCCATGCAGAAAGACCGCGGGCCGGGAATCGAACCCAGGAACTTCTTGCTGCAAGGCAGCAGTGCCACCCACTGTGACAATGAGCAGCCAAGATTTCCAGGAAAAAATATAAGAAAATAAAATAGTTTGCATTATTAACACTCTAATACGTGGTAATAATTCTCTCCTCTGGTTTGAGACATAAATGAATGAAGGGATATTTGTTTTTGCCATTTCCCAAAAACAGATCATAATGGGCTAAATTGTTGAATATGGCCATAGAGCGATAGGTTGTAGACTCTAGAAAAATCTCTACAACAGTTTAAGTGCTTAGTACTCAGAGACGACTAAAAGCAGGAACTAAAGTGTTTGTACAGAGTCAAAAAAAAAAAGAAAGAAAAAGACTCTAGGCTTGATCTTGCAACTCATGATCTAAAAACTAAAAACATGCCTAATCCATGGAGGCTCCTTCCTCTGGACCTAAAGAGTCCTGACAAGGTCCCGGTGTCAGACACCACAGGACAGCCCCTGAGGTCCCAGTCCATGCCCCATTGGATCAGGGCTGATCTGCAGCACAACACGGCCACATATGTTAAAAACAAATCGTTCTGATCTGTGCACACTCCAGCAGATGCTCTATTCTCAGTTTGTTTTATGAATCCAGACAAAAGTAAAACCACAACTTTAGAGGCTGACCTCAATTATAAACGTATAAAGAGCAGATTTAAAAAAGTAAAAAATGTTTTAACAAAACGATAAATCAATACACAACAAAACCTACAGCAACACATTTCAAACGATACCTGAGCCCTAATTTAACTCGTTGATATTTAACATACTTGTCCATCACATATGTAGAAAAGTAAACAACTGTAACACAAAAACAAGTGTAAAAAATAATGTAGTTATATTTATAGCAACAATATATGGTGCATTTCTGACTGAATCAAGGAAACACACACAACGTCCAGTAAGAGACACATAAAGGTGCTTCTAATAGGGAGTGACAGCTAACAGGGACGGGTTGCTATTAACTAATTGTTCAAAGTCCAAACTTCAGTGGAAGGAAATGCTCTGCATGTTGCTGAATGTAAATAGTTAAGCAATGGTTCTTTATTTCACTGGTGCATATTGTGGAGAAACGGTGAACCAGTGAGTCCAGTGTGTTATTATTTAGCCTGATATATCAGTAGGACAACCAGTGATTTGTTCCACTACGGTAGCCCAGAGAGGACATCAATCATTTTTATTTAACACATCTACACTTGCCAACTTAATCACAAATTTAGGTTGATAAATAAATATCATTAATATGATTCAGGTCACATTCCTCAAGTGTAACTTAAAGTTATAGAGGAGCATATTTTATTTCCGGGTGGATCATCTCAATCAGTGGTCCTCCGAACTGTCAATCATTCTGGTGATACGTTTACGTAAGGCCGTCCTATGTGCTCGTCTCGTTAGCTATCCTTTTCTTCCAGGAGTCTCCCTGTGGAGAGCTACGGTTTCAGACATTCATTCAAGCTCAACTTTCTCACTGCAGTTCAATTGTTGTTCTCTACTTAAAAATCACTTTAGATTTTAAAATGGAAAAATGTTCTATATATGTATTTTGTTTAATAAAGTCAATGTATGACATGGATTCATAAACATCTCATTTTATTTCAGTGTTAAATTCAGTTTAAAGTAACAGATTATAATTAAAAATGTTTCCAGGCCTTTACTGGTTGAACTGCAGAAAAGAAAGTCCTCAGGAGAGGCAGATATATCCCATAATGCTTTGCGAGGAGAGCTCTCCTCGCAAAGCATTATAACAAAGATGGCGCAGGCACCACGCGGTGGAGGAGGAGTTACGTGACCAACAGAGCAAAAAGAAGTGATCATCTGTCCAACGGTCAGTTAACCGAGTTCACTATAAAGTTCACCATATAGTCCCCTCTGTATGTGGACACAGTAAGCTTGTGTGATCTATGAGAACAGCTCATTTTAAACGGAGCGTGCACGGGGAGGAGTGAGCTTGTGCACGCTCTCGTACTGGCATTTTATTTTTAAAGTGGAGAGGGCGTGTCCTCCACAATATCTCTAAGTCTGTAGTTTTCAGTGGAAGGAAGCCAAGCGGTCTTCATGACTTTAGTGTGACTGAAGTCTAAATGTTCAAAGCTCATGTATTACAAACAATTTCCATTGTATATCTTCTGATACAAAATGTAAATATTAAAGATTTGATACGACTAGGGGTGTAAATAATAATGGTTTTGTATCGATGCATCGATCCAACAGCCGACCATCCGATGCATCGATACGTCCGCAAGAGAATCGATTCATGTTTTCTTTTTCCTCCGGTCTATTTTTATCCATTTGATCCTGGGCGTAATTCTCCCTCCCGTGCTGCGGTGGCGCTAAACCTATTTTGCCCTCCTACCTCGCTTCCTGGTTGTACTCTTACAGCAGTGTGTTGCAGTGAGCTTGATGCAGACATTTTTAAATTATGCTCAATATTGAAGCGTGGTCTGAGCTACACGCTGTGGGTCTAGATACGACCGAGGCGGCGAGGAAGTGGGGGCGAGTTTAGTCCGACGACGGAGGGACATGAGGGCCAAAAAGAGCGGAGATCCAGGTGGAAAAAGGGTCCCAGCGTTCTCGCGCACCTCGCTCTTCTAGCGGGTCAAACTTCACGAGTTGTTTTCCGCAATTTCAGTCATAAAATCAAAACAAGCCGGCCTCCTGTCTGCGGCACTGTTTGCCGTCAGCTACAATTTGGGAGAGGAGCAGCGGAGCGTCTGTGGAGGGGGCGGGACGTCTGAAACCGAGGTATTGCATTGCACTCATTGCACCGATTATGTGCAGGATTTTTTGATGCAACTTTTCTCCTTCTGTTATTTGTTGTTGTTTCTAAAAAAATGCATAACAATATTACAGCTTTTCATTGATTTATTTCAAACTTTAAAATTTGTTTAGCCTGTAAGGTGTAAAAAAAAAAAAAAATTAACTAATTAATCGTTTAATCGAATCGTGGTGTATTCTTGAGTATCGAAAATAATCCAATCGTTGGGTCAGGAAATCGATACGGAATCGAATCGCCATGATGGATGTGATTTACACCCCTAGTTACGGCTTGTGTGATGTGTGGCTTAAGTCCTGGTTATCGTCCCGCAGCAGCGTGTCGCAGTGAGCTTGACGCAGATATTGTTGATTTATGCCCAATATTGAGCTAGTCTGCGCTATGTTATTCCACGCCACGACGCCAGAGAGCCAATCAGGAACTAGCTGTGGGTCTAGATACGGCCGAGGCGGTGAGGAAGAGGGGGCAAGTTTGTGCGACAACGGAGAGACATGAGGGCCAAAAAGAGCGGGGATCCAGGTGGAAAAGGGTCCCAGCGTTCTCACGCACCTCGCTCTGCTAGCTGCTCCATCTTCACCAGGCGTTTTCCACAATGGCGGTCAGACAAACAAAACAAGCCGGTAAGGAACCAGACAGGAAATACTCAGAGTAGAGCGGAAGAAATGATGATAAATCTGATTAATTGCTTCAGTAAAGCCCTTAACTGATTCTTTTTTGTTTCTGCTTTGCATTAAATTTACATTGAAAACTACAGGAATTCTTTTTTTTCTTAAAGCTCCTTAAAGATGCCAAATTAACTTCACTTTTTAGTTTTGTCGACTCATGTTAAAATATATCCTTTCCTGAAATTACAAAGGCCTAATTTGATAAGATAAAACCATACTGGCTGCTATACCACACTTAAACCGGACATAATTAGATGTTAAATCAACTGCATGTAATGATCTTAAGCAGTGATGATAAACCTTTCTTAACCCTCTAATTTATGCTTCAAAAATCAACAAAAGCTGACACTGGGTCACTTTGCCAACTGACTGTGTCTGGGCTTCATAACGGGCCGATCTCAACATCTTTTGAAATCTATTTTTAACCACGGAAGGTTGGCTGAGCGTGAACTGAACGCTCTGCTTCATCCTCATACGATCCCACACCTTCACACCCGCTCAGAACAACCAGTCTGTTTCTGCAAAGCTGCAAAGATCCGATGAAAGCTCCGAGTCATGCTGCAAGTTCCTGACAAAAGTTTTTTTCTCCATTTCCTTTCTGCGCTCCGGTCTGGGTTTCAACCCTTGTTTAATTCATTACTCGCAAATAATTCAGGGCTTCAAACAGAGCAGCTGGTGATGAAATTAAACGTACGTTTAGGCCTCATCGAAATCCAAAATTTTGCAGAGGAAGATAAATTCTCTGCAAAAAAAGATGCACTTATTTTCTCTGCCACGCACGAGTCACAGAGGGTGGGACTGGGAGACTATCTGGGTCAGCACTCCCTTCGTGTAGCTGCTGCCTCTCTACCAACCCCCCCCACCCACCCCCCGGCTGTGTGCATGCATGTGGGGGTGGGGAGGGGGAGGTTGGATCAAGTAGGGTACTGCCCCAGTCAGCTGTAGGGCTCATGCCCCCACTTGGTTTCCATACATGCATTCTTATGGTTACATCTCACACATTTAAGGACGAAACGACAGGAAGTACAGAAAACAATCAGGTTTTTTCTTAATCTCCTTTCTCTATTAGACTGCTACTGGGGGTCATTTTTACAAAACTAGAGGACGAAAAGAAATAACCAAACGAGGCGAAAGGATTTTCGCTCCTAATAACTGCGTTCTCATTCCACTGCGGGTTCAGTTGAAGTTCACGGCGCCGTCAAACATCCTGCAATACAATTTTACAGATGAAACAATGTCGCAGTTTATCATCAAGCTGAACATTGGAGCAGCTAAATGTCACTTTCAGTTAGATTTACTCATTAGATCATTATTTAGACACGAATCAGAAGAGGCAGCGGTGAACAGGTGCAAGCGGAGGTCCAGGTTGATTATTCATTGACTAGTTGGAGGGGGGGGAGGGGGGGGAGGGGGGGGGGCAGCCCAACAAAGCCTGGTTTTAGTTTAGAAAACATGCAAACTGAAACGGATGAACGGGTCCCCCCCTTTGGAATGGGGGTCGTTTGGCTCCTTTGTTAGCCTGCAATGCCCCATACCTGTCTATGTCTCTGAAAGGGGGGGTCGTTACGTCAAACTTAGGGTTGTCAAAAGTATCGATACTGAAACGTTGTATCCGGATACAATACTCATTTATCGATACAGTGCCACCACCAATGGCACCTAAACAGTCATTCATCTTATGCGCAGATTAGAGGAAAATGCACTTTCTGAACACTGCGTGATTGAATAATTCTACGCACCTTTCAGTTTCAGACTTTTTTCTGTAAGAGGTGCAGCTGCTGAGAATTATTTGGGTTTTTGAAATGGTTTGGCTAGTGTCATGCAAAGCATAGCCAAGGAAGGAAAACTTAATTTTAATTTTGTAAGTTTTTTTTTATCAAGCTTGCTTAATATTGTGCACAGCATACAACCTCAAAATATTGTTCATTGTATTTATTTATCTATTTGTTGTATTTTGTTTATTAATGAAAAATTTTCTGTTGAATTTTGGAGTCTTTGTTTTTATCCTTGTGGTATCAAAAACGACATCGAGTATCGAATATTTCACTTAGTATCGGTATCGAGTTGTAAAAGTTTAGTATCGTGACAACCCTAGTCAAACTAAACGCTATTTCTGACATTTTGAATTGAAAAACGTTCCTGGATGGAAGAGAAACGTCTTCAAACTTGGAAATAAAGTCCAGTGGATTGATTTTTTATTTTTGGGCCCCATGAAAAGATATTTTACTGGGGGGCAAATGTGTTTACATAAAACCATGCATGTAAATAATACTTTGGCTCATCCTTCCCATAGTTTTTAAAATAAAAACATGCCTGTTTCTTGGCAGAGAAAGATCAAGAATTCAATTAGTTTAGATTAAATAATTTGCTACCAAACTGCTACTCTTTATCCCAAAAATAATCTATTACTTTAAATATTTTTAAATACAGGAAATCTTCCCAAGATTACCTGGGAATACAAAACTTAAAATACAAATTAACCTCTCCTATTAATACGAAATGCTATTATTATCTGCAGAGGTAAATAAAATTTAGGCAAATACACCTTAAAAAAATTACTGTTTTTAATTGTTTTTATGATTTCATTTGATGCTATTTATATATAAACATCTATTAAACAGGGTGAGACAAGAAAACAATAAAAAAGAATAACTAACTAATCATAATAGCTAAATCATCAGCAGAAGTAGGCTGGTATATAAACTAAACATATCAGGATTATTGTATTGTACGAACTGAAGGTAATGAGGCTACAAGTTAAACCCTGTGGAGATTTAAAGCCAAACATGGCTGGAAGTCCTGCTTGAAAATATCTAAACACATGTTAAAGCTGGAACCTGTTATTTATACAGAGATTTGAGTAAAATACCTAATTTTTGCATTTGTTGAGGAAAAGGTGGTTTTTTAAAGGTGCCAAATTAATAACCAACCTTGATGTATCTCTTATAAGGTGTCACATGAAAAGGTTGATTGCTTTTCCAACTAATTGCTTTATATTAGTTGTTTTGTGATGGTAAGGTTGAGCTTTGTGATCCTGTCGTACTTTGGAAAGAGGAGGACGTGCACCAGATTAGTTCGCTGGAGGACAGGGAGGTCAGTTTCCATTGGTTTCCAGCTGAGGGTCCAAACATTGCACAACTCCTGTAACTGGAGTCCCTCACACACACACACACACACCCATGCCCCTCCCTGAGTGTCCTCAGCCTTCAGAGGCAAAAACTAGAAACTTTTTTATACCAGACCAAAGCTGAGAAGTAAAATCTAGATAAACTCAAAGCATTTAGAAACTATTGTGTTTAGAAGATTGTGGACTAAAAGTTCTCGATCTAAAAAAGTCCCAATCTCATTTGCCTTCCTCCTCTTGCCCTCCCTGGGTTTGGGCTGCCGTGTGAACGCAGGCAAGGGTGGATTTTGGTTAATAAGTGACAGAGATGAGATGGGCAGATGGGTGGTGGCTGGCTGCTTGGTTGGATGGAAGAATACAACAAAAATCCACCTCACCAGAAGAGGAAAAAAAACCTCGATGTAGTCCAAATGCTTATCCTTTTTTTGGAAGATAAGCCTCTTGGAATCTCCAAAAGGTTTACCGAATAAATAAACTAAATCCAATTTGTATGGTTTTGTAAACATTACTGATTAACACTAAATTCATTAAATCACAGTGAACGTGTTAGTTTTAGGTATAAACAATGATCCATTCATTATTCCTTGCTGATCGGACTTTTCCTTTAACTATTTCAATATTTAAATCCTATAAGACGGACCAAAATGTGGAATAAACTGTAATAAATTCACACTGCAGCTGGGAATCTCTGTCTGTGAGTCATTACTGGGTCTTTCTCTCTGGTTATGTTTTCAATGCGGCTGTCGAAGCACCAGGATGTGGGCTATTAGGTTCACCAGTTGGTTTTCACTTTTAGGATTGGTATTTTTGATCATCTGCTGAAACTAGAATTTCAGCAAGAAAATACCCTAGCTTTTTTTTTTTTTTTTTTTTTTTTTTTGCAGAGAAGCAGGCTTTCAGAAATACACCTGCAATGTTCCAGGAAAGATGCTGTTAATAAAGCTATATCTCTGAAAGACCTCAAACTAAACCAATATACCTCTTGATTTCACATTTGACTGTTTTGTGCACTTTAAAAGCTTCAGGTGTTAAAAAATATGATTTTATGATATTTCTCTAATGGTATCCTGATGCACATTCTCACGCTATAAAGCTGTTTTAGTGACTCAAGACTGCTTATACATCTTTGCAATAAACTTTAGATTTTCTCTTGTTTAAATGCACCAGGTTTGAATTGTTGTACAAAGTCCTATTTTGCACGGAATTAAAATTACAATTTAGAGAAACATGCTTAGTATAAGGGATTGCTGCAAGGTCAACGACACAATGCAATTGTTGCCAAATCTCATCCAGGAATAGAGCAAATCAATGACTTGATGCATTCTGCTGGGTTTTTCAGGATGAAAGGCTTCTTAAACCATTTTAATTATAAACTGAAATCCGCTGCGTTACTCGATCATTAGAATCAACTGGACTCATGTGCTTCACTTGGAATCTGACTGAATGTCTCCATGGAATTTGTTGAATTGTTTTTGTGCGTTTTAACCTGGAGCCAAAAATATATAAACTAAATAAAAATGTATTCAAATAATCAGGTATAAAAGGTTAAAAAAATCAGGTACAAAAAAAGGTCACTTGTTTAAATTTTGACAAAAAAATGCTTTATTTTTAAATTGTATCATGTCGTTCAATGTATCCAACACATTGCTGCTTATAGAGAAAAATAAATATTCTGATTAATTCCAATCTGAACAAATTGGGATTAACTTATTTTGTCTTCTAATCTTTAAGCATTTCAATGAGATGCCAGAAAAAAATAAACTCTCACTCTTTTTTTGCTGTATGTGGAGAGCAACTGAACCAGAATGTGGGAGTCCAAAAAAACTTAAAAAACAATCCACTTTTTTCCAGTTTTTGGGATTACTATGAATCTTCTCCATCACATATAGTGGGATTATTGTGATATTTCCAAAAAAAAATGATTTAAGGTTTATGATAACAGAAGCCTTCTATCAGCCAGCTGACAAGCAGTGTGCAGCAAAAAACCAGAGGACTGGAGAAATATTGTTCAGACAAAAAAAAATATATCGCATTGACTTCACAGTTTCAATGCAACTGCAACAATATTTTTATTTAACCAGGAAGTCCCTTGAGATTGAAATCTCTTTTTCGAGGGAGATCTGGCCAAGACGGCACACCAGTTAAAAAACAAACAGAAATACAACATAGACAAAATCTCACATAGAGGGAAAGACAGGTCACATAGAGCAGGTACATTTTTGAATTACGTGACATTTTAACATGGCCTTAAATTCATTCAATGGGACTAGATCATTTAAATGGAGCAAGTTTTGCTAATTATTCCAGGATCATGGAGCAAAGTAAGAGAAGGATTTCTTCCCCAGCTCAGTAAAACCCATTGGAACCTGGTAAGAGCGCCACCTGGTGGAACGGAGATGAAAATGGCTGGAATTTAGCTTGAGGAGATTGCATAAATATGCCGGCAGTTTACCCAACATGGCCTTGTAAAGAAAAATATAGAAATGAAGTTGTCTACATAGACTTAGTGACGGCCAGCCTACCAGTTCATACAGCGAACAATGATGAGTACGGGAATAGGAGTTAGTTAGGAAGCGCAGAGCACTATGGTACACAGAATCTAACAGGTGGAGAGTACTAGAGGCAGCATGCATGTAGACAACATCACCATAGTCCAAAACACTTAACAAAGTAGCCTGCACAAGTGTTTTTCTGGCTGACGTGTTAAAACAAGTTTTATTTCTAAAATAAAACCCCAGCCGTAGTTTCGGCTTTTTTACAAGTTTTTCAACATGAACTTTGAAAGAAAGTTTGTTGTCCAGCCAAAAACCTAAATACTTATATGAAGAAACATTTTCAATTAAGTCTCCATTTAATGTGTTAATCGTTATATTATCTGGGGATTGGGAACGAGCCCTTGAAAACGTCATAAATTTGGTTTTCTTAGTATTTAGCACTAACTTAAGGCCATGTAGAGAAACTTGAAGCTGCTGAAAGGCCAACTGAAGGTCATGCATGGCTTGGTTCAGTGAAGAGGCAAATGAATAAATCACAGTGTCATCTGCATAAAGATGCAGTTTAGCAGTTTGCACGTCCTTTCCAATGTTATTTATGAATATAGAAAATAAGATGGGGGCTAAAATCGAACCTTGAGGAACACCCATAGAAATTTCTAAAAAGTCTGATTTAAGACCATCTATAGAAACACATTGCGTTCGCTCTGTAAGATAGTTTTTGAACCAAGTAATAGCTGTGCTTCCTATGCCAATGTTAATTAGTCTATCTAGTAATAGCTTATGGTCAACAGAGTCAAATGCTTTGGACAGATCCACAAATAATGCAGCGCAGTGCTGCTTCTGGTCCAAGGCATTTATAATGTCATTTAATAATTGCAAAGTTGCTGTAACAGTGCTGTGTCCAGCTCTAAAACCTGACTGTACATCAGTTAGCATGTTGTGCTCTGCCAAGTAGTCTTTTAATTGACAGTTTACTTGAGCTTTTATATATTTGAAATTTGCAGTCTACTCATATTTTCTACAGAGTATAAAAAGATTTGAATTTTGTGATTTCTAAAGATTTACATCTGAGCTGAATCTGTTTTTCTGAACTTTGCTTGACAAATGTTTTATTGATAAAAGTTTAAGCTTTACTGTTTGCTAAAAGATGTGGATCATCCTCTGTCTGATAAACAAAAGTCCCAAAAAGAGCAGTAACTACAGGACGGCTACTTCTGCTTCACATCAAACCAGACAGGACAAACTTATCTCAGTCCCCCAGTCCCTCCCTGAAAGCTTTACTCCCTCCACCCTTCATCAGCTGAGAACAGGCCGACCACGCCTCTTAAAGGGCCAGCGTACCCGTCAGAGGGGCCTCACCTCCCAGGGAGCGGAAAGTAGGAGGTGATCCGATGATCTGAGAGGGAACAGGATACTTCTGTGACACCATGTAACCATGAGCAGTACGTGTTCAAAGATGGGGGGTTTTATTAATCAAGCACTACCATGAACTGTGCTTCACAGGTTCACAGGTAGGGGAACACTGCCCCCGAGGTTAGACAGTAGGTAAAGATGTTAGAGATACATTCAGTATGATGGGATTAATAAAAAATGTCTTTATTTTCCCCGTCATGGGCTCAGATGTTTATGTAACTTATGGATCTCTGGTTAAATTCCCTTCAGCTTCCTGGAGGTTTTCTCCTTTAGACTTTGACAACTTTTCACTTTGTTAAACATTTTAACTCTGATTTATTCATCGTTTAGACACAAAAGGCACCTAAACACAAGCAATGAACCAGTGTTAGAATTTAATGGCTGATAAATCCATAAAAACAGAAAAGTTAGTCAGAAGCAAATATACATTAGAAAGGTGATTGATTTTTATTACTGTTCCCTAAAGTTACTTTAGTAAATACCGTTAATCAACATAAGGTTAATTTCATGACAGATTTGTTATTTGTGCTCCAAATGTCCCGTTTGGACTTTTTTCTTTTAAATCAATGGATTCGAAGCAAGTAAAGAAAGTTTTGGTTTATAATTTTTTACATATAGAAGTTTCCAGTCAATAATACAAACTTACAAACAAACTAAAAATATAAATATTTAGTCACATAAAACTAGACATTGGTCAAAGAACATCTTTGGTTTCTGGATTGTTTGATATCAAAACATTCTAAACTATTTTCTAAGTATAATTCCCTTCTTCCCATTAGCATTTCTTTTAACATATTCTCTCCATTTATGGTCGCTCCAGACCCAATAACACCACGGATATTGGGAAGTAATACTTAGATATAAATGGTGAAAAAAACCTGGACTAAAAAAACATCTTTAGATCCATTTTGTTATCAAGTTTGAGCTTGTAGCGAGAAATATTTGTCGCTATAAGTCCTTCATTTCAACTATTAAACTACAGCAAGAAGGAAAAAAAAACAATGAAGATGATGAAAGACATTTTTACTTTACATTGATTCAAACTTAAATATCTACCAACTTATAACAGTTATATGTGTGACTGCTTACATTACAAAAGAATGAAGACCATTAGCTTTTAGCTGCACACTGTGTGACGGCTTCTACAATAACCTTTTGCTGCTGGAAGACCACAATTTTCCCCATTGTGGGACCGAAAAGGGATTTTCTTTTCCGTTCTATTCTTTTCTATTCTTTTAGAGAGAGACCAGGCTTTTACATGTGCTTAAAATGTTTCAAGAACCAAAGGTATAGCTAATAAAGAAATGTGTAGATGGTTAGGGGGCATTTTTGACAGGGAACCCTCTGTGAAGAATGACAGAGTTTTTATAGTTTGGCTTCATATGGTTTTGTATTAAACCAAATAATCAGTCATCAATAATATTGAAGAAAGGAAAAATCCTGAAGAACACAAGAGATTATCAGGACAAATTTCAGAATATCAGTGATAAATGCATCATCCTCGAAACCATGAAGATGATGAAAGAAGAGTTAGATTCACATTGATTCAAACCTTAATAAATACCAACTTATAACAGTTATATGTGTGACTGCTCACATTAAAAAGAATGAAGAACATTAGCCTTTAGATGCACATCGTGTGACCGCTTCTACTATAACCTTTTGCTGCTGGAAGACCACAATGGACAATAAAGATATTTTCTTTTCCATTCTTTTCTATTATCTAGAGAGAGACCAGGCTATTAGTCCAAATAGTTCAAGAACCAAATCTAAATTAGGTAAACCTCATAAAGAAATGTGTAGATCGTTAGGGGTAATTGGGTACAGTGTGCAGACAATTAGGGATCATTGTTGAAAGGGAACCTTCTGTGACGAATGACAGCGAGAGTTTTTATGGTTTGGCTTTATATCCTAAAGAACACAAGAGATTATGAGGACAAATTTCAGAATATCAGCGATAAATGCATCATTCTTTGGTAAAACTACTGTTACATTAATTGTCTGGTTAAAGAGCTTTAAACCTGTGTATTTATGTTGTATATTTCTACTCTTTTTCATGTTCCTATTATTTCCTAATGTGCAACTTGTGCAATTTTTTTAATGGTTTGTTCATAATGAAATGTAATTTCTTTATGTAAGAACCCCAGGAAGATTAGTGGCCATTTATTTGGCAGCTAATGGGGATCCTAATAAAACTAAACTTAACTTCTTCTAACCAGCAGTTATCTGTGATAAACGGTGGTGAGAGCTTTAGGGCTGAAACAATTAATCGGATTAGTTATTGATTAATCGTTAACTGGAGTATAGAGACTCTAAAACATGCCTTTATCTTACAGAGTAACACATGTAGATCAGGAATTATATCAAAATTGTTAAAAATATCTATGTAAATATTTTGCATTTAAGGTAAAAAAAACAACAACTTTTTCTTCTGTCAATATGCTCCATCCATAACTCCTCAGGTGGAAACGTTTTAATTTAACTGGTTTAATTTCGTTACAAAATATTTTTTAAGGAACATTTGATTATCCGATTATTAATCGATTAATCAAAAAAATAATCAAGCGATTTAATTGATTTGCAAAATAATCGTTAGCTACAGCCCTACAGTGAAATGGTTAGCTGTAGTTTGATTAAGATACTTTAAGTACAAGATAGAACCTGCAGCTGGAAAGGAAAATGTGTTCAACTATATTTCCTAAAAATACAGTTAAACCAACATCTAGATGAGTTAGAAGTTGTTACTGGAATTCATAGATCTCCTTCCATTAGCAAGATAGAAAGGAGGCCGCAGAAGCAGCAGCAGCCATTCACAGATCTACCCGATTACCGCGCTGCACAGCATACTCTTTTTCTGTTTGACATTCCTCAACAAGAACTGTCATGAATGTTCCTCGATGTCCTGGAAGAAGAAAAACCTGCATCAAGGGAAATTTATCTGCAGTTGAGGAATCTGACAGAAACAAGGTCAGAGTCAACGAGGAATCTTGCATTGCTGCTTCTCACGCCGACAGGTCGGACCTCAGAGACACACAGGAGAGATGCAGGGAGCACATCATTAAAAGGCGAAACACCAGGTTCATTGTTTTTATTTGTTTTTTAGAATTAGTGCTTCCAGGCTATCTGTCCCCATCCAGCATTTTCCCTCTAAAACATAAAGCCAAAGGAATGCTAAAAGGTCATTAACAACTCAGTTAAAAGATTTATTTATGGTTCAAAGCGCAGTGTTGGGAAAAAATTGGAAAAAGTATTTATGGAATTTCTGTTTCATCTTGATATTTTATTGATGTTTAAGTTTGTGCTGGTTCCTGTTTCTGTTCAGCAATGGAGCCGATTGCTATTCAGAAAGGCTTTAAACTTATTTACATTTATTGATTGGTCAGAGCAAATGCTGTTGTTTAGCCTTTTTAAACTTCAATCAGCTTTTCGGTCATTGCGACAATGAAATATTCACTATCAAATTGTTTGAATTAATTGAAATTCTAAATAATGTAACGTCTAAAAGTAGTCAATTAATATTCTAAACTAAACTTTAAATACTGAAAGATGGACCCTTTCTTAACGGTAGAGAATCGGAGTGGCAGCATCATATTTTGGATGTTTGTTTACCGTGAGAGCAGCCGTTGCGCCTCACAGAATGGTACTATGCAGAAATGTTGGAACATGAGCATATTGCATTATTAGCAAAAAAAGGTTTCCTAATGACAACAAAGTCAGTGGTAATAAGATGCCTTTACAAAGCACTATTAAGCCCCTTAGAAACAGTTTTGAAAGGCTAAGCTACATTGTAGCCACAGCTGCTCTGGGGCTCGCTGACAGAAGTGAGGCTGCCGCACAAGGAAGCCTACCGGGCTTTAAAACGTTACTTTCTGATAAAGCTTCTAGTTAGAGTGGCTCAGGTTATCCTGAGCTATCTCTATAGTTCTGCTGCTATAGGCTTAGACTGCTGGAGGACATAGGGACCCCTTTTTCATCATTCTGCTTCATTCTATCTCTATTCTCCCACTCTGCAGAATCTGTTAGTTCAATCTCTAACGTTCTGCTCTCTCTGCTTTTTCTCATAGTAGCTTCATCTGGTCTGTTCCTGTTTGGCTGTGACTCCATCCTGGAGAGAAATATCAGCTGTGCTGCTGCCATCAACACCTTTGTTTCTAGATGTTGGAGCTACGCCTGTTTTCCAGTGTAGTCCTGTTTCTCTGACTGTGACTAACTGGATGTGCTCTCTTCATCCTCTGACATGGGAGCTGGCTCGGAGCTCGTCTGCCTGGCTGTGTGTTTCCTGGACGGGGCCGCCTGTGGAGCTGGTTGACAGTTGCCTTTTGTATCTATGCTTCTTTTTCTATGTCTGCTTCTGTCTCCTTGAACCCCAGTGGGCCTCAGCAGATGGCCGCTCACACTGAGCCTGGTTCTGCTGGAGGTTTCTTCCTGTTCAAAGGGAGTTTTTCCTCTCCACTGTCGCTACAAGCATGCTTAGTGTGAGGGATTGCTGAAGAGTCAATGAGTCGATGCAATCAGCTGGTTTTTCTTAGATAGAAAACTTTGAATCAATCTGACTGGATGATCTGGTGAACTGGAAAGTGACCTGAGATGATGTGTTGTCGTTACGCGACACAACAATAGGCAGGCATACTTCTTAATTGCCCATAATTGGCTAAGTCAATGTCAATGACGTAGGCCACTGAAGGACTGCTGACCCGTTTTTTTTCTTTAATGTTTCCAAGGTAATATTTGTTGCTGAGAGTATTGCCAAGGGTAGTGCATCATCTGGAAAATATCAGTGCCCTGAAAGCCCGTCTGATCAAGTGATTCTTAATAAGGTTGTAAAAAACACTCCGAAAAACAGAAACGAAGTCAAGAAAAAAGCCCAACGAACATCAAGCTTTAAATATCTACATTTATTACAATGGGTTGTTGAATAGTTGATCATATTCATGTTTCAGCTCAGAAATATTTGGTTTCTTATAAAGTTTTGTTGCTTTATTGATGTTTTTTATGATTAACGGACGCTGCAAAACTGGAATCCAGACACACCGTATGCTGCTTCTAATTTAGAGTCAAGTTCCTTAATTCAGCTTCCAAAAAAGTGCTGAAAAAGCCGTGTCATACAACAACCTAATACTGTGTTCATGTTGTGCATTAATGTTGGTCAAAAAAGCAGAACCAGCAGAGAAGACAGAGAACTTCAAGCGTTAAACTGGGTGTGTCTCCATCTGGCATGCAGTAAGAGCTCTGAGAGAGGGAGAAGCTGTCTGTTATCACACCACACCCTGCTGACGCAAAGCTGGCCACCAGTTCCCTACACACCCTTTATCCTCACACACACACACACACACACAAAGTTAGAGCACTCCTCATCTAGAAATGCTTGTCCAAACCTCAGGACTGTGCGGTCAGAGCACTTCTCCAAGTTTCACACATCAGTCGAAGCATGAGAATGTCCACAGTCACAGCTGAGTGTGTCCTCACAAGCATATTTAGTCCTGTAACTAAAACCCATATCAGCTTTCCTGGTAGATAAACTGTATAAATAGATCCTTTATGGGGCCGTCGTTCTGTTCCTGTGCAGATCTTCAGATGTTTAAAGGAAAAGTCCGTTCAGTGAGGAATAATCAATGAATCATTATTTATACCTAAAACAAACATTTTCACTGTGATTTAATGAATTTAGTGTTAATCTGTAAAAAATATCTTTTGTCGCAATCACTGAGTCTGGGAGCGGCCATCTTTGCCCAAATATAGTAGCCCCTCCCTCCTGCCATCTTCCAGCAGTGACGTCACGGTGCGGTAAGCCTAGCGCCATTCTCCCCGCTTTACAAGCTAAATCAATGGGAACTACTAGACACATCTGCAATCAACAACAATTATTGAAGATTTCCAGAGGACTTCACCATTGAAATTCACCAGAGCTATAGTGAAACTGACAATGCCCACGTGCATGGCAGCTGGATGCTGGAATACATCGGGTAAAAGTGGAAAAAAAAGTTATTCCACCTTTCTGATTCCTGATCCTCCACGGACGGGTTGGTCGTTGGATCGCCAACTTGAAGAGGGAGGATTTGCCATCGAACTTCTGGCCAGAGAAAAAACCCGTAATATGTAGCCGACATTTGGAAGAAGAATGTTTTCAAGATGACTTGGATAATAGCGCGTTGTGACAAACACCAGATACAGCACTGGGACTTGATCAACAGCCGATACCGCACCGTGACGTCACTAACCAGTAGGTGGCAGTAGTGTTCTGTGACAAACATGGATGTCAATCAGTGTTTAAAATATATGTTCGACTCAGCATTGAAATATCCATGAAAATTCCATTTTCTTCACAGTTATTGACCTACGAGCAAGACTTTTTTAGATTTCAAAGCCCACATAATAAACAATCCTCCAGGCTTTTCAAATGTTTTTGAAAAGTTTTTCCACAGACTTTTGATGCTTTTTTACTCATATTGCTCAAAAGAGCATGAAAAGAATACAAGACAGTGTGTCTGGTATTACTAAACGATGCTTAATCTGAAAATTCTTACAATCAGAGCTGCTGTCTGAGGGAGAACAGCGTGTTTTATTCATCTTTTATTTACAGGAACCCAACAGATCTGATCAAGTGGAGTAAAGGTTAAAGACGACTTCCAGGTGGAACTCCATCTGAACTCGCAGCGATCAGGTTTCTATAGAAAAGCTGAGGAAATAAAGATGAACAGATGATCTCAGTCATATTAGACTTCTTTTCTATTTCCATCTTTTCATATTTTAGACATTGCTGCAGTTTTCATGAGGAATCCTGTATGTGCGTAGCCTCTGAACTGAAATAACCTGATTATCTTCCGCTCTCGGAACTGACACACCCACCACCCCCTCTCCTCTTCCTCCTCTACCTCCTCTTCATCCTCTTCCTCTCGCCCCTTTCTTTCCCCTCTTTTCAGATTTCTTTGTGGCCGCCTTGGCAGCTCCGCCGCGGTTGCTACAGAGACAGGATTTTTCAGCCCCCCGGTGAATGACTGTGCTGTGGTTGGTAAGGCAGGAGGGGGGGTCACTCTGCTCTGCCACCGCCATCATCACCATCACCGACGCCGCATCCAGGCTTAATCTAAGGTGACGCGGCCAATATCCTCACACAAACAGTCCAGGGAGGCGTGTCAACACAGGCATGCAGCAAACACACGCAGCCGCCCACCCACAGGAATGTGTGTCACGTACATTTAACGGACCCCTCCCGCCTCCAACCAGCGCACTTTCATTCACATAATTCGCATTGCACGTTTCCACGGGAGGCGTACTCCAGCTAAGTAGGGAACACGCTTCCTCTCCTTTGACCATCCAGCGCCAAAGTGTCTCTGTTCCCTTTAAAGAAAAACTTCCAGCTAAACACATTTACATTATAAATTATTATATTTACTCATTGGTTAAAAGACATTATTATTCTAATCTGAAAGGAGAGATTTCTGAGTTAATGAGGTACAGAAAAGTAGGAAAATTAGTTGGTACCAAAACCTCAGTCTAAAAGCTGTTCAGGTGTCGATTTGAGAGGAGAAAACTTAATGTAACGAGCTCCGAGCCAGCTCCCATGTCAGAGGATGAAGAGAGCACATCCAGTTAGTCAGTCAGAGAAACAGGACTACACTGGAAAACAGGCCAAGCTCCAACATTTAGAAACAAAGGTGCTGATGGCAGCAGCACAGCTGATATTAATTGTCCTGTTATGACTCAGGTCGAGCCAAGCTTCACCTGTCCGACTCTAAAAACTTGTAAAAAGAGGAGTTCCAGGTCATCTCCAGAGCCCCATTTCCACTCACTCCTCTCTGAAATCGATCCGTACCTGGATCAGTTAACCGTGCCAAGCTCGGTTCCTTACCACCGTTTACACATCACGCTAGAAATATATAAATAGAACTTTATTGATCTCACAATGGAGAAATTCTCTCTCTGCATTTAACCCATGCATTTAACCTGCCATTGTGCGGCATCCGGGGAGCAGGGTGGGGTTAAGGGTCTTGCTCAGGGACCCAGGGTGGCAGTCTGTGGGAGTGGGGCTCGAACTCAGAAACTCAGGATTCCAAACACTGGACCACTCCCCGCTAGAACGGTTCCTCACCTCCTAGTGACGATCTACGGCAGGGGTCTTCAACGTTTTCCAAGCTAAGGACCCCCAAACTGATGTCTAGATGTAGCGGGGACCCCCTAATTATATATATTGTATTCAATTGTGTTATATCAAACTGGTCCTATATGTAACGAAAGTAATTTTTCGGTGGGATTATTAAAGTATTTCTGATTCCTGGTTGAAGGGACAGGTGTTGTGAATGAAGCTAGGATTTTAATGAATGCCTGAAATTTATTAATGCCACATATTACGTGTGGCGGCGCGCACAGACGCAGCGACCCTCTCTCTCTCCCGTGTTTTTTGTTTTGTTTTGTTTGTTATTTGTAAAAAAAAAATGTGCGTTTCAAAGTGTCTTTCGCGTCAGTGTGTGTCGGAACGCATGAACAGCCGACAGGATTTATTGGATATAAGGAACAGAAAGATCTAGAGTTTGGAAGAGGAAACAAAGAATCTGCTGCAGGAGCTGGGAATCCTGGGCACCCCCACGGAGTCGCCTAAAGCATCTACCCAGGCAAGGAGGCACCGGCCGCGGTGCTCGAGGACAAGGAAGAGGGGGAAGCACGGGGGTATCTTCTACAGGCTAGCAGCCAACCCCTCTCGACCGGCTATACCGTCTATTCTGCTTGCAAACGTGAGATCACTGGACAATAAAATGGACCATATCAGACTCTTGAGGTCGGGGAACCGGACAGTAGACAACTGTTGTGTGTACATTTTCACGGAATCCTGGTTACACGACAACATCCCAGACTCGGCCATACAACTGGATCAGCTAACTTGCTACCGCTCGGACAGAGCACTCAAGAAAGAAGGTAAAACACGAGGAGGGGGTGTTTGTGTTTACATTCGGGATGAGTGGTGCAGGGATGTAACGGTAGTTTATAGACACTGTTCACAACTGGCAGAGTTTATGATCACCAAGTGCCGCCCATTTTACTTGCCGAGGGAATACAGCGCGATTTTGCTCGTCGCAATTTACTTTCCCCCAACCAACAGCAACAGCGAGAGAAATGCGGCTATACACGAACTGTACCAGGCAATCAGCGAGCAACAGACAAAACACCCGGACGGTTTTATGATTCTCGCCGGCAATTTCAACCATGCCGACCTAAAAACCGTCCTTCCAAAATACCACCAACATGTGAAATTTCCAACAAGGGGAAAGAACACTCTGGACATGGCATACACACCCATCAAAGATGCCTACAGAGCAGAGTCCCTCCCCCAAATCGGACTCTCTGACCATCAAACTGTTCTCCTACTCCCTGCATACAGACAAAAGGCAAAACTCGCCAAACCGGTTTCAAAGGAGGTGAGAGTATGGCCAGATGGTGCTCAGGCCGCTCTCCAACACTGTTTTGAAATAACTGACTGGGACATTTTTAAACAAGCTGCCACCAACAACAACAACCAAATAGACATTGAAGAGTACACAGATACAGTCACCTCCTACATCACAAAATGAATAGATGATGTCACGGACACAAAAACAATAATCACCCGGGCCAACCAGAAGCCATGGTTGACAGGGGATGTCCACAGGCTGCTGAGGGCTAGAGACAGAGCCTTCAAAGCTGGGGACGAAGCGAGCCTGAAAACAGCAAGGGCCAACCTGTCACGTGGCATCAAAAAGGCAAAAAAGGAATACACACAGGAAATAACCTCCCACTTCAGTGATAGCAAAGATGCACGGAGCTTGTGGAAAGGCATCCAAGCTATCACTGACTACAAACCATCACCTCGGAGCTGCGACAACAACACATCCCTGTTGAATGACCTCAACAGCTTTTTCGCACGCTTAGAGGAAAACAACAAGACCCACCCACAGAAAACACCTCCCCCGCCACACGACCTAGCACTCTGTCTACCTGTCGATAGCGTGAAGAGGGCTCTCACCAGGATCAACCCACGCAAAGCAACAGGCCCAGACGACATCCCTGGACGGGTGCTGAAGGACTGTGCCGAGGAATTAAAGCATGTTTTTACCGACATCTTCAACACCTCACTACAACAAGCCATCGTCCCCTCCTGCTTCAAAGCCGCCACCATTATACCGGTGCCAAAGAAGCCATCTCCATCCTGCTTCAACGACTACCGTCCCGTAGCACTGACACCCATCATCATGAAGTGCTTCGAACGGCTGGTCATGACACATATCAAATCCATCCTCCCCCCCACCCTGGACCCCTTTCAATTCGCATACAGACCCCGGTGCTCCACAGAGGACGCCATTAACTCAGCTCTGCACCAAGCCATCACTCACCTGGAGAAAAAAAGACTCTTATGTGAGAATGCTGTTCATCGACTTCAGCTCAGCATTCAATACAATTATACCCCAACAGCTGATATGCAAACTGGACAAACTGGGCCTCAGCACCTCCCTCTGTAACTGGCTGCTGGACTTCCTGTGCCAGAGACCGCAAGTTGTGCCCGTCGGTAACAACACCTCGGACACTATCACGCTGAGCACAGGAGCTCCACAAGGGTGCATGCTAAGCCCTCTGCTCTTCACCCTACTCACACACGACTGTAAAACAACCCACAGCACTAACCACCTGGTGAAGTTTGCAGACGACACAACCCTGGTGGGACTCATCTCCAACGGCGACGAGACACACTACAGGACAGAGGTGGACCACCTAGCAAAGTGGTGCAGTGACAACAACCTCCTACTGAATGTCAGCAAGACAAAGGAGATTGTTGTCAACTTCCAGAAAGGTCCCCGCCGACTCCTGCCACTGACCATCGATGGCGCTGCTGTGGAGAGGGTGAGCAGCACTAAATTCCTAGGAGTGCACATCAGCTACGACCTCTCCTGGACCACCAACACTGCATCACTGGTCAAGAAAGCCCAACAACGCCTCTACTTCCTGCGGAAGCTGAATCAGGCCAGTGCCCCACCAGCCATCATGACCTCCTTCTACAGAGGAACCATTGAAAGCATCATCACCAGCTGTATCACTGTATGGGGCGGGAGCTGCACTGACTACAACAGGAAAGCCCTGAGACGTATAGTGAACACAGCTGGGAGGATCATCAAGGCACCTCTCCCCTCCCTGCAAGACATCTACTCCAGCCGCCTCACCCGCACTCTGTCTCTCTCTCTCTCTCTATCTCTCTCTCTCACACACACCCACACACCTCTCACACACACACCTCTCACACACACACACACACACACACATACACTGTACCAGAGACTGCACCTTACCTGCACTACCTCAGCTGGAACAAACTATTGCTGCTGTTTTTATTGCTTTTTATTGTAATGTCTATACTTCATATTTATATTTATCTTACCACTGTTACCTGTCATGTCCCGCACTTTATGTCAGTTTTTTAAATGTCAGTCTTGTATATTTCTTGTATATTTGTATATTGTAGAGAGTAAACGTAATTTCATTTCCCTTGTATGTCTTGTACATATGAAGAAAGTGACAATAAAAGCTGACTTGACTTGAAAAATTTCCTGATTACCAACGCTGACGATAAGGAGATGACGCGGTCTGCTCATGCGCTCTTTGTTATCTGAGAACAGAGTTTAGCAGTTCGGTTCAGTTTGCGTTCCATTTACAGTCAACAGTTACCTTGGTTACCGTGCTTGGACCGATCTCGGCACGGTTTCAGAGGGGTAGTAAATGGGACTCATAACCATCATCCTCCATCGCCGTGTTTCACAGACCGTATTCAGCGTCTTTGCAACCAAGCAAACCAAAATTTTTACTTCTTATAATAATTAGCTCAAAAATCTAACATGCCATCGGTGGGGATTAGAGTCTGAGATGGAATTTTTTTTTGTTTAGCCAATGATTGAGGGAATTTATTAGGATTTATTTAATTTTTCTCAACTGTAAACAAGCTTCATAAAAAGAGAAAAATGGATTTACGATTGATTGGAAACAACCTCATAGCCGTTCACTGATTAATGAGTAACAGCTATTGCCTCTAGGGCTGGAACTAACTAATATTTTGCATATTAATTAATCTGTGGATAATTTTTTTCGATTAATAATCGGATAGCCAAAGGTTCCTTATTTTTTTACGAATTTAAATCAGGTGAAACTAAAACTTTTTCACTTGAGATCTGGATAGAGCAGATTGACATACAGAAAAGATTTTTATTTTAACAATATGTTTAAATTTGTTTTTTTTTTTTACAATGTTTTTTTACAATTTTTTTCACTCTGACAGATGAAGAGATATGTTCGATTCTCTAAACTCTAGTTAACTTTTAATCGATTTATAAATTAGTTGATGATTATTTCAATAATCGACTAATCACAATTAATCCGATTTATTGATTCAGCCATAATTGGATGATGAAGATGATTATGGCTAAGAGGAGAAAACCATAGTTTATTTAACTAACTGATGATCAGTCACTCATTTTATATTATAAGCATCACCAGCTTCTTTCTCTACTTTATTGTTGCTTTATTTCAAGGTTTTTTCCCATATCTGCGTGAAATTTGCAACTAACACCAGACATCTCTAATTACAACCCTTTGATTGTAACTAGTGATGCACGATATTGGGATTTTAGCCGATATCCGATATTTTAAAACTCATGTAGCCGATGACCGATATCGATACCGATGTTAAAGCTGGACAAAAATAAGTAGTCATTGAAAATAGCAGTTTTGTTATCCATTTCTGACACTTTGAAAAATAATATACTCAAATATATTTTCATATGCTGATATCAAATTGATTTTTAAAAACGCGGTATGGATCTATTTTACTTTCAAATTCTGGTGAAATTTCATCGTTCTGTTACAAACTCTCGTGATATTTTGCAAATTCTTGTGAGATTTTGTTAGTAAAATAGATCGATACCGCGTCAATATATCAACATATAAAAATATGGCAACATTTCCTGAATTTTCGGGGGATTTCGTAGCATAACAATGACATATAGCAATATTTCATTAGTAAAAGAGATTGATATGGTGTTTTTAAATGGCAATATATCAGCATATGAAGATATTGGGATATTTTAATGTATCAATATTTTTTCCCTCATCTTTAGAAGTTTTTAAGTCTGTAAAAAAGAAGTTTTTGAGGAAGAAGAAGTAGTATTTATTTTTTTTAGACTTTAGAAACTCAGAGGCTGATCAAATATCGGGTTAAATATCGGTGGGGTGGCCGATGTCCGATATTCAGTTTTAAGGCCGATACCGATAGGGGGCCGATTATATCGTGCATCCCTAATTGTAACACAATATAAAAATCTTGTTTTTTCTATATTTTAAGCACAACCCTAATAGCTAAATACTATATGTTCTGATTCTATAGCTGCACACTTAAAGACAGAGCAGATTTAAAAGCTGATATTATTACCAGAGTCAGGATGTGTTTATACACAATTACCTGCCTCCTCTGGAGGAGCAACATGCTGGTAGCAAACCTCCAGCTTACTGGGCTGCTTTACCTTAGAATATATGGCATTATGACCAAAATATAAAGTGTTTAGAGTTTCTGATCTCAATGGAAAGGTCACTGCAGTTGCAAAACAGAAATTAAAATATTTAAATGAAATCTGACCAGAATGCATCCCCCTCCCCATTATAACAGTAAAAAAAACAGGTGCAAAACAGAAAAAGAAACAAGAGCAGAGAATAAAAAGCAGAAAAGTGTCGACATGAACAGGAAGTAGTTATCACAAACCACAGCCCTGACAAAGCTGCGCTTTCAGGAGCAGAAGCTCACATGACAAAACCTCTAGACCTTCCATGAACTTCACATGAACTTCAGCTCTGCTGCCTCCATCAGAGCCAGGCCTGTTAGAGAAGTCTGGGCGTGTATTCAAAACAGACGCCGCCACGCCTGCCTGCATGAACAGCGCTGACAGAGGCCGCCGCCCCGCACATGGGAAAAATACGCGTTTCCTATTGGATGCTGGGAAAAAGTTCAGATCTAAAGTTCTCCCTAAAAAGAGATGAAATAAAACATTTAGACATATAGGTAATGTCAAATTGCTTTGATAGAGGCCTTCAGCTCATTAGCAGTGAGTCTCTCATCTTCCTCTTAAAACTAATCCATAGATTATCTATTAGGTTCGAACCAGGAGCGTATTTAGGAAATCTGGGGCCCTAAGCAAAGACAGGCACATCAAACAGCCCCATTCTAGAGATAGAGAAATGTTAATAGAATAGACATCCATTATCTGTTCTAGGTTGTGTCCCTCTCTTCTTGTCCCTTTTCTTCTTGTTTTCCTCTCTATGTTTTGTACTCAGCTGACTTTTCATGCTGTCTCTAAAGGAATGAAAGATGTTTTCCAAGCACTAAGCTCACTTAGCTGATTGCTCCTTCCTGTGTTTCCAAAAAGGCCAAAGTAAATAACCCAGTCCTTCTTTTCACTGTAGACAAGCCATGATCTGCTTATCTGTTCTCCATTTTTCATTTGGATGAAATAATAGCTGCATGAATCATGACAGCAGACAAGATAGAGGAGAGCAGGAGGCGGGGTTACCAATCTACTCGCTCTGGAGAGCAGAGTTCGCTGCTTTTAGATGTTGTCTCCAAAGTCTCCAGTAGCAGAAAAAAGTCTCTAGATTTGGCGCTAGGAGCTTTTTAGAAATCAAAGTGCTAGAGGGGTCTGAAAAGTGGCTAAATATAGCGACTAAAGCGCTAAGTTGGCAACACTGCTCTTTGCATGGTTTGTTTTCAAATGGTTTGCTGCTGTCTGTTTGGACCTTTATGAACATGTGCAGCAAATGGACTGATCCAATATGGTGGACACTGAAGGGGGGGGGGGGCTGAGACACACTTAATATTATCAGCGTTCTGATGGCATTTTAGCCAAAGGATTTTAATCAGAAACATAATTAATGTGCAGAAATAAGGAATAGTTGTATTAATCATACACGTAAATAGAGTTTTATGGGGCCCCCAGGAACTTGGGGCCCTAGGCAGCTGCCTAATATTGCCTAATGATAAACCCCCCCCCACCTGGTTCAGACTGACCCCCGATCAGTGAGTCTGGGGCATTTTTTTAGCTCCACTTAGACTGAAACAATGAAGCTTAAACAGAATAAATAAAATAGGTAAATTGAAGAAATTTGAATGAATCTGCTGAAATCTGCATTTTTCTATAGAAAAAAAAATGTAAAACTCCAGTAAAACTCTTTTCTGAGCAACAAAGAGCAAAATATTATCTTTCAGACAAATAATTATAGTTGATCAATTAATGAATATAATGAATACTCTGAATTTTAAACCACTTCCCTGCAATAATTTCAAAATAAAGCTTTTGATGATGTGTAAAAAAAAAAAAAAAAAAAATGCGAATATAAAAGCTTTAAAGATAAAACTATTGACAAGTTGCAATTACAAATATGTCCACATTGATTTTTCAACCTTTTAAACCACATAACACATCTATGGTTTCTCTGCTGTGTTGTGCAGCACTGGTGGAACGGCAAACAGTTCAGATTATTTCCCAACATCGACCCAGAGGGCACAACACTCTACAGGCGTTAGATGTTTCCTGCTCCAACACAGCCAATTCCAGGGAATTAATTCCTGCAGCAGTTTCTAAAGAAGCCTGTTAAAACTATAAAAAGATGTTTTTATGAGTGCAGTTTGCATTTAACATGTCTGACCCTGTGCCTCTAACTGAGGGAGGGTTTTTTTACCCCGAAAGCAGGGCTTTGGTGCTCAATGCCACTAGCTGTGACGTAGGCGTGTAGCAGCATGTAGTGTTTGAACCGACAGAAAAATTCAACTGCAGTAGCCCTTATTCAACCACTTTGGTAACAGTGAGGTGGTTGAGATTAATGATATAGAGCAGATGTCACAGATTAGGATCCAGATCCACCTGCTGGCTAATCCAGACCCAACCTGATTTACAACATTTATAAATTACCGCATGTTGTCCAGCGACAGTGTCTATTTTCACTTGCGCCTCTTCTCCTGTTAATACGGTAAAGCCCTGGGGAGCGTCCGGCTCCAGGCTGCACGTGATCCAAATGAGCCAATGAGCTGTCAGTCTGGGTTGCTGCTGCTGCTACTTTTAGACACAGCAGGCAAACCTGTGGCAAGCCGGGCGATGGGAAAGAAGGAGAAGACCATGAGAAAAAGAGAGCAGAGAAAGTGTGGACTGCTGGAAGAACTGCGGTGAACTGGTGAAAGAAAAGTGAAATGGTGCTCAAAGATGACCCTGCACATTAAGAGGATGTTTGGCTCAACCTGCTGCTGTGAAGCAGGATTCTCCACCATGAACAGAATCAACAATAAATCTGGATCCAGGCTCAAAATGAGCTCCTTGATATGTGCTTGAGAATGGCTTAGTCTCCGGTTAAACCCAGGTTTAAAGCCTTGCAGGGCAGCCTAAAGCCCACTGCCAACATTAAGACAGGAAAAAGAAAGAAAATAACAAACGATCAGTTCATTTCAGCGTTACATTCCGTTTACAGTAACAGATTATATTTAGAATGTCTCTGGACCTTTACTGGTTAATGCTTTTCTTTACTCGGACCCGCTGATTTTATTTGGTTACCCCTGTTGTAGAGGAGGATCCTTTATTTATGGATCATCTCAGTCAGTGGTCCTAACTGTCAATCATTCTGGTGATATGTTTACGTAAGGCCGTCCTACGCGCTCGTCCCATTAGCTATCTTTTTCTTTCAGGCGTATGAAGCTCAGCTTTCTCACCGCGGTTCTTTGAAAATGGCCGAGGGTCGGAAGAGAAAAAGCCTCTATGAAGTGTGTGAAAAGAAAAGAAAGGTCTCAGAAGAGGCAGATATATCCCAGAATGCTTTGCACGGAGAGCTCTCCTCACAAAGCATTATGGGATTTGCTGTCACAGCGGCCCACTGTCGCCATAGGCTGTTGGTACCAGGCAGCAGCAACTAATAACAAAGATGGCAGAGGCACCGTGCGGTGGAGGAGGAGTTTCATGACCAACGGAGCAAAAAGCAGTGATCATCTGTCTGACGGTCAGTTAACTGAGTTCACTATACAGTTCACCATATATTCCCCTCTGTATGTGGACACAGTAAGCTTGTATGAACTATGAGAACAGCTCATTTTAAACAGAGCGTGCACGGGGAGAAGTGGGCTTGTGCACGCTCTTGTACGAGCATTTTTTTTAAACTGAGAGAGCAGGTCTTTTAAAATAATTCTCCTAAAATACCTTTGATATTGCAAAAAACAAAAAATAAAATTCATATGAAAATGTAAAAAAAAAAACGTTACAAATGCATAAAAGTGGATTTCAGGGTGAGTTACACTTTAAAGCAATCAATCACAAGGCAAGTTTTAACTTCTTAAGACATTCTAAGAACTTTTTTTATTTTCATGCAGTTTTTCTGTTAGTGAACCGCATCATAGAGTTATCAGGATGCTCACCTGGAAAGTCTGCATTTTTTCCTTCGAATGAAAACTTTCTACACAATATGATGCCAAATATACAAGGATGACAGATTAGCACATCAAAGCAGATAAAGTTTAACTGTCATTTATATAAACAGTCCATGGAGATGGCCAAGCTGTTCTCTGGGAGCTCGTTTAGGTGCCTTACAGTGTGATGCCTACAGACAAGCTTTATGTACACGTTTTCAGATCTCTGCCTCCTTTCCTTCAGATTTCCAAAAATCTGCTACATGATTTCCTATCATAGACAAACTAGTTAAAGAGACAGAAAAATAAAGCTTAACATCAGGCCAGGTTATTGATATCAAATAAATGTCGATTCACTCGTTTAATTCTTCATGTCGTTATAAACACAACAAACATAAAAAGGCTGCAGATTCACTTTTCTTTCAACATCTCTATACATTTCCAGCATCCAAATAAAAAAGTTGGCAGAAATTTTAACCAGGTGCGCCTACTTTAAAAAATTAAGAATAAAACTTTCTTTTTGGATAAAATATATATTATATTATAGTTGAGATTAGTTTCTCTGTAGTTCTGCTGCTATGGGCTTAATCTGCTACATGATATACTGATCATCCTCAGTCTCCAATTTTCTTTCCATCTCATATCGATACATCTGTTGTTTACAATTTTTTTTTTCTTTTCCAATAGAAATTATAGTTTGCTGAATATATCTTTAGGTCTGGTTATCCTCCTGCAGCAGTGTGTCGCAGTGAGCGTGTCGCTGATATTGTTGATTTCTCCCCAATACTGAAGCGCGAAGAGGACCAATCAGGAACTAGCTGTGGGTCTAGATACGGCCGAGGCGGTGAGGAAGTGGGGGCAAGTTTGTGCAACGGCGGGACATGAGGGCCAAAAAGAGCGGGGATCCAGGTGGAAAAAGGCTCCCAGCGTTCTCGCGCACCTTGCTTACCTACAATTTTGAAGAGGTGCAGCAGAGAAACTGTGACAGGGGGGGGGCATATCTAGGCCTGTAACGATAACAAATTTTCAGCAGGGAAATGAACATTTCCATTTCTTAAAGTGCAGCAGTGATTAAATGTAAACGCTGTGGGAGAAAAAACCTGGTGCAAAAAGTGCATTGATATGGAAGTTCAGAACATTAATATCTATGGTGCAGATATGCAGAGTTCAGCGTTATCAGTGCGATGCAGAGTCTGTGACACGATTTACAGTTTATTCAACAGTTCATCAGTCTGATGGCGGCGGGGAAGAAGCTGCTGCAGAACCTTATCGCAATCATTTCAAAAATGATTGCGATAAACGATAATATTGTTTAAAGACCTTTTTACACTGATTTAATGGAAATGATGTAATAATGCATGAATTTTCCTGCCAAAGATAAACACACTTTATTTTCAACAGAACAATTAACACTGGAACCTGTTAACAAAATAAAAATTTAATGGACTCTCAGTCTCTGTTAACTTAAAATACACTTGAATAAAAACTAAACACAAGATAAAACCACGGTGAAAATAAAAACGTATATACAAAATATCATGTTGGTGTTATCTTTCGGCTGTTGCGCTCGACTTTCAAACCAGTTCCATTTTGAGATTTTCCCCCAACATACGATGTGGGTTTTTTTTTTTTACCTTGCTAACTCCTCTAACTCCTCACAGGGCTCTAAAGCTGCAGAAGTACAAAATGATGCGCGCTGACTACCTGATGCCATAGTCCACTCCTCCTCCCTCCTCAAAAATGAGGAAGGGGAGGGGTCAGTGGATAGCACCGGAGTTAAGCCTTTTCATCCAGCGTCATCAATAGGAGAAAAACACAAGCAGAGACAATATAGCCGATAAATTAAATGAGGTGGATAATGTTTATTTATTGTGCGATTAATTGATTTATTGATTATCGCGACAGGCCTAGACATATCTGCATTCACTGTGACACACGCAGACGGCCTGGTTTCAGAGCATAAATCAGCCTTTTCACGGTATCTCTTGATGCAGGACCAGCAGATTCTGCAGCAGCTTCTTCCCCGCCGCCATCAGACTGATGAACTGTTGAATAAACTCTAAATCGTGTCACAGACTCTGCATCGCACTGATAACGCTGAACTCTGCATATCTGCACCATAGATATTGATGCTCTGAACTTCCACATCAATGCATTTTTGCACCAGGTTTTTTCTCCCACACTGTTTACATTCGATCACTGCTGCACTTTAAGAAATGGAAATGTTCATTCCCCTGCTGAGCTGCAGCTCATTCACTGTCTGAAAGCTTTTACAAAACATTTCATTTTGTATTCACTCTGTACAAAATGACAGTAAAAGGTATCTAAATCTAAGTCTGCCTTGGATGGAGGGAATCATGGGGCTATTGCTTTGGTTAATCAACTTTCACCTTCTCCATAGAAACTTTAACTGGTTCATCACTATAATGTAGAGCTGTGTTTGCTGTCAGTGACTCACTGACTGTAGTTTCTTTATGCATCTTCACCATGACTCTAGGACAGGGGTGGGCAAACTTTTTGACTTGTGGGCCAGAATGGGTTCTAAAATTTGACAGAAGGGCCGGGCCAGGAGCATTTGGACAAGCAATGTGATTTATTAAACCTGGGGATTGAAATGTATAAAAAAAAAGACAATTGAAGGTGCAAATTTAAAGAAATCAACATTTAGTGGGAAAAAATCAATGGAATCACTTTCAACATTCAGAACATATTATTACCCAACGAAAGGAAGGGGTCTTTAAAATGAGAGCGATGTGCAGCATGTTAATTAAGCTACTGTACCGCTGCTGTGCGTACATGAGCAAGTTGCTATTTTTTTCATAACACAGTAGAAAAACTCACATTTCAGTGGAAACAGTGTTGTTCTCCTTTTTTTGCCAGTGCATCAAAGTCTGGAGTTAGTTTCGTTCTGGCAATTCTGCGCCTCCGACAGAAATAGTAGGCAGGATGATAATCTGGATGAACTGACAGCAATGATTAAGTTTTCAGGTGGACTTTTTTCACTTAAAAACATATTAAAACTACTTTATTCCCACTGATCACAGCAAATATAGCTGCAAGATTTAGATTATTTAGATGAAAAACACCTGCCAGCCGCCGCGGTGAACCCGGAGGCGACCCGGCCCAGAGGCTGCTGTGGAATTAAGCTTTCAGGTAGAAAAATAGAGCGGGAGCAAAACTGAATATGATTGTGCTTTATTCATGTATTTATTACAAAGTATTAATCAAACCCATCAAAGTCATCATCCTCTGTTTCTGAATTAAACAGCTGCGCTAAATCAGACATGCCAGTTTCCCCTTCTTCGCTGTCAGAGTCACTTTCCGTGCCGGGCGGCTCCTCAGAAATAATGCCGGCTTTTCCGAAAGCTGGAACAACAGAGCCAGCAGACACGTTAGTCCAAGCATCAACAATCCATCCGCAAACGGTGGCGTAACTTGCCCGGCGCTGCCTTCCACTTTTTGTTAAACTGTGGTCTCCGTCTGTCATCCATCGCTCCCACGCCGCTCGCAGGATTACTTTGAACGGCCGGTTGACACCGATGTGGAGCGGTTTAAGTTCCTTTGTCAGACCTCCCGGGATAACGGCAAGCACAGCGTTCATTTGATTCACCATGTTTTTCACATCGGCTGTGAGATGGGCACGCATGGAGTCACAGATTAACAGCGATGGTGATGAGTGGAAAAAACCACCTGGTCTCCTCACATCCACCTGCCTCAGCCACGCTTTCATCATCTCCTCATCCATCCAGCCCTTTTCATTTGCCTTAATATCATTTGTCATCAGAGCGATGTGTCTGACTCACAGCCAGCTCCCAGATCAGCTCCTCTGATTGGTTGATGCGGCGCTTCGAGCAGCAAAACTTCAATTTTTCCATCTCGAGCAGCAGCAGCGCGTTGGGGGCGCGTCAGATGCTTAAACGCTCCCGACGCGCTGCGCCTGCTGCTCGAAATGCGCTGCGGGACCTTTTGCTGCGCCTATACGCGCGTCGGTAAACTCGCTGCTTCTGCTGCGTCCGGTTCACACCGATGTCAAGGGGTTGAATAACAGCGAGCAAAGCGTTTATTTGTTTCACCATGTTTTTCTCATCGGCTGTGAGATGGGCACGCATGGAGTCACAGATTAACAGCGATGGTGATGAGTGGAAAAAACCACCTGGTCTCCTTACATTCAGCCACTCTTTCATCATCTCCTCAATGAGGTGGTCTCAAAAGTCGCAGTTAGAACACAGATAGGGCGCACCGCACCAAAGGGCGCACCGCACATTTTGAGGGGAAAAAAAGACGTTTATGTGTGCCTGAAAATACGGTAATTTGGTAAATTCGGCGGGCCGGATTAAAAAGCCTAACGGGCCGTATACGGCCCGGGGGCCGTAGTTTGCCCATGTCTGCTCTAGGACTCCATGTTTATCGTCTCTTTCTTGAAAACGGTCCTTGAAGGAGCTGCTGCCTTTAACAATCTACAAACTCTGCTTTTCCTGTCTTAAAATGACAGCTTATATAAGCCAGTAAAGGAGATATTGCTGACATTATGTCATCAATTTAAGGCTTTATTCTTTTTTTTTTTTTTTTTCAATAAAGCAATATTCATACTATTATATATTTCTTCTTTTTCTTCCAAATTAAAATACTCCTGATTCAGTGAATTTCTCTTTTTTTATTTTATTTTTGTATGTTTTTCTTCCTATTTATCTCACCCTTTTTATGCCATAGCAGAGTTATGTTCCTGTTAAAACAGGGTTGGTCCTCTCCACTGTCACCTTTTGCTTGCTTAGGATGAGAGACGATAGAAAAGTCAATGACTGATGGGATCAGCTGGGATTTCTTAGATAAATAACTAAATGACTAAACAACCGTTACAAAATCCACTCACTGTATTGCGATGAAATGTTTTTGGACTTTGTGAGATTTCATGTTATGAATAAAACCAGTTTGTCTTAAAGTCTAATTTTGCAGACTAATTGCTGCAAGTGTGAAGTTCAAAGAATCATTTTCTACAATTACTCCCCAGCTTAGGACTCTATAAGGTTCACATGGTTTCTGTTCCAAAGACATGATGACAAAAAAAAAAAAGTTTAGTTTTTTAGTTTAAGCCGTTTAATAAATCTTTCAGCAACAACAGAAGTTAAGCTTTCCCAAAACCAAAAATGAGTTTGTTTGCAGGATGTTTGGCTAATTCTTTTGCGGGTTGATTAATGATCAACCTGTGAAAGCAAGCTTGCATTGAGTGGAAACTCAATTCATCTCCGTGTCACCTCCAGATGGTGTGAATGTGTAAAATATAGAAGTGAAACATGGAGAGAGGAGGAGGAGGAGGAACCACGGAGCTGCAGCAGGCTCTCCATCCTTGCACTGCGGCAGCCTGAGCCTCCTGTAAAACGCTCCAATCACCGCTTGAACTGGAGTCCCTTCTCCAATCACAGCATTTATAGATCTAACCGGCAGGAAATCACTAAAAAATAAAGTTTTTTTCCCAGAGCTTAAGTCTGAATTCACTTTTATTGTCCGTTTTCTCTCCCCCTCCCGGCGTTGCGCCTCCTTTAAGTTGGTAAAGCGCTTGGGATCCGTTACAGATCGGTAGCTGTGCGTAAACACGCAGACAGGAGGTGGATCTACGGCAGGTTGGAGGATTTCTGCAGTCAGGATTCAAACGTTTTAATTCAAGCTTGGATTTGGTTGCTCAGCAGGAATCTTTGGTATCATGACGAGAAAAATCGGCCTCCTGTGTTTTTCTCTGTCACAAACAGAGACGTTTCTATAAATAGAGCTAAAGCCCCAAAGCAGTCCGGCCTGAACAAGGCAACGTACTGAACAGACGGGCAGGGGGGGGGGCATAGAGAGACCAAGACCTCTACTTCCCTTTAATAATTACTTTGCTGATTCTAAAGCTAATCAGACAAACTTTTTCACCTGAATCCTCACTGATTTATATCAAATCATTTATTATCTCCATTTCCCATCAATCCATCTCGTCTAGACAGAGGGAGGAAGATTCAAAAACAACGGTGCAAAAACATTCAGTTTTAAGTCGTTTTTAAAGGTGGAAAAATCATTTTAGCCATTTTCATAACATCGAACATCTGGACTTTTCCAAATTAAATACATCTGAGCAACAGCAGCTGTTTTCCTGCCATCGTCTACAGGATCCAAAGATATTTCAAATGAATTTAAATTGTTGTTTGAAATGTTAAGCTTGAAAATAATCATAAAAAAATCCTTCCCTTTTAATATGTTTGCATTTTAAGAGATGCACAAATTAAATGGAGCTAAATGTCACCATAGAGGATGACAAGTGGGAGGAGTTATACTCTGGATGTCAAAGGGGGGGTCGGGAGCCAACTGTTGGAAAGTAAAGATGAGGTTTTTTAGAACCCCTTTAAGAGTCAGCGCTTTTAACCCCTTGAAGCCTGAATTGATATACATGTACCTATAAAGACATTTTATGCTCGTTTTTCTCTTCAATGAGATGCTAAATTGAAATAGTTAATGTTACTAAATAGAAATGAAGGTAAAGCATATTTTGTAAGAGCAGTTATAACTCCAAAATTAAAATGCACTACACTGCAAAAATGTTCTGAAAATAAGTAAAAATGTCTTAAAATAAGTGTATTTACACTTAATACGAGTAGGAAAATAAGATAATCTGCCAATGTAATGAACATAATTAGATATTATGCACCTGAAATAAGAGACTCCAGTTTTTTTTTTCTCATTTTAAATGTGCATTTTCTAGTTCCAGTGGCAAAGTGTCTCAATTACCTGCTTAATTCAAGAAAAAATGCTTTTATTTTAAGAAAACTTTCGATTTCTTGCAGTGTATTCCAAGCGGTTTGTTGCTGCTTGCTGCCGGCGACAGGTGTCTGAGTGCAGCTACAGTTCATAACAGCCTCAGCGTCACAGCTGTACCTCTGCAGCTCCAAATGAGAGGAAACCGTCTGCAGAGCAGGATGTGGGACCTTATTTGTTTTTGTGGTTTGTTAAGAAAAAAACAAAAAAAAACAATGTGACAATAATAGATGAAGGACTCTGTGTCACAAAGCAACAAAAAGTGATAGAGTCATAGTGATTTGGAGAGAGGAGGGGGGGGTGGAAGAGCAGCTGCAGTTACGCTGCACTTTTTCAAAACTTGACAGATTGAGTTAAAAACAAGTGGCTGAGATGATTGATCACTTTAGTTTTAAATCTTCTTTTCACCTTTTTAAAATGTTATTCCCTTCAATCACAGACAGAAATCCAGATCTACTGGTTTCAACTTCAAAATAACAAAATAAAAAGACACTCAAGCACCTATACTTCTGTGCTAATCTACATTTAATCTAATGCTGAGGATAATAATACCCTTCAACACCAGTTATTGTTAAAAAAACAAACTAAAATTCCTACTCTAGTTGCTATTTCAATCACAGTGACGGAGCTTCTTACATCTTAAAGCAACAGAGAGAAATGCTGCCGCTAATATCTCAGGGCCGTCTCTGAGAAATGTTTGTAAAACTAGACTTCCCCCTGCTGCCTCAATCCCTCTCCGCTTATTTACAGGCTCCAGTCCAGCAAACATCAGGACCCTCAGTAATATTAATAATATTAGAAATAAATAAACTGTATTTGGATTAGGGATGCACGGTATTGGGATTTTGGCCGATATGCCGATATTTTAAAACTCATGTAGCCGATAACCGATATCGATACCGATGTTAAAGCTGGACAAAAATAAGTAGTCATTGAAAATAGCAGTTTTGTTATCCATTTCTGACACTTTGAAAAATAATAAACTCAAATATATTTTCATATGCTGATATCAAATTGATTTTTAAAAACGCGGTATCGATCTATTTTACTTTCAAAATCTGGTGAAATTTCATCGTTCTGTTACAAACTCTCGTGATATTTTGTTAGTAAAATAGATCGATACCGCGTCAATATATCAACATATAAAAATATGGCAACATTTCCTGAATTTTCGGGGGATTTCGTAGCATAACGATGACATATAGCAATATTTCATTAGAAAAAGAGATTGATATGGTGTTTTTAAATGGCAATATATCAGCATATGAAGATATTGGGATATTTTAATGTATCAATATTTTTTCCCTCGTCTTTAGAAGTTTTTAAGTCTGTAAAAAAGAAGTTTTTGAGGAAGAAGAAGAAGTAGTATTTTTTTTTTTTTTTTTAGACTTTAGAAACTCAGAAGCTGATCAAATATCGGGTTAAATACCGGTGGGGTGGCCGATGTCCGATATTCAGTTTTAAGGCCGATACCGATAGGGGGCCGATTATATCGTGCATCCCTAATTTTGATGATACTAAAAAACTATGAAATCCTCTGAGTAAGACTAACGTCTACTTAAAGGAAAAGCCTGGTCAGCAAGAAATAATCAACGGATCATTATTTATACCTGAAACCTAAAACTAATATGTTCACGGATTTTTTGTGAATTTAGCGTTAATCAGTCAAAAAATTATTTTATATTTCCGTTGCGATCACTGACTCTGGGAGCGGCCATTTTTGCCCACATATAGTAGCCCCCCCCTCCTGCCATCTTCCAGCAGTGACGTCACGGTGCGGTAAGCCTAGCGCCATTCTCCCCGCTTTACAAGCTAAATCAATGGGAACTACTAGACACATCTGCAATCAACAACAATTATTGAAGATTTCCAGAGGACTTCACCATTGAAATTCACCAGAGCTATAGTGAAACTGACAATGCCCACGTGCATGGCAGCTGGATGCTGGAATACATCGGGTAAAAGTGAAAAACAGAGTTATTCCACCTTTCTGATTCCTGATCCTCCACGGACGGGTTGGTCGTTGGATCGCCAACTTGAAGAGGGAGGATTTGCCATCGAACTTCTGGCCAGAGAAAAAACCCGTAATATGTAGCCAACATTTGGAAGAAGAATGTTTTCAAGATGACTTGGATAATAGCGCGTTGTGACAAACACCAGATACAGCACTGGGACTTGATCAACAGCCGATACCGCACCGTGACAATGTCACTAACCAGTAGGTGGCAGTAGTGTTCTTTGACAAACATGGATGCCTCCAGTAAAGCACATTCACATGAAAATTACTCTGAATTAAAAACACTGATCATTTATTGAACAGGATGGAATCATTTCAGATTTAAAGAACTTTCAGAAGTTTGAATTCTAAATGTGTTGCTAAGTGGAGCAGTGGGTAGCACTGCTGCCTTACAGCAAGAAGGTGCAGAGTCGATGCCTGTCCCAGGGTCTTTCTGCATGGAGTTTGCATGTTCTCCCTGAGCATGCGTGGGTTCTCTCTGGGTACTCTGCCTTCCTCCCACAGTCCAAAAACATGACTGTTAGGTTAATTGGTTTCTCTAAATCCTCCTTAGGTGTGTGTGTAAATGGTTGTGTGTCTCTGTGTTGCCCTGCGATGGACTGGAGACCTGTCCAGGGTGGACCCGCCTCTCACCTGTAGACAGCTGGAGATAGACACCAGCGCCCCTAGTGGCCCCAGCAGGGATAAACAGGACAAAAAATGGGTGAATTCTGAATATGACCAGACTTTTCCTTTAAGACAAAGTAACATAGCAGCTGTTCCTGTTATTGAAAGGATTATATTTAAATAACACATGAGATTAAAACTTGATTAAAATATTTATTAATGTATACATAAAATTATATAAAGGATCTAAGTTTTAATCTTGATCTCATAACAACAACCAAACTGAACTTGAAGGAAATGATACGTGGCTATTTTTTTTTTTTTAAGTGTTGCAAGAAGTAGTTTCAGCCTGATTTGCTATGAGAACCCGACATTATCGCTGCTATTTGCTTTTATTATTCTAACTATGTGGTTTGATGTCATTATAAATTAGGCTTTTCAAAAAAAAAAAAAATGAACAGAGGTTTGTTAGAAAACATTGGTGAAGAAACGGCGATATGAAGGTCAAGGAACACAGCCGACAGGTCAGAGGTGATGGTGTGGGGAAGTTTATAAAACAATATGCAAAGGTTTTAAATGGAGCTGAAATAACTGAATTAGTCATAATTAATTGATCATTGAAATAATGGTTAATTAATTCAGTAATCGATTAATTGTTAACTGGAGTATAGAGACTCTAAAATTAGCTGACAGAGGAACACACCTTGAGCAGAAATAATTATTATTACTATATTGCGATTAAGCGAAAAAATAATCAACAGATTAATCGGTTTGCAAAATAATCGTTAGTTGCAGCTTAATCGCTGTGTGAGAGTTTGAAACTCTCTCACAGCGATCCGCCACCTTAAGGTGGAAATAATGAGGCAGAACGCTAAAGCTAATTAGCCATGCTGTGGGTAGGGCAGCAAAGAAATAGCTAAAAGGTCAATGCTATCTCTGGAGGAGCTGCAGAGATTCATGGCTCAGGTAGAGGAATCTGTTACAGGACATTAATGTGTCATTACCTAAACATATCAGGCCTTAAAAAAATTATGGCAAAAAATAAAGCTTTTATTTTGAATATATAAATATCTTAAGGAACCTTGTTTGCCACAAGACGCCTATAAAAAAACTTTATAAATGTAAATAAGAAGGTCGTCTGTTCAGATGACACCAAAAAAGAACTTTATGAGCCAAACAGAAGAACCTCACCCTAAAAAAGACATTTGTATTGTGACAAACTGAGGTGGCAGCATCATGATGTGGGATGTTTTTCTACAACCAGGAAAGGGAAGCTGATCGGGGTTAATGATTAAACAAAAGGAGGCAAACAGAGCAGGCCTGCAAAAAAAAAAAACTTGCGAGAGGCTGAAAAAGTCTTTAGACTTTAGGGCGGAGGTTTGCCCTTTAGCCAGAAAATAACACCTCAAAGACAGACAGGAGAGAACCTGGCAACTCTGAAATCAGAGCATATTCAGGAATTATAATGGCCCAGTCAAAGTCCACCAAAATACAGAGAGCAAGATGTAGTAAGACTGAAAGGCTGATTTCAACCAATAACAAACAAATTGGACTGGAGTTAAGCTCAGGGGCGAATTTAGGAAATTTGGGGCCCTAGGCAAAGTCAGGCAGGGGCCCCTCTAAATGGAGGAGACAACACATCAAACAGCCCCATTCTACAGATGTAGAAATGTTAATAGAATAGACATCCATTATCTGTTCTAGGTTGTGTCCCTCTCTTCTTGTCCCTTTTCTTCTTGTTTTCCTCTCTATGTTTTGTACTCAGCTGACTTTTCATGCTGTCTCTAAAGGAATGAAAGATTTTTTCCAAGCACTAAGCTCACTTAGCTGATTGCTCCTTCCTGTGTTTCCAAAAAGGCCAAAGTAAATAACCCAGTCCTTCTTTTCACTGTAGACAAGCCATGATCTGCTTATCTGTTCTCCATTTTTCATTTGGATGAAATAATAGCTGCATGAATCATGACAGCAGACAAGATAGAGGAGAGCAGGAGGCGGGGTTACCAATCTACTCGCTCTGGAGAGCAGAGTTCGCAGCTTTTAGATGTTGTCTCCAAAGTCTCCAGTAGTAGAAAAAAGTCTCTAGATTTGGCGCTAGGAGCTTTTTAGAAATCAAAGTGCTAGAGGGGTCTGAAAAGTGGCTAAATATAGCGACTAAAGCGCTAAGTTGGCAACACTGCTCTTTGCATGGTTTGTTTTCAAATGGTTTGCTGCTGTCTGTTTGGACCTTTCTGAACATGTGCAGCAAATGGACTGATCCAATATGGTGGACACTGAAGGGGGCTGGCATTTTAACTTTTGACTAAAATTTCTGATGCGATTTTAGCCATCAGAATTTTTTTTATCAAAAACATAATTAATGTGCACAAATAAGGAATAGTTGTATTAACCATACATGTAAACAGTTTCATGGGGCCCCCAGGAACTTGGGGCCATAGGCAACTGCCCCCCCATAGGTACACAGCAAAGCAGGATGATCAAAACAAATCTCACAGTTGAATTAATATAGTTTTGTGAGGAGCTGTTATGGAGGCAGTGCACCTGAGTGGAAATGAGGCTGCTGGCCCTTTAAAAGCTAAGATGGTGTCCTGCAAGCTGCAGAAGCTGCTTTCCGTTTCCTTCCTCCCTCACTGACACCTCACAGCATTAAACCTGAACAACAATCTGACAGAAAGATGCAGGAGCTCCAGTCCTGCAGCCTGGAAATGACAGAATGCGATCAGGTCGCAGTTAGAAAAACTCTTCCGCTGATTGCAGAATGAAAGCAGCTGCAGAAAGGATGCATTCACTGACATGTCAGCAATGAGACACAGCTTAGGCTCTGCTGCTGCTGCAGACACACCATCCTCTGACAGGCAATAAGGTGCACTTACTTTCTTGTTACGGGTTTCCGTGTGCATCTCGGTTGCCGGAGCGGTGCAGCGGCGGAGGGGTGGAGCAGCAGAAGCAGGTGGGGGTCGGTCGGGGCTTTGGGTGGAGCACTATGGAGCTGTCAGAGGGGAGACTTATTGGGGCGGTGCTGCTTTTTCCACCTTTACTGTGAATTTTCTGTTTATATCCGCAGCAGCGTCGACGGCTTCATCCCCCACCCCCCCCAAGAAGAACTGAGGCCGGTGGAGCTTTGTGCGTCTCTCCCTCCCTCTCTGTGAGGCGGCTGCTTGTGTTGAAGGGCTGGGCTCTCTCTCTCTGCCTTTTCCTCCTCCGCCTCTCCCTGCCTGTGACCCCACCCTGCGTCCCCACCCCTCATCTCTCTGTCAGTCAGCAGAGCTGCAGCCTGCAGAGGAGCGGAGCCCACTGTGCACCGGGGGGGGCTGGAATATCTCCCTCTAATGCAAAGAGGACAGGATGATGCCTGCAATCTGCAGCTCATGCCTCCCTTTTAATAGCGTGCAGCGCCATGTCACCTTGCTGACGTCATGCAGAGAGTTAATTGAGGCCGCTGATGGGTGCGGAGGGTGGGGATGTATCCCATAAGGCTTTTCAAGCCTCACCTTTAACAGATATAATGGTAATGGAATGGAAAAAAATATATATATATTGATAAAATGAGACATGCTTTCAACCCAAATATACGGAAGAGGATTAGGGTCACTGAAAAAATAATAAAGTTAACTGATTTTTAAATATTATTTCAGTTTAATATGGAGAAAAAGTCATAATTCTTACTTATTTTCTCAAAATTCAGACTTTTTTTTCTCTTAAAAACACAAAATATGTAATAATTTCATATTTAAAGTACTTTCAGAAGTTTGAATTCTGAATGTGAGCAGAATTTTCCTTTAAAAATTAAGGCTGTGAAAATTCTTGTAAAACAACGATTCACAACAAACCATAAAATAATAACCAGCTAAATGTTTGTAGCTGGTCGTGTTACGTGGTCAGCAGGTTAATTAGTTATTGGTAAATGTCAAAAAACTAAAAGCAAAGGACTGATGTCACCCTGAGCTACGGAAGCCCAAGAGGTTCACTGGTGGGAAAAAAAAAAAGATTTCCCTAAAATAAAAAACCTTCATTAAAAGAAAATCCAACTTATAGATTTCTTGGATTAAGCGCTAGTTTAAATAATCTGATCTACTGACTTTGACATAAGACAAAATCAATGCTGCAATGAGCAGCTGTTGAGATTTTTCTTTTTCATATCACTAAAAACTGGATACCTACATATGATTTTACATGATTAATAATTCAAACTAATGTTTTTTCTTGCTTAATTACTTAATGGATTATGTACAGTTCATGCAACAGTGTTTAGAAAGAATCTCTAAAATAAATGACTGGTTTGTTCCTTTTGGTCCTCGATAGCAGCACGTCTAATCAAACAGCTTATTGGCACACCCTCTACAGATAGGTGCGGCACCTCTAAGGATTTTTTCCATCTTTATTTCCTTGTAAAAACTTTTATCACGACAGGAAAGAACAAACGCAGGCTTGTTTGGACTAATTTTGATTTTCAAATAGAGCTTCACATTATTTTTACAAACAGAGACAAAAAAATAATCCAATAAGAAATCTCTGTGTATTTAATCAGAAAAGTTCAATCTGTTTTATATCTTATCCTCTTAATCTGCACCAACTTTTTTTTCCTAAACCAGAGATGTCAAGAGAGTTTATATCAGCTCTAGTTAAGAAGGTTTTTTTGGTTTCTGTACTTTATTTAAGGCTTTATTTTTCTAAGGACTTTTTACTTTTACCCTTCACATTTGAAGGTGCATATCTATAATGTCCTTACTTTCTCTAAACTGGCTTGATGCTGCTGTGTTTGTTGATGATGAGACGATATAAGAGCCACAACTAAACAGAAGGGAATGAAAATAGAGAATCTCCACCGTTGGAGTACAGTTTGTTTATAAAACAAAACCTTGAAGATGATGGATCAGATATGAGATGCTTTCCCGATCCATTTCCCTCTTTATCAGATTTTAAATTTACCTGTTTATTAATTTTCAATTTCTGCTTAAATTTTTTTTTGCTGTTTGCTAGTTTAATGCTGTAAAAATGCCAAGCTCTAAAAAGTATTCAGCTGCTAATGCAGGATTCCTGTTCAGCTCAGTCTATATTATCCTGTGTTCATTTTAAATTTGCTAAAAAAATCTAAACCAAGTCATTATTTTTTATGTTCTTTTTTCCCACGCAGAGAAAAAAAATAGGAAAGTTAACTTTTTTCTCTGTGTGAAACTGTTTAAACAAGAAAAGAGTTTTTAAAAGTTGTTTTTTGTATAATTTAAGGCAAATGGTCATGTTACTTACTGTACTGTTACATTTCCTTTGGTTAAATAGTTACCAGGGTCTTTTCTTTTTTTTTTTACACCCAAAGAAACCTTTGCTTGAACTAAATTGAGCCACTTTTCCCATCATCTTTGTTGCCGGATTCAGAAATCATAAGCTTTTTTTAAACTTTATTTATATAACAAACCGATAGTGTACAAAGAACAGATACATAAACAATAAGGCCAATGGATAAATATAGAGCAAGATTTAAAACAAAAGAAGAGTAGAAATACTGGCAGTTACGTTTTTGGCAGAAAAAGATTTTAAATGTTTCAATGAGGTGTAGCTAATGCAATTTAAATTAAGAATAAATTCAAAACAAGTAGCAGAACCTCTCCATTGACAACAATGTATGTGATCGGAAATCATAAACAGGAAGCATGCGAATGTAAACAAAGCTTTCTATATCAGAAAAAAACAAGATTTCATTTATATATAAAACGCCTTACCTTTGCGCAGACTGGTCTTGGTCCTCTAGTTGTCATGGAGATAGCAGTTAATTGTTTCTTAGTTTTTATTTGAGCATAGATGTAGTTTAACCAGACACTGCTGTGTCTGCGGAGGTTATATATGTGACGTAAAAGTCAGGAACCTAATAGAAATACTAGTTTTTCCCCTCTAACGTGTGTCCTAATAATATAACTAAATTGAACTACATTTCCCATCATCCCTTGTTACCGGATACGGAAATTCTAAACGGGAAGAATGCGGAGGTAAACAAAGCTTTCTATGTCAGAAAAATACAAGATTTCTTTTATTATGAGTTTTTAAAGCCTTAATGGGAAACGCTTTGTTTGATTTTTATTTCAAATTAAAAGATTTATATCTATATATAGAAATATAGCCGAAGCTTTGCTCAGTTTGGTCTTGGTCCTCTAGTTGTCATGGAGATAGCGGTTAGCAGTTTAGTGTTTCTTCGTTTTTAACCTTTTTTAATTGAATATTGGTGAAGTTTTATCAGATATTGCTGTGTCTGATATTAGCGCAGACTTTCTGGAGGTTTTAATGTGACTTAAAAGTCGGGAACCAAATAGAAATACAGTTTTTCCCTCTAACGTGTGTCCTACTGTCAGGGAGCTAATCTAAACTGTTTTTTTTTTTGTTTATATATATATATATATATATATATATATATATATATATATATATATATATATATACTTCATTAGGAAATTCTTTAATATACAAAAAGAAATAAGTACAATTTCCAGCGAACAATCGCCAGCAGAGTAACAAAAATAAAAACATAACTGAATAAAAGTAAAAATAGTGATTAAGTAAAGCTACATAGAAGCATGTTAAGAGATTACATAAATACTTTGACTTTACAGCATAAAGACAAAGTTTTAGCAGCCTTTTTGTTATTAGAGCAGGACAATGTAGAAAATAAATGGTCTCTTCCTTTAAAAAAGGGATTCATGAGGGTTTAATCATAATAAATATACATTTTTGGATATAAAACTTGCCCAACAGCTGCAAAATATTACATTAGAAGAAACGGTCAGAAAGTCCTTTTTATATTTTGGGATTCCAAATAAAACATCTTTAAAATAAAGTTCAAATCTGTCATAAATATTGTCCAGAATGAAGTGACAATTAGCTTGCCATAGACACCTGGTGGACTCACAGGAGCAGAACAGGTGAGAGACTCAGTAATTGTTTCAGAAAGTGAAAGTGGTATTAATCTCCTTTTTATATTTAATCAGAAATGACTTTCTTACTAGTACATATTTATTGGGTAGAGACCAGGTTTTGTTCCAGCATCCCTCTGAGACCAGACCATGAAATGACATCAGGAACTGAGATGCAGTTTGCTTGGAATAAAGTGCAAATATGTTTGTTTTAGGTGATTTGAGTTGGAAAAACAGCCTACCTACATAAGTATCAGCTGGATCAGGTAGAGGTCTTTGGCCTTCGGAGAACAGAGAAGTCTGAACTTTAAAGAACTTTATAACATCTGGTGGAATAGCATCAAAAGCAATAGTAAACTGTTTTGGGCTTATAGGAATCTAAAGATGGCAAAAACAGACAGAAAGTAAAGTTGACAGAGTTAAGACCTCCTGTATTATAACTATTAATTAAACCAGATTTTTTTTATGTAATGAGTTTTGATTTTCCAAATAAAGTTGCACATTGTCCGATCAATTTCTTTGCGCGTCTTTTCGTCAACAGCACCCAATGTAAACTGATCCGACTCCTGGTTATTTTGCTTCTTTATAGAGCTACTTAAGCTCCTTCAGATTTGCTGACATTTCTGTCATATATATATATATGGATATAATCCATATATATATATATATACACATATACATAAGAGTCATAGGTACTTGTTGATGGGATGGCATTAAAATAATTTCTAAGATCATTAAATTAGTTACTTATTCCTGTATACACCCTGTACAAATCTATACAAATGTAACTTATAGCCAACTATACATGAATTATATAGTCATGATGAAGGTAAACATGATGTTTCTCTGGTCTTTGAGTGGAAAAAGGCAAACGTTTAATTTAAAGGGTGTTTTTTTTTTTTTACCTTTTCCTGTAGTTTTGAACCATTTCATACAAACTTAGAGCGTATTCTTAAATATTTGATATGTTAGTTTCAACAATTTAAGCTTCACCCATAATTTACGCTACTCACCTTTGATCACTTCCTATATATAATGTATTAGACATTTATAACAAAAACAAACTCTCCTGTAAAAGGTTTTCAGACCTTTTTGGGTTTTTTGTTATGTAAAATCTGTGGTTGTTGGGCAATTTTTGTTTTTAAACGTCTGACATAACAGAGTATTGCGACACCGCTGCATAGGAACCGTGCTTTTACCCTCTTCCAGTCATCAGAACCTTGTTTTTCTGTTTCCTCTGATCCAGAGTGAGCCGGAGAGCCTGTGAGGAGGGCCCCCTGCTGGAGGAGCAGGAGACGGAGGGCCAGAGGCAGCTGCACAGCCTCCTGCTGCAGCAGCTCCACACCGCTGTTGACATCGATCGGTCAGATGCTGCCTGTTTGTGTTTGATGACTTCATAATTAGATTTATTTTTACATCATATATTAGAATAAAGGTGGATATGAGGATGATAAAAAACTTCAAAGTTTTTTATCTGGAGTTGTCTTTGGGATGGATTAATTATTCTTATTGACATGATTTTACAATATTTTGAGAAAAAACATTTTTTTGTGCACCACTTGGAGTTAGAATTTAACATTAGACCTTCCTTTCAATACATCTTGTGTGAACGAGTGAATTTAGAGTCATGTTTGTATAAAAGCACCCATCAAATGCTCAGCTTTGCTAACTCCAGTGTCCAAAAGAGCAGCTTGGTGAATTTAATTACCCAAAACCCCAAAAGCTTTAGGTTCATACAGCTTTATATCTGCTGTTAAAGGAAATGTCCAGTCAGCAAGGAATAATCGATGGATCTTTATTTAAACCTTAAACTTATACGTTTGCAGTGATTTAATGAATTTAGCGTTAATAAGTAAATAATTAAAATAAAAATCATATTTTTCATCACGATCACTGAGTCTGGGAGCGGCCATTTTTGCCCAAATCTAGTAGCCCCTCCCTCCTGCCATCTTCCAGCAGTGACGTCACGGTGCGGTAAGCCTAGCGCCATTCTCCCCGCTTTACAAGCTAAATCAATGGGAACTACTAGACACATCTGCAATCAACAACAATTATTGAAGATTTCCAGAGGACTTCACCATTGAAATTCACCAGAGCTATAGTGAAACTGACAATGCCCACGTGCATGGCAGCTGGATGCTGGAATACATCGGGTAAAAGTGAAAAAAAGAGTTATTCCACCTTTCTGATTCCTGATCCTCCACGGACGGGTTGGTCGTTGGATCGCCAACTTGAAGAGGGAGGATTTGCCATCGAACTTCTGGCCAGAGAAAAAACCCGTAATATGTAGCCAACATTTGGAAGAAGAATGTTTTCAAGATGACTTGGATAATAGCGCGTTGTGACAAACACCAGATACAGCACTGGGACTTGATCAACAGCCGATACCGCACCGTGACAATGTCACTAACCAGTAGGTGGCAGTAGTGTTCTTTGACAAACATGGATGCCTCCAGTAAAGCACATTCGCATGAAAATTACTCTGAATTAAAAACACTGATCATTTATTGAACAGGATGGAATCATTTCACATTTAAAGAACTTTCAGAAGTTTTAATTCTGAATGTGAGCGACTTCTCCTTTAAAGATCCCTCTGTCTTACAGATGTGTCGCTAAGAAGCAGTGCTTTGCTCCAGCTGCGCTTTATCGGCCGTTTGGGGATCAGGCGGCGGGGGTGAGAAGCCTCTCCCAGTTCCAGGCTCTGCAGGATGGGGAGAAGGAGCTGGTCGGTCTGAGGGAACTGGGCCTCACTGACGCTGAGATCCAGCTGTGGCAGAGCAGAAATGCACCAGACTCAGGAGACAAGGTACAACCCTCAGCAGATTTAGGTTATATAGCGTTCATAGACTGAACCTGCTGAATCTCGCCGTATCTCACAGCCCAGCGGCGTGGGCGCAGCTCCGGATGCAAAGCAGCAGCGTCTGCAAACCATCCGGGACAAGATGGAAGCCAGAGCAGAGCTCCTGTTGCGACCGCAGCGCTTCTCCGCCAGCAGGCCGCTCTCACGCCGGGAGATGGAGATCGAACAAGCGCTGTTCCACGGGAACGAGCGGCTGGGATTTCTCACAGCCCTTTACCATCGAGGTATCATTCCTCAGATGTCAGCCTGGCGTTCAGAGAAGGAAGGGTTAAAACTGTCAGGAGCTTTTAACTGAGACTTTCAGCCCAGGAGGAGCTTCAACAATAACAATGAATCCTTGATTTCCTGCTCAGAATTATTATATTGAAAAGCTGTAATTATAATTTCTCATTTCCTGGCATTAAATCAGAGCAGTTTCACATCTTCAGTTCATTTTCATAATTCACATGTTGAGCTTTTCTTTGTCTAACTTACAGCTGCCAGCGGATCTTTGTTTGCCTGACAATTTCTCCATTCTTTAGCTTTTTACGTTATTTTAAAACTTATTGTCCTGGAAAAATACTCTCTAAATGTCTCAGACACAAGTTAATTCAAGAAAATGTTGAGAGTTAGACGGTATAATCAAATCAGACTCTTAAAGTATTCACAGCCTTTTCCTATTACAATCACAACCTGAGTGTTTATCACTCTAACAGGGAAGGAAAAGACAAGAATATGTGTACCGGTATATATTTTTATTTTATTAATCCTTAATTGTCTCTCAGTGGAGACATTTTTTTAATATGGTATAAAAAAATAAAAACAGTGGTGTGGTTGTTTTCAGCCTCACAGATGCTGAAAGTCTGACTTTATGTTTATTGTTTCCATGGTGAAGGTAGGCGGATCCCCAACTCTAGTCTCCTGTCTTGCATTTTTTTTTACCATGCCCCCCCCCTTCCTCCTTTTTTGTTTTTAACTCAATCCACTTTCTAATTAACTCTTAAAGGCTGATTTATGCTCAGAAGCCAGGTCGTCTGCGCAGACATGCCCCCCCCCCTTCCGCAGACACGGTGCATCTCCCCAATATTGTAGGGGACCGCAGACAGGAGGCCTCTGATTGGTCAGTTCTACATCTGCTCCACTCTATGTGTATTTCCTGTTTGGTTCCTAATGGCAGAAACTCTGGCTGTAGCTCCGTCCACAGCGCCTGGCGCACCTCAGACACTATCCCAGACGCCGTGCAGGACGCTAGTTTGTAGCTCTGAGCGACGGTCTGTTGGTTTGCACCCAAAGCAGAAAACATGCAGCATCACGGCCAGTCTTTAGAGAACGCTCACGGGTGAACTGTGTGTGGTCCGGCGTTGGATGAGGGGTTGTAGACGGCGAACAAGCTCGTCAAACCGACGCACGGACGCCCACAATCCTAGCTAGTTCCTGATTGTCCCTCTAGCTTGGACTAACGTTAACCTGACTCCGCCAGATGGATTTACTCCGCATATCCATCTGGAAACCTTCCGTTGAAGTAATTTTAGGAAGGAGCGAAAATACTGGTTAGCTGATTGGCCTATGCTGGTGATAGACGGGCCAAATAAACCAATCAGATCAACGAAGCATATGACGTACTAACAGAGCGACGACGAAGAGGAGCCAATTGATAGATCAAACTCTTGCCAAAACCAGTCGGGAGAAGAGCAAAAACATCTTTTCCTCGGAGAAAAGCCTCCAGAACAGTGTTTTGCTCTTCTTTCAGTGAAGAAATACTCTGTAATTCCCACGCTAGTTTCATCGGCTGAAGCCGCCATGTTCTTTAGACTGAACCGTCGCGCTTCTCGTTGCGTCACACCTCAACCCGCCTCAAAGCCAACGCTGATTGGACGTTCGTTTGGTGAACGGCTCCAAATTTTCTTTAACGGAGAGTCTCCAGACTAATTAGCGAGTGAAACCTTGAAAGCTCGCGAGATCAGGATGTTCTCACGAGGCTTGAGTAACGTAGCGCAGACAACACTTCAATATTGGGCATAAATCTAAAACTATCTGTGACACGCTGCTGCAGATAACCAGCCCTTTAACCTGTGGCTGCTAATACAAAACAGCACCACATCATAATGTTGCCACTACTGTGTTCTATCACAAGAACAGGACAAAAAGTTTAATTTTGCCATTATTGCCATATGGTGCAAACAGTTTTTCAGGTTGTATATCAATAGCAATATAAGAGGGAAAAGGTTTAGTTGAGTAACACTAGATTTGCTCTGTTTCGAATCCAGATGGCAATGCAGACGAGAACCAGCAGGGGGCGTCATCCTCTGACCCAATGGACTCTCTTTACAGAGATGTTCTGAGGTGTCAGACACAATTATCACCAGAGGACTCTTCCAGTCATCAGAACCTGGAATCATCAGCTTCATCCACATCTGGAGCGAAATGGGACCAATCAGAACGGTTTGAGAGCAGCACCAGCCAATCAAACGAGCCCTCTGGCTGTGAGCCAGATACTCAGCGTGAGGACGCCTCAGAGCAGCTGCAGAAACCTCAGGACAGAGTAGAGACAGACCAACCGGATCCTCCCATACGCATAGATGTGAACCGACCAATCGGCAGCCTGGCTGGAGCATCAGCGGCCCGCTCAGGAAAACCGCTGACTGCCTGCGGGGAGATTGAGACGCTGACGGATGAGGAAATTCTGAACAACCGTGAATCTGAGGAGGAGATCCGAAGCATCCCGAGGTTCAAGAGCTACCAGCCAGGAAACGCTTCGAAGGTATTTTACAGTTTGTTCTGGTTTCAGTCTGGAGGGAAACTCCCTGAAGGAGAACCCTCATCCCTGATTGGACAGAGATCATGTTTTACAGAATTAAAACTTCCCATTGCAGGTACTGTGTGTGAAGAACCTGAGTGCCCAGGCGTCCATCGCCCAGCTGGTGGCGCTGTTCTCCAGATTTGAGCAGAAGGACGGCCCTCCAGTTGTTTACCGGCTGCTGACGGGAAGGATGAAAGGTCAGGCCTTCATCACGCTGCCAGGTGAGCAGCACTTTCATTTTCCATGGATGGGTTCACTGACCACAACGCTGAAGGTCAAAGTTCACAACTATCCTGGTAAAAAAATCGCTTTATAACAAAACCCTTAAACATGGTCAGACTGGAAGTTTTAGACTGAGGCCCTGTTACACCTTGTAGGTTTATGCCAAACACTGGCATACGCTGAACTTCTTCTCTATTTTGGGCGTATCACAGCCCAACTTATACATAACGCACGGCAGCATAATTATGGAGCAACAGTTAAAGCTGCTCCCCTCAGAAGCAGCGATGCCCTGAGGGGAGCAGGGATGGACAGATGGATGGATTGAGGGATGGACAGACGGACGGACGGATGGATGGATGATGATGTTAAATATATGAATCATGAACTTATTGTTGTTTCAGCCTGTTTTCCTCCAATCTTTCCTTCTGACCAGTTGACCAATTCAGGATTATTTTCTGAGTTCAGATTTTTTTTGTTTCTGTGGCAGATTGTGAAGCAGCTCAGAAGGCCCTGCAGTTGGTCCATGGATACCGGCTGCTGGGGAAACCTTTGGTGGTTGAGTTTGGCCGTGAGCGACAAGAAGAGGAAAAAAGGAAGCAGGAAGGAAAGACGGAGGAGAAAAGGAAGCAGGAAGGAGAGACGGAGAAGAAAAGGAAGCAGGAAGGAGAGACGGAGGAAAACAGGAAGCAGGAAGGAGAGACGGAGGAGAAAAGGAAGCAGGAAGGAGAGACGGAGAAGAAAAGGAAGCAGGAAGGAGAGACGGAGGAAAACAGGAAGCAGGAAGGAGAGACGGAGGAAAACAGGAAGCAGGAAGGAGAGACGGAGGAGAAAAGGAAGCAGGAAGGAGAGACGGAGGAAAACAGGAAGCAGGAAGGAGAGACGGAGGAGAAAAGGAAGCAGGAAGGAGAGACGGAGGAAAACAGGAAGCAGGAAGGAGAGACGGAGGAGAAAAGGAAGCAGGAAGGAGAGACGGAGGAGAAAAGGAAGCAGGAAGGAGAGATGGAGAATTAATAAAAAAACAGCTAAAATCCATCAGACTTGTAAATAACAGACTGTAAAACTCTACATATTAACGTCTCCCGTCACGTGTCAGAATAATATTTGAATAAATCTTTGAATTTTTTAATCCACCGCCTCTTTATGTCTAAAGCATTTCCTTTACTCTAATGTATAAATTCATCATTTTATTGAATTATTTAAATGTAAAAAAAGGGCCATTCTTACTAATATATCGTTCCCTCTTCAATTTGAGGAGCTTCCCTTATTTTATTGTAAAAAGACCATTATCTTATTCTTTATGTTAGTTAATTTATTTATCTGAATTAATGATTTTTTTATGATTTTTTCTCACTCATAAGAAAATATCAGCATTAATTGATTTATGTATTCATTGAATTGTGGTCCAGTAGGTTGCCCTTCACTCATAAAGACACATAAAGAACATTCATGGGTTCTCTCTGGGTACTCCAGCTTCCTGCCACTGTTAACAAAAAGGGATTAAGTTAAAAGATTACTTTAGATATCCCTTTATGAGGATTTTTGTTCTTGTTTTTTTTTTTATTTATTGGACTGAAGACTCATCCAGGATTAACTCCACATCTCTTGGACTCGCGTTCTTCTAAATTAAGAAATGGCCAAAAATTCGCTCTCCAACTGTACACCTGTGACACTCACCACTACTTTGCTAAGATTCTTATTTGAACCGTTGCGTATATTAGCTGCGACATATGAATCAAGATGCTACGACCGAAAAAATTTGATTGACAGATGAGCGTTGATATATGATTGGCTGAATTTAGGTGTTCAGGCTGACGTAGAACTAACTGGCCTGCAGAAGATAACGAAGAAAAACACAGATTTTAAGACGGGATTTGTTTTGAAAATAGAATTTTTTTAATAAATAAAGAGTAAATTTATATACATGTTTAAGCCAGAATGATCATGTTAAACTGTTGGGGGGTAAAATATTGCATCTTTACAGATTTCTTTGTTTAAGCATTCCAGTTCAGCATAACTTATTATCAGACAAACATATCATTAGAAAATATAACTGAGGGAAAAACATTGTCTAAACCAACATGGCCCTATGTGGAATAAAAGGTAAAAGCCTCCAAAAGCTGATAACTGGTGACAGATGACATCCATTAGTGATATTCTTTTCCTGCAGAAGGTTTGGCTATTTGTAGATTTTTACATTTTCCCTGCGCTGGAAATGTTCTCCTACATTCATGCTTTTGCAACGTTTTTCTAAACTTGCTGGTTTCATAGCCTGTATATCTCTGTAAATCTGCAGCTTTTCTTCAGAACAGTTCTCATATTCACATGAAATGCCTTTAATAATGGCAGAGTATTTTTTTCCTTAGTTTCCTTTTGAATGTATCTGGAAGCTTTCTTCTGTTCGCTTATATGTTTTGTTTTGCTTTTTGCAGCTTTTTTGAGGAAAAATCCTTCTGCCAACTTTTCTTCTTTAATCACAACTTTAGTTTTTCATGGTTTTTGTTTTTATACTTTTTTAAAGTTGTATGGAGTTCTTCTTTTGAACACTAGGGGGAGACACAGCAGACCAAAGGGTAGTTTAAAATTCTCAATGTTAGTTTTCTTTTTTTTTTGAGTTTATGTTAGCGGATACAAGCAGGTCTTTATGCTAACAAGGTGAAGCTTTCTCTGCTGTCCTGATTTCAGTCCCTCTTCTGCATCAGTGTTTCAAAATTGGACAAATTCACATAAAAATATTTTCTTTATTGGAAATTTATTACCATTTTGAACATTTAGTCTCATGAAATAAACAAGTTTATACACTAAAGAGGTTTAAAATCTTAAACAAAATTCCAAATGCATCAGTTTGTTGATACTGATCTTTTTAGGTGTAAAAACATATATTTTCTTTCATTCTTAGACTTCCACTCGTTCTGTTGGTGCAGCTAAGTTGCTTGTGCAGATGTGTGAGAAAGGTAAGCCTGCAGGTCTCTGTGAAGCGTTTTCAGGTTGAGTTTATCTTTCCCAGAGTAACATGATCATAGTCCACTGATCTGTCTGTTGGTTTATGTCTGGGTGGGACTCACTGTACTGGGAATCAGGCTAGTTCATCCCTCCCATAGATCAGGCTGTCCATTAGAAATAGATTAGGTAGTTGTGAAACTGCAGGTTTGCAGGCTTTAGTTCAAATAAAAGTATTTCTGTTGTCTTACAGTCTTAGGCTGGGTCAAGAAATGAAGCTGTTCTCAATTCTTCTAAAGTCAGTTTTGACTAATCACAATGTAATTTGCATCACAGAACAACTAAAAACATGTTTGTATCTTAAGAACAACTTTTAAACTTTTTTTTTTTTTTTCTAAAGCATTTGTGTTTAAGTTGCATCCATGACACGCTTGGCGAGCTTCTACTGCTCATTGATTGGAGCGAAGCGAGGCCTTTGTTTGTTTAAGTCTGTCGGTGTCAATGCCCTGTTTGCCTTCAGTTCAGGGATTCAATCTATTTCTCATTCCAGTCAAGAAAATAAACACCAGTCGAAACTCAGCCAGCGTGTCCAAAACGCAACGAACCTGGAGGTTTAAACGAGACGTTCACACCACCACAAACAGCACAGCACAACACCACCACAGAGCTGCTTCTCAGCATCATCCCATCTGTACACCTCAGTTTTAGGGATTGTGTAAATATAGACAGAATATAATCATTTACAAATAATGTGCAGCTGAATACATTATAAAGGGAACCTTTAAATAAAGGGAAGTTTTACTCTCTGTTACATCTTTTTTACTTACAATAACATGTTAAAGATGGGCTCTCTGTGTGTCTACAGCTGGAAGCTTTCTCTATCCTGTTCTTTTTCCTGAAAAGAGATCATTTAAGACAAACTCTTTAAATAACACTTAAAGTTGTAGGGAAGTCATATTCCAAATCATTCTGGCTTAAACATGTGTCTAAATGTACTCTTTATCAGACCATATTGTCCCAAAAGTTAGAAAATTTCTATTTATAAAAAAAATTCTATTTTCAAAAAAAATCCCGTCTTAAAATCTGTGTTTTTCTTCGTTATTTTCTGCAGGCCAGTTAGTTCTACGTCAGCCTGAACACCTAAATTCGGCCAATCATATATCAACGGTTACCTGTCAATCAAATTTTTTCGGCCATAGCATCTTGATTCATGTCGCAGCTAATATACGCAGCGGTTCCTTTCCCATTGAGTTCATGTCGCAGACACACAAAAAGCATGTTGCGCAGACACACATAAAGCATGTTGCAGACACACATAAAGCATGTTACAGACACACATAAAGCATGTTGCGCAGACACACATAAAGCATGTTGCAGACACACACAAAGCATGTTGCAGACACATAAAGCATGTTGCAGAGACACACAAAGCATGTTGCGCAGACACACATAAAGCATGTTGCAGACACACATAAAGCATGTTGCAGACACACATAAAGCATGTTACAGACACACATAAAGCATGTTGCGCAGACACACATAAAGCATGTTGCAGACACACACAAAGCATGTTGCAGACACATAAAGCATGTTGCAGAGACACACAAAGCATGTTGCAGACACACATAAAGCATGTTGCGCAGACACACATAAAGCATGTTGCAGACACATAAAGCATGTTGCAGAGACACACAAAGCATGTTGCAGACACACATAAAGCATGTTGCGCAGACACACATAAAGCATGTTGCAGACACATAAAGCATGTTGCAGAGACACACAAAGCATGTTGCAGACACACATAAAGCATGTTGCGCAGACACATATAAAGCATGTTGCAGACACACATAAAGCATGTTGCAGAGACACACAAAGCATGTTGCAGACACACATAAAGCATGTTGCGCAGACACACATAAAGCATGTTGCAGACACACATAAAGCATGTTGCAGAGACACACAAAGCATGTTGCAGACACACATAAAGCATGTTGCGCAGACACACATAAAGCATGTTGCAGACACATAAAGCATGTTGCAGAGACACACAAAGCATGTTGCAGACACACATAAAGCATGTTGCGCAGACACACATAAAGCATGTTGCAGACACACATAAAGCATGTTGCAGACACACATAAAGCATGTTGCGCAGACACACATAAAGCATGTTGCAGACACATAAAGCATGTTGCGCAGACACACATAAAGCATGTTGCAGACACACATAAAGCATGTTGCGCAGACACACATAAAGCATGTTGCAGACACACATAAAGCATGTTGCGCAGACACACACAAAGCATGTTGCAGACACATAAAGCATGTTGCAGAGACACACAAAGCATGTTGCAGACACACATAAAGCATGTTGCGCAGACACACATAAAGCATGTTGCAGACACATAAAGCATGTTGCAGAGACACACAAAGCATGTTGCAGACACACATAAAGCATGTTGCGCAGACACACATAAAGCATGTTGCAGACACACATAAAGCATGTTGCAGACACACATAAAGCATGTTGCAGACACACATAAAGCATGTTGCGCAGACACACATAAAGCATGTTGCAGACACATAAAGCATGTTGCAGAGACACACAAAGCATGTTGCAGACACACATAAAGCATGTTGCGCAGACACACATAAAGCATGTTGCAGACACACATAAAGCATGTTGCAGACACACATAAAGCATGTTGCAGACACACATAAAGCATGTTGCGCAGACACACATAAAGCATGTTGCAGACACATAAAGCATGTTGCGCAGACACACATAAAGCATGTTGCAGACACACATAAAGCATGTTGCAGACACACATAAAGCATGTTGCGCAGACACACATAAAGCATGTTGCGCAGACACACATAAAGCATGTTGCGCAGACACACATAAAGCATTTTGCGCAGACACACATAAAGCATGTTTCAGACACACACAAAGCATGTTACAGACACACATAAAGCATGTCGCAGACACACATAAAGCATTTTGCGCAGACACACATAAAGCATTTAGCAGACACACATAAAGCATTTAGCAGACACACATAAAGCATGTTGCGCAGACACACATAAAGCATGTCGCAGACACACATAAAGCATGTCGCAGACACACACAAAGCATGTTACAGACACACATAAAGCATGTTACAGACACACATAAAGCATGTCGCAGACACACACAAAGCATGTCGCAGACACACATAAAGCATGTTACAGACACACATAAAGCATGTTGCGCAGACACACATAAAGCATGTTGCGCAGACACACACAAAGCATGTTGCAGACACACATAAAGCATTTAGCAGACACACATAAAGCGTTTAGCAGACACACATAAAGCATGTTACAGACACACATAAAGCATGTTGCGCAGACACACATAAAGCATGTTGCGCAGACACACACAAAGCATGTTGCAGACACACATAAAGCATTTAGCAGACACACATAAAGCATTTAGCAGACACACATAAAGCATGTCGCAGACATGAAACACATAACCACCATCAGTGCTTGAATGGGTGAATGACTGAATGTGGTGTAAAGCACTTTGGTTAAGTCTCACTTGAAAAAAAAAGTGCTAGCCATTCACCCTTTAACAATTTTATCCATGTTCATAAGTTGCAGTACCAGCTGCTGCATTAGTATATGCACAATAATATATAACAGGAGAAATCAATCAAGTTCATGAGAATGTGGAGGATAGATTACCTTTATTTAGTAAAAAAGACTTTAATATTTATGTTGTGTTAAAATGTCAGCAGCCAAAGTGAAAACAGTACAAAATTGAAAAAAGTAATATATAAAATACCTATTTCAGATGTTTTAATGCAGATATTTAATAAAGCATTTATTTTTACACAATATTTATATGAAGACCCATTGATTTGCTAATACAGAACTCTATGTGATTTGTAAAGAATTTAGATTACCGCAGCTCTATTGCTAAAAGAAACTGCTGAAAATCTTTGCTTCCATTGTTCTTTTTTAGGATGTTATACATAAATATGACATGTTTATTGACTTCTTTTTCAAACAGAATAAAATAAGTTGGGTTATAAAAAATGCAAAGCAAGATAAGATGTTAAAAACTATTCTAAATCAAGCAGATCTTATGAAAACCATAACTGTTCTTTGGAAAGAAATCTAATCCCGACATTTTCTGGGACTTACAGAGTAAGTAGCGACTTATAAACAGTTTAGTAATCATTTCATAAAAAAATGAAAAGTAAAAATAAGAAAAGCAAATCCGTTACTGGAACAAAAGGATTACTTTGTTGGAAGCTTGGATTATTCTTCAGAACCAGAGGGATGTTTCATAAAATTGGCTTTATAAGTCAGCCCTGATTGGCCACATGTAGCTTATTGAACTTAACCTGGTTGGGACGAGGTTTAGAGCTGATTAAAGTCCTGGTTATCGTCCCGCAGCAGTGTGTCGCAGTGAGCTTGACGCAGATTTTTTTGATCTATGCCCAATATTGAAGCGTGGTCTGCGCTATGTTATTCCACGCCACAACACCAGAGGGCCAATCAGGAACTAGCTGTGGGTCTAGATACGGCCGAGGCGGTGAGGAAGTGGGGGCAAGTTTGTGCGACAACGGAGAGAAATGAGGGCCAAAAAGAGCGGGGATCCAGGTGGAAAAAGGGTTCCAGCGTAGTTTAAGTTTTATCTTTGAGTTTTCATTGTTTTTATTTCCATTTGGAGTTATTCTAGTTATTTTTGTTGTATTTGAGTTCTTAGGTATTTCTTTTTTGCCCTCTGCTGCCCTCTTGTGTCAGTCTCCTTTTCTCCTAGCTCCCTTCTAGACTCCTCTGTTCGCACCTGCTCACAGTCTGCTAATTAGCCTGCTCTTTGTTTCTCTCTCCCATATATTCTCCCCCTGCTCAGTAACTGTTGCTGGATTGTTGTAATTTCTTTGCCCCCTTGTTGTGAGAATTCCTGGTTCTCAGTTTTTGTGGATTTTGTTGATTTATGTTTTTGGATTTTTTTGCTTCCGTTACCCTTTTTTGTTATTAAATCTGCAAGTAACCACCTTCAGCTTCAGTGTCTGGGTCCTGTCACCTCCACCCAACTTGACAGTGAACTCTGATCGACCGCACTGTCTGCTTATGTGAGAGAAAACTCTGATCAGTTGAACCTGTCTGGAATTAATGGCATTAACCCTTTAATTGCCTTTTCAACCTGCATCTTGTTAAGCAACTGCTTAAACAGGTGAAGGTGAAGGTTTAGGGAAACCTAGTTATGAGGTTCCCCCATGGAGATAAATCAGAATGTACTTCCATGTACACATATTAAATTAAACTCTTCTATATAATATACTGAAAAACTTGCATAAACACTAGTGAAAAGCTCTCACATAAACTAGTGAAAACATTTACCTCTTATATAACGTACCCAAAAGCTCTCATACAAAGTAGTGAGAACTGTTCATATAAACTGGTGAAAAGCTTCACCTTTCATACACACTAGTGACATACACACATTACTTTTTATCTTAAGCTTAGTGTATATGAAAGCTTTTTAGTGGTGTATATAAGTTAACTCTTATTTATGTCCCTGTTGGCACCTCATACATAGTTATCCTGACTTCACATGTTGTTCCTGTGTTGAGTCAGAATTGGGCGTCTGGTTTTTGAAATACTTCTCAGGTTTTATTGAGACACTATTTATAACCAGACACTTTCCTGAAAGGCAAAGGCCTATTCAGTCTGAACCAGGCTGTATTATGACTTTATATGTTCTTCAGTAAAATCCTTGTATTATGAAGGTTATAAAAAGCCACATTTTGGAAATCAGAGGATGTTTTCCTGTAGCTTGTTGGTACTTATGGGAAGACATCCATTCAAGAAACGATTGTCCTAAAAGATTTAATGTGAACTAGATCAAAGAAAGCTTAAACTAGCTAATGATGTGAAAGTAACTTATAAACATCTTAAAGGTAAAGTCCAGTCGGCAAGGAATAATAAATATTATTATGTATCCCTAAAACTGCCAACTTGAAGAGGGAGGATTTGCCATCGAACTTCTGGCCAGAGAAAAAACCCGTAATATGTAGCCAACATTTGGAAGAAGAATGTTTTCAAGATGACTTGGATAATAGCGCGTTGCAGTGGCGGCTGATGAAAAATATTTTTGGTGGGGCTGATATAGCCTAGTGTATGTCTCCAACTAATCCGGAATAAGAATTTAAATAAACAATTGCACAATACATACAATTTAACAGTAATGATTTAATTTACTATATAATAACAGTAACAGTGATGATTTGGGTCACTGTGACGGGGTTCTTTGGCCTCCAAGAATCCAGGCTCAGTCGGGTTACCGGTGTTGGTGATTTATTGTGCTCAAAAACTCAAAACAGGGTGCAAAAGAAACTAAACATATAAGATACTCTGGGCCTCAGGCTCCCTCCAGTTACCAGCAATGTAACAAAGAAACAGAAAACAGAAATGGCCGCTCTTCTTCCCGCAGCCCTCATTAAATAGTTTAAGCCCCTACAGGCTCTCTTTTTTCTGATTTCTTCTCATAAATCAGTTTTGTCCATATATTACCTCCACAAACAATTGATGTACAAAAACAAACAAATAATTTTTACAACTTAATTCTTTTACACAGATTCATTGACTTATTCAATTACACCAAACTGGGTTTGAACCCAGCAAAGACGCAGCCAGACTGAAGATGACAAGTCCCCGTAGCACACACACACACACACACACACACACACACACACACACACACACACACACACACACACACGGCTAACCCCACTGAAATATTAAGTGTGCCCCTCAATACGCCAGCAGGTAACCAGAACAGTTTGTGTGTTTTAAGTTAATGGAGCTACTGGGCTCAGCGCGAGTGTATTGGTCCTCACAAACACAGTATAACAGGAATGTGTGTGTGGGACGCAAAGTTTTAAGCGACGAGGTGGATTCGTCACAGTCACAATAACCATGACAGGAAATTTTCATATCCTACAACAGGGATGTTCTTCTGGCAAACTGGTAGATAAATAAGGATCTCACCGAATGTGGTGGAAGCTGCATCTCGCTCGTTACGTTCGCCATCGTCCCTCTAATTGTCTGCACCTGCGCATTGGGTGCAGAAGCCTGTTAAAGCGCAGTATTTTCAGAGCCCCAAGACCATAAAGTTCTGAGACGCCGATTGGCCATTAAATTCACCTAGCAATAGTACATGATTGACAGATTCTCTGCAAATGTGGGGCTGTCTGATCACAGCCCCCAGAACAGAGACGGTAGGAGTCTGTCTGTGGAAATCCACAAATAAAGTTTATATAATTTGTTTTGCTTATAGGTACACACTCTAGAGAGTAAAACTGACATTTATGAGTTAATTTCTAAAAACATATTTTACGTTTCTCTCTTCTTATCAGGCAGGGCGGTGCCCCAGCGCCCCCTATGGGCCGGCCGCCACTGGCGCGTTGTGACAAACACCAGATACAGCACTGGGACTTGATCAACAGCCGATACCGCACCGTGACGTCACTAACCAGTAGGTGGCAGTAGTGTTCTTTGACAAACATGTATGCCTCCAGTAAAGCACATTCACATGAAATTACTCTGAATTAAAAACATTGATCATTTATTGAACAGGATGGAATCATTTCATATTTAAAGGACTTTCAGAAGTTTGAATTCTGAATATAAGCGACTTTTCCTTTAAAGTCAGACTTATAGCCTGAGCATCCACCATTTTAAAGATGACAGTCGTCTGAATTTAGGGGTTTTTAAAAATGAACCCTCTGCTCCGCTCTGATCAAATACAGCAGAGCTGTTTGGATTGTCCATAAGAGCAGAGATGCTAAAGTGAAGGGATATTCAAAGGCAATGAATGAATACAGAATATTCCCATACCGCTCATCCCAAACAAACCCAACTGCCAGCAAAGAGAAGGATCTTCCTGCAAAAAGGCAACTTTTTAATCCATGTTTTATTTATTGTAAAAGAGCTGAAACCTGGAAGACATTGTCACTGTAGAAATAAAAACTTTATGGACAAAGTAATAAAGCTCAAAGTATTTAAGGTTACAAAAAAAAAAGCTTATTAAAGTCCATTAAAATCCTGCCTCCTTCCATATTCAGTACTTTAACAGAACCTTCAGTTGGTTTTCATTCATGGAGTGCTGGAAACATGTCAGACATATCCTGTGATGTCATATCCTGCTGCGGTGGGCTTCTTCACTCCTGGGGCTCTGGGAGCGCTCGACTCTGAGCTACTAGTATTTCGTACTAGTGTCTGCCCCCTGCTGGCCGGGTGGATGTCCCCCGCCTGCAGGGTGGGGTTCCGGTAGGTCTGTGAAGTTGTTCGAGGTCCTGCGACGGACATGCCAACGATTGCTGGATAAGGATATCCTCCATGCCGCCTCCCACGGCCGCCTTCCTGCTCCTCGCTGCAGGAGACACTCAGCATCCCCCCACCCAACATGGAGACGAGCGCAGAGGTCAGGCCGAGGTACAGGCATTCACCTAGCTCATACTTCATGCCGGCAGGAATGTTTGGGCTGTAAAAGGTCTGGACCACCTCATGTGTGGTCCACGCTACAGGAATAAGAGCCAGGAAACCTCCAGTGAGAAACAAAACCCCGCTAGCCCCGGCCACACGGCTCTTAGCCGAACCTGCATTCTCCAAGCAAAGGGTGCACTGCATCCCTAGGGAGGCTATGGCAACGGCAAAGATGGACAACACGACGGAAATGACCATGAGAGCACGAGAGGCCTGCAGGTCAGCAGAAAGCGCCAGCATGGAGTTGTAGGAGTCACACTGAAAGGCCCCTGTGCTCTGATAGACGCACTCCATCCACAGGCCCTTCATGTTCACCACAACCGTGACGATGTTGGAGCCGACGTGAGCAGAGATCTGCCAGTAAGGCAGCACCGTGGCCACCAGCGTTCCCAGCATGCCGAGGAGACCCAGGATGAAGCCCATCAGCTCCAGAGCCAGGGACGCCATTTCAACTGCAGCAAAGACGAATATCTAGAAGCAAGAACACAAATTTAGAAAAATATGAACGCATCAGAGCTTCTGCTTTATATATAACATTCACATCACAATGTAAGAGAAACGCGATGCCATGAAATGAGACGTCAGTCTTTCTCTCACAAAGAGACTGGATTTTCTGAAGGAAGATGAGAAATGTGTGCACAACAACTTTGTAAAACAATTGAAAATATATAAATAGTGAATTACATGGTATTTCATACCATGATTGATTGAAGATTTGCAGCAAATGAAAGCAAGTTACTGTAGAAATGTATTTCATACACTTTCATTTTTATTTTATTCAATGTTTAATCCACCGGCTGCATGAAATACTGTGTTATAAGTAAATATATACTTATATATTTAGAATGTTTAAATACTTAGCTTAAGAGGCAGAATGACAACATACACTTTTTACTTTTAGCTAAATCAGCCAAATCAAAACAACAAGTTTAAAATTAACCACTGAATTGTCAATGCTATTATTATAAAGAATAATTTTTGCATTATATATTTCAATAGTTTATATTGAGATTATATTATATTATTGTATTTATTATAGTGAATTTAGTTGCATAGCTTTGAAATTTAAGTTATTTTTTAGTCATAGACTACCTGCAATTTTCAGATCCTAAAAATGATATCAGAGATTTATAATTAGTGATGCACCGATCCATTTTTTTCACCTCCGATACGATACCGATATTTGAAGTTTAAGGTCGGCCGATACCGATCCGATGCCGATACCAAAAACAGCACTAAATTATTACCTAAAAAATGGTTTTATTGAGTGAAAAAAAAAACTGGGATCATTCTTCTGTGCATGATTTGAAAAAAAAGGCAAACATCCCAAATATAAATGCCAAATATAAATGTTATGACACATTTATTTAAAAACTGTGCACAAAATCTTAAACCAAAAGTTCTCTGACTTGGTCAACATGTAAAAAAAAAGCTTCATTATCATTATCAAGTATCATCTCTGATTTTTTTTGGCCTGTATATTGTTAGATGGAAAAATTTAACTTTCTTCCTTTGCTTCCAAAGAAGTTTGCTGCTTCCCGCTGCTTCCTTTTTGTTTGCAGAGTCCAATAATCTCAGCATGTTACCTTGTTATGAAACTTCTGGAGGTGTTTCATTAAGTTGGTGGTGTTATAGTTTGAAGATTTAACTCCGCCCCTTGGAACATTTGACCTACAAATATTGCACGTAGCCATTGGGCTAGAAGGCTGAGAGAGCGTTAAAAAAAAAACTCCACACTGCAGATCCTTTTGCTCGCTCCATCATAAATATGGCTGTGTTGTGTAGTTGCGCGTCCGCATGACGGCAGAGCATAGCATAGAGTTAGAATGAATAGATCGGCCCCTATATCGAGTCAATTGTCACCGACACCGATCTATTTGTTTTCCTTATATCTGGACTGATACGGATAAAAATATCGCATTGGTGCATCTCTATTTAAAATATCACAAAAAGCTGTTTCAAATTTCCTTCATTAGGAGTATCAGTCCAAATCATTATGGACCTTCTTAAAAAAGTCATTGTTCCATTGTTATACCCTGGATTACAGTAACTGTCATATTAACAAACAAGCTAAATTCAGTTCTGGTAGCTGCACCCTGACCTGCTAACTGCTAGAAATAAACAAGGTCTATTAAGAAAATACTGAAATAGAAACTTTCTGCCAACAAGAAAGTTAACAAGAAACCTGAAATAGATGGACAACAATCTATTTGGTATCCATTTATCAGGAAACAAGTGAAGGATTGACTTCAACAAACAGTGAATAACATTAAATTGGCCTCCAAAGGTTTGTACATCGGCGAATCATCCAGAAAGCCGCAAAATAATTTCTTACATCTAAAAGTTGAGAACAAGAAAGAGATTGGATAGAAATGGCATCAGTGAAAAAACACTCCTTACAAAAAACAAATCAAACAACATGTAGAATCACATCACATTTAAAGGAAAAGTCCAGTTAAATTTAGAATTCAAACTTCTGAAAGTACTTTAAATATGAATTTATTACATACAATTCAATAAATTATTTGTTTTTAATTCAGAGTAATTTCCATTTGAATGTGCTTTACTGGAGGCATACATGTTTGTCAAAGAACACTACTGCCACCTACTGGTTAGTGACGTCACGGTGCGGTATCGGCTGTTGATCAAGTCCCAGTGCTGTATCTGGTGTTTGTCACAACGCGCTATTATCCAAGTCATCTTGAAAACATTCTTCTTCCAAATGTTGGCTACATATTACGTGTTTTTTCTCTGGCCAGAAGTTCGATGGCAAATCCTCCCTCTTCAAGTTGGCGATCCAACGACCAACCCGTCCGTGGAGGATCAGGAATCAGAAAGGTGGAATAACTCTTTTTTTTCACTTTAACATTGTCAGTTTAAAGTCGTAGGGAAGTCATATTTAAATATCCAATCATTCTGGCTTAAACATCTATATAAATGTACTCTTTATCACATAACATCGTGATTCATAAGTCGCAGCTAATATACGCAACGGTTGAAATCAGAATCCTTTCCTTTCCCATTGAGTTGCGTCCCAGTGTCCACGGGGATGGACGTCTGTGTCTTCGGCAGGCGTAGAGCTAACAGAACTGGCAGCGTTGCGAAGCGAGGGCTCAAACATGTACGGCTGGAAGCCTTCTACACCAAACCAAGCTTCTGCCGCCCTGGCGTCCTCTTCCACAACATCTTCGTCCCCGCTTTCCTCCTCTAAATAAAAAATGGATGACGGAGGAGACTCATCCACGACCTCCGACACTAAACTCTCCTCCTCTTGCATGTTTCCGCTGTCCATAGCGTTCCTTGACAGCGTCGTTTCTAAGTCACCAATTTAGTGCTACTTGGTCCCAATGGAATTTCCCATTGGGAACCTGCTAGCACTAAGATGCTAACTGGTTAGCAAGATGCTTCCGACAAATGTGCTTGCAAACCTTCAGCCACAACAATCCCGCCCCCTTGATAATCGACCAATCACATTTACTTTATTCACTCGTGTAAAGTCGGGCACCACTGGTAGAATTCAGAAATGCAAAGGTTGGAACAGCCGCTTCCCTACGACTTTCACTATAGCTCTGGTGAATTTCAATGGTGAAGTCCTCTGGAAATCTTCAATAATTGTTGTTGATTGCAGATGTGTCTAGTAGTTCCCATTGATTTAGCTTGTAAAGCGGGGAGAATGGCGCTAGGGTTACCGCACCGTGACGTCACTGCTGGAAGATGGCAGGAGGGAGGGGCTACTATATTTGGGCAAAAATGGCCGCTCCAGGACTCAATGATTGCAACAAAAAATACTTTTTTTGTTTTTTACTAATTAAAGCTAAGTTAATTTAATCACTGTGAACGTATTAGTTTTAGGTATAAATAATGATCCATTGGTTATTCCTTGCTGACCGGACTTTCCCTTTAAAAATAAAATCGTCCTCGAGACTTTTTGGAAAACGTCCAACAAAAATGCATAATTTAGAGGAAGTGCGTCAAAAAGAAGAACAGACTGACAAGATTTTTTAAAACCACTTCAGCTTCAGAACCTGAGAGGATCTGCAGGATACTTTCCTTCTGACCATGAATATGTTCACTTAGAGCTAAAGCAGACTTTTAGCTGTGCAGCAGGAAATGATCTGAAACTGACACTGAACTCCAACAATATTATGTGTCCAGTGTGGATCATTTTAAATTATTCAGCAAAGAGGAAGAATCTAAAACTCCTTCTCTATGATGTAACTGTTGCTGCCAGTTATTCCAAATACTTGTTTCCATTTGTTGCTGCAGAGGGTGAAACTACAAGCTATGAAGTTTAAGGATTGATTGTGTTTTCAGAGGGTTGCCTTGCAATACAGACCGTCTCAAAATAAAAGTCATATTGCAACTTTTCCTTAGCTCAAACAGTACAATATTTACCAGTAAATTTAGAAATCAATCTATTTTATAAGTAGATAAAATGATTTACATACATGTAAATCTTCAGACAGAATTTGTCATTTTGATTGGTTAACTAAGTGATTGTCAGACCTTTCTTGGTAGGTTACACTTTGATTTAAATAATTTTTAAATCAGTTTTGTGCCCCCCTATGGCTTAATGGGCTAAGGAGAATATAAAATAAAAGTTCATTTATGATTTCTTGTAAAACACAAACATTAAAAAGGTAATTTGTTATTTAATTTATGACTTTAAATATACTTTAATAAAAAGTAATTAGCTAAACATGTAATTATTTATTAGTTTATTGCTTTCTGAGTTTTTTGTATAATTATTATAGGTAATTAATAACAGATTCAATTATTCATCTAACAAATTAATAACAGTTTTTTTTTTACTTGCGGCTCTTTTAGACTTCCATACATATAACCCAATATAATCTAATGAGTATTTCTTATTTAATGCATTTTATGTTTGTAGAAAATATAATCTTTTCCAAATCATCTTGTTTCCTTTTGAACCGTATGCAGCTAAAAAGGTGAATGAAAACCAAAGTGCTGGCATTTAAACCTCATGCCTGGCAAAGGTTGTCTCTGTAAATGTTCAGCTGTATTTATTTAGAGTTCAAAGTGCTGTGATTGCTTCTTTCCAGGAATAAAACATTGTTTTTCCTAAAAATACATTCAAATATTACCCCACAAATCCATTTTCCATGCATTACCTGAGACTTCTGCAGGTTAGGGAAGAGCCCGACACTGAGGATTTGATTATGCTCCTTTGCTGCAGGTGAAGTTGCAGCTGCAGAGGATGAAGAGGTTGAGGGAAAAAGATGTAGCCTGCAGCCCCAGCAGATTGGCTCCACCACTGCTATTCCTTTTTAACCTGCTGCTCCTCCAATTACGAAAATATTTTCTTCTGGCTGGATCAGACTCTGACTGCTCCCTCAGTCCTTAACATAGTGGTAGCTGTGGTGCTGCTGCTGAATGGCACAGGCTGGATCAGACGAAGTGAGCCAATAAAACAGTTTAAGGACTAACCAGATGAAGAATGCATTTAAAGCTCTGCATTTTACAGCTGATCCTCTTGAAACGAAAAAAAAAAAGCAGAGCAAGAAATTCTCTACGTCCTTCTGTCTCTCATCTCTGCCTTGATCAGACTGGGTCTTTATTTAAGATTTGGGACGGTGTCCCTCATGTAGACCTTCACCTAAAGTCATGCACACACACTGAAACTGTTAAATCTGATAGTCACATACATTCCTGTTGGCAGCCAGGTTAATCATTTCTCATCTGTCATTTTTTTGACCCCCCCATTCCCACCAAAAATAAAACCTTTGGAACATCATCAGCTGCAATTTTGACCCAAAGCAAAACGTTGAGCAGCCTCCTGTGGAAGAATGACAGTTATAGGACATTAGTGCCATTTTTATTTAATCAATAAATAAAAATATATCTTCCTAAAAGGTAATGATTAAAAATGTGTTGATGACAGGGGTAAAATGTTACCAACAGGGCTATTTTTGTTCATTTTACTCACAACAGCGCAAATGAAATAGCAACAATTTTGCTAAGCTTCTAATTTTATGTTAAGCCGGGCGTACACTGTACGATTTGTTGCCCTTTTCGGGCCGATTCTTCAGTCGTGCCAGAATTTTTGGAACCGGCCACTTTCAGCCTGATGGTGCGTCGTGTAGTTTAGAGTGAATAACGAGGGGCGATCAGCCTCTAACGACCACCTCCAGAGCAGGAATGGTAAGGTCAGGAGAAGATCAAACATGTTTGAAATTCAGTCGGCCGTTGCAAGGTGGCCGTGGGTAAATCGCTCAGTGGCAAACAAGGACTCTTCTTCTCCTTGATAAAGCTTATAGTTAGTGGCTCAGGTTATCCTGAGCTATCTCTATAGTTCTGCTGCTATAGGCTTAGACTGCTGGAGGACATAGGGACCCCTTTTTCATCATTCTGCTTCATTCTATCTCTATTCTCCCACTCTGCAGAATCTGTTAGTTCAATCTCTAACGTTCTGCTCCCTCTGCTTTTCCTCATAGTAGCTTCATCTGGTCTGTTCCTGTTTGGCTGTGACTCCATCCTGGAGAGAAATATCAGCTGTGCTGCTGCCATCAACACCTTTGTTTCTAGATGTGTGAGCTTGGCCTGTTTTCCAGGCCTCAGCAGATGGCCGCTCACAATGAGCCTGGTTCTGCTGGAGGTTTCTTCCTGTTCAAAGGGAGTTTTTCCTCTCCACTGTCGCTACCAGCATGCTTAGTGTGAGGGATTGCTGAAGAGTCAATGAGTCGATGCAATCAGCTGGTTTTCCTTAGATAAAAAACTTGAATCAATCTGACTGGATGATCTGGTGAACTGGAAAGTGACCTGAGATGACATGATGTGAATTGGAGCTATAGAAATACACTGAATAGAATTGAAAGTCCTCTCAGAGGAAAACCCAGCAGCATGGCGGGGGTGCAATGAGTGAAATGGAGTTCTTTCTGTCAACTGACAGACCGTAGTAGCCACGTTAGCTCAGCCATGTGTTACGGCTGCAGTGGGTCTCTGCTTTTTCTCCTTTTAGGGTCCTGGAGGCAGGCTTTCTGCAGGTGTTATGTTTTTTCCCTGATTGGTGCTCTGCTGCTTTAAAAGCTGTTAGGCTGCAGCAGTCAGGAGGCTTTTTTCTCCTCTCCCTCTTCAGAACCCCAGTTGGTTTGGTTTGGACCTTACGATTGAGTTTTGTTAGGTTTGTTTTGCGTTTGTTTATTTCTAATTGGTTATGGGTTTTGTATTAATCTGTTTTGGCTTCTTATTTCAGGTAATACTTTTTCAGGTTTTACTTAATATAATTTAATAAATTTCATTTTTCATTAAGTCAGAAAATCCTTGTGTGGTCTCCATTAATGTTACCCCACCAAACAAGCCAGGTGGACGTAACACATGTCTTTGTCCAAATACGTCGTCTCCTTTTTTTTTTAGGGCTTTCAGCACAAAATTGCCTAAATATCCAAGTCAGCGCGTTTCACTCTAGTGAGCTTCATGTTCCTCTTCTACTGGTTTGGCTTCCAGATAGACGAGTCTGAGTAGCGCCATCTCACTTCGGAGCTGAGACCCACCTGGTTTTTAGACGTACAGTGTGAGCAGGTAGATCGCATCAGAGCGTCGAGTCGCACAGCATGAGATCAAACATCGTGAGCTGAGAACTTTTAAACCCTGCGGTTTCATCGTACAGTTTGAGCTGCAGCTGCGTGCAACGTCCGGCATTAAGGTGAATTATCAAAAGAAATATTATGGTGAAAAATGTATGCTAACATTAGTTTAATAAATCAGATAATAAAAACAGATAAATGTTTTATTTTTAAGGCAAGAGTTTATGTGGAAACATTTTGGAATTTTAAATTCTGTGTGATGCTAACTAGCTAACCGGAAGTTAGCTTGTTGGCTTAGCAATTAGCTTTTCAAAAAATCTTTCTATTAAATGATTGCTTATCTCCTTTACTTCCCGTAAAAGTCAACATATCAAACCTTAAGCTAGTTTTAATTTTTGTAAATCTTATCAAGGTTTACTCAGACATTGTAGAGCTTTACATTAATGTGGATGTGTTTTAAGCTACACTGTAAAAATATATATAAATAATATGTTCAGTGAGGGCTTTGTTCACATTTTATTTATTGATTATTGGTACATTTTTCTCTGTTAAGTTTGTTTCCATTTACCAATTAAAATAGTACTGTATTTATTGAAGTCTGACTCCTATGCTAGTTATGCTATGCTACGCTATGTCCATTACATTTGCAATAGTGTCAGTCACCCTTTTTCTTAATTGGTTTTACTGATGTTTAATAAACTAATCTTTTGAGGCTTTCTTGTAAACAACTAAAAAAAAGCCAAGTATTGGGTAATCGCTGTAGTCTCTCTTTTGAAATTCCAAATCTTTCTACTAACAAGAACCCTAAAAAGACAAAAAAAGTAAGTAATAAAATAGTCATGATGTGAACAATGTTTTAGCTCATATTTGTTGCCTAATCTATTTCAATGTAGTGTTACCCTGTTTGACCCGTTATAAAGATTTCAACAAAAAATTAGCAACTGGTAAAGAATGGAGTTGCTTAAAATCCACTTAAATTTATTTACATTTAAATATGCTTCAGAATAATCATCTGTTAGATATAAGATTATATTTTTCTTATATATATATATATATATATATATATATTTTTTTTTGCACATCTGACATTCCATCTGGCTGCAAAAAGATACGTTTTGAATTTATAGCTTAGTTTGGCTGACAACAGACTTGGCAGCTTTCTGTATTTAATCATTTAAAATGTATTTTTTGGCTTGTCAGTTTCTAGACTAATGATTCCAATCAAAACAATGAAGAAAAAGAATCCTGTAAATACAGTTTACATACCATGCCAGTGGAGGGAAAGTATCCTTTGTTGATCATTTCTGATTAACAAACCTGGTGACTTATAGCTCCTGCTTGAGTTCCCAAACTTGAGTCGTTGTTTTTTGATCCTCAAACCAAGCCTCACAAGGCCTCAGCATCATAATGGGATTAGGTTGTAATCCAGCCACTTCCCCTACAAAGCAGTGTGAGAGGCCAACGTCCACGCTCTCCCAAACACTAAGCCATTATTATAACCCACAGAGAGGCATTATATGGACACGCTGCATATCAATGAGCCTGCTCAGGTCAGCTTGTGACCCTTTGTTATTATGCAGAGGCTGGCTGGCAGTCAGATGCTCTAAATCAAAGAAACAATCACAAGATTTGGATTTTTTTTCTTCTCCATAAAATAGAAAGAAAAGTAATTTCATTACACCTACTGTTGCACTTTTCATCCAACCTCTGTTACTGTAGGGCTGATGGGTGATCAGATGAGTCTTCCAGGTCATGCCTCTGTTGCTTGGTAAAGTTTACGCTTTTAAAACCATAGAGTAGGCATGCAATGTGAAGCCTTTGGCTCAGAAATATGATTAAAGTGGTAAAAAAGCTGCTAATATGACAACTTATTCACCTCTGAGTTAAGAGTTCATTGCAGGATTCTTGCCTCACTGGTTGGATGATCATGAATGAGAGAAACGTGGCTCTTCTTCAGTCATAAGGCGAATTAAAGATTCATATTTAAATGATCATTGTTAAAAAGTTCAGGTTTAAATCAAACCATGATTCAGTTCTATGTCATCCTGGTTGAAAAAAAAAAAAAAATGTTTTGTCTTTCGAAGGGCTTTTGCGGTTTAGAGCCAGTGAGCGATCAGCACCGCGCTGTTCGGGAAGTGCTGTTCTGCTTCTCCATTGTTCCTCATAATGGTGTCTAGAAATTTTTGGTCAGGGGCAAATAAATGTGAATTTATTTCAAAGTAAGTTAATATTCTACTTTACCTTGAAATAAAGTAAAGTAGAATATTAACTTTACATTGCTACCCACTGCTAACCACTGCTCAGTGGGTATCACAGCAAGAAGGTTCTGGGTTTGATTCCCGGCCCAGGGTCTTTCTGCATGGAGTTTGCATGTTCTCCCTGAGCATGCGTGGGTTCTCTCCGGGTACTCCAGCTACCTCCCACAGTCCAGAAACATGACTGTTAGGTTAAATGGCTTCTCTAAATTCTCCTTAGGTGTGAGTGTGAATGGTTGTTTGTCCTGTTTGTCTCTGGGTTGCCCTGTGATGGACTGGAGACCTGTCCAGGGTGGACCCCGTCTCTCTGTCCAGGATGGACCCCGCCTCTCTGTCCAGGATGGACCCCTCCTCTCTGTCCAGGGTGGACCCCTCCTCTCTGTCCAGGATGGACCCCTCCTCTCTGTCCAGGGTGGACCCCTCCTCTCTGTCCAGGGTGGACCCCTCCTCTCTGTCCAGGATGGATCCCTCCTGTCTGTCCAGGATGGACCCCTCCTCTCTGTCCAGGGTGAACCCCGCCTCTCTGTCCAGGATGGATCCGTCCTCTCTGTCCAGGGTGGACCCCTCCTCTCTGTCCAGGATGGACCCCTCCTCTCAGCCATAGACAGCTGGAGATAGGGAGCAGCACCTCTCGCCCCAGAAAGGATCATGTGTGACGGAAAATGATGAATGGATGAAAATTGATCATTTTAAAGTTTGTTTTAATAATTAAATACCATAATCTACCTAGTTTGCAAACATCTACAAATCTAGTTCTTTTTTTAAAAATCTCATATTAACCTATACTATATGTTAAAGCTACAGTGTGTAATTTTTAGCGACATCTAACGTCCAAACTGCAGACCGCAGCAACATGAACATCTCCCCCCCACCGCTTCCCCCCCAACAGTACGGCGAGCGTTACGGGACAAAATGTCTTCCACGACGTCCGATTCACCTACCTTCTCAAGTGATGAGGTTTGTTTACATAGATAATTTTACAGATATTATTTCATTACTCTGTGTGTTCAGTACCGTCTCAGTTCATCTCTCTCAACTTGCCGTAGTTACTTTCGAGCGTAATGTGCGATCTCGCAATCGCTATTTTGTTGGCTCTGCGCTGCCGTAGCGCAAAGATGTCTGCCTCCATGGCTGCGAGACCCGCTCCTATGTAATTATAAATAACGAATTCTAAGGCAACGCAAATATTAAGGTTAAGAGGCTGAGCTCGTAGATGATGATAAATAACATAGTTATGTATAATATATTACATTTCTGACTGTATATCCCTGTAATTATTACACACTGTAGCTTTAATATATATTTTCTTCCTGGAAAGTAATTATTGGTTTAATACCTTTCAATCATATACATTTTATTTCTTTCTGCTACAATTTGGTTCAATTCGGGAAATCCCAGTGACAGATAGTAGCAATGTCTAAAAAAGTGCACCTGTTGGGGTCCACTATGTGTTATATGACATGGTTTCTTCAAATGAGGTGACACCTGTGGTAACGCTATTAATACAGTGAAAAAGGTTTTTACTCAGTCTGTTTCACCTGCAAGGCCACGAAATATCTGAGTAAGAAGAGTTTTGCATATAAGGTATAATTATCCCATAACAAGCCAAATTCTTTCTCAAGAATTGTTATCGTTTAACCAAAGTGTGTGTAATATGTTTTGACTGTGACACAACCTTCACAGCTTTTTTCTTATTGTAAGTAAGGGAGAAAAACTCTGTCTAGGTCAGAACAGGGCTGATTACTGTTCAATAAGGGACGTATGATGAACTTGTCTCTCTTTGCAAAGATATGAAAATAAAGTGCGGACAGCATGAAATCTATTGATCTCCGTTTATTTAACTGGTGTGAATAGTTGAATACTTTTTTCACGGACAGAAGAGAGGAGTGGCAGTTGTTAGAGTTACTCCTCATCTTTTTTTCTTAGCTTTCCCTCAGACTTCTGCAGGTGAAGATTTTCAATCATCCAGGTCATAGTAATTCCAAAAAAGTTAAAAAACAATCCACTGGACTTTGTTTGAAGACGAGTTGCTTCCCATTCAGGAAGCTTTCTCAATTCAAAATGACTGCATTAGGGTTGAGTTCCAGGGTTATAAAGAGTCCCAAACAAATGCCTTGTTATGCCTTAAAAAACATGCAAACTGAACTGAAAAAACAGGTTCAGCCCTTAGGAATGGGAGTCATTGAGGTCGTTGTTGGCCTCCAATACCTGATACTTGCCCATGCCTCGGAAAAGGGAGTCGTAAGGTCTTCAGGTTAGGTTGTTGGCCTGGCTGACCAAGCGAGATGTTTTGCTGATGAGGATTGAGATGATAGCAGGAAGGAGTCAACTCTATCGCTGCATTGTAGGTTTTTGAGAGGTTTTTGGAGTCCACCCCCTCTGTTTAAGGTTGGGTTTTCTCTCTTAACATACCGTAAATCCTTTATTTCACTCAGGTACATCTTGGTCCAGGCCATTATTGGAAGGAGTCCAGAATTAGAGGCAGGCCTCTATTTCTATTTGATCAAAACAGACTACCAGGGGAATGAAAACAAAAACAAGATTTTGTGTCTCTTTGAACCTATAAAATACTAGGTTCATTTATTGAAAAAGTACAGTTAACATAACGGTATGCAGAACATTATTCAGATATCTTCCAGCAGCTGCAATTTTTCTGCACGGCAATACAAAAAAAAAAAGGAGACACAGAATGGAATCTTGGCCAAACTGACTTGCGAAACAAAGTAAAAAAAAAAAATGCAAACTGTTCTGCCATCACAGCGAATTTTTATTTGAGGCAGGCTAAGTGGAAGTAGGCTGCCGGTATCATATATTGCAAGAGAAATTCAGAACAATGAAGGCCAACGAAATTCTGTCATTTTAACGCTGCCTGGTTACCACCAGACCTGCCGGTAATCACATCTGTCTTTCAGATCAGAATGATTGTGTGACTGGTTATTCTCCTACAGCAGTGTGTCACAATGAGCTTGACACAGAAATTTTGTATTAATGCTTAATATTGAAGCGTGGTCAGCGCTATAATAGACTGTGGGTCTAGATACGGTCAAGGCGGTGAGGAAGTGGGGGCGAGTAGTCCGACAACGGAGGGACATGACGGTGAAAAAGAGCAGAGATCCAGGTGGAAAAAGGGTCCCAGCGTTCTCGCGCACCTCGCTCTTGTAGCTGGTGAAACTTCACGTGTTATTTTCCGCAATTTCGGTCATAAAAACAAAACAAGCCGACCTCCTGTCTGCGGCACTGTCTGCGCTAAGGATGGGACTTCCCATGTAAAAATATTAAGAAGTGGGGGCGAGTAGTCCGACAACGGAGGGATATGACGGTGAAAAATAGCGGAGATCCAGGTGGAAAGGGGGTCCCAGCGTTCTCGCTAAGGATGGGACTTCCCATGCTAATGGCTTGGATTCGTTAGCAAATATGTCCCCCCTGTAGTACTTGTATGTTACTATGACAAGTTGTTGAGGACTGCCCAGGAACATTGTTGGTTCTAATTATAGACCCGGCCTGTATAAGAGTCCGGCCAGTATTTACTTCGGCCGACAGCCAGACAGGCCATTATTAGAGACCCGGCTGCTAATGGAATACTGGCCAATATTAGAGGATTTACGGTAGATGGCTTCCTTCACACCCCTTCCAAACCACCCGTCTTCTTTGTCCAAAATGTGAACATTCTGGTCCTCAAACGAATGTCCCTTTGTCCTTAAGGTCCAGGTGGACAGCAGAGTCTTGTCCAGAGGAGGTAGCCCATCTATGGTGAGCTATCCGTCTTTGAGAGGTTGTTTGGTTTCTCCAATATAAAAATCAGACTTGTATAAGATATTAGAAACTTCCCAATAATGCGTAAAAGCCTCGAGTTCACCTTTAAGAGCGATTTAAAATCAGATCTGTAGGCAACAATCACGCCATTATCAATGACAGGATTGAAATGTTTATGGACACAGGTGATATGTATAAATGGTTATCCAGGGTTTACGGGAAAGACCAGGGTGGCACTGTGGAGTCCCGATGTCCCGGGCGGGTGGAGGGGAGTCGGATGGAGGGCACAGGGGGCTAGAAACAACTGGTTTAATCTGGGAGACATGGAACGTGGGATGGATGCAGAGACTCGGAGGAAGGTGCAGACGTACAGCAGAGGGGTTGATGATCTGGGCAACCTTGTATGGACCAATGAACCGGGGGGACAGTTTTCAAGACATGCCCTTGAGGAGAATGTCTCGTGTGGCCAATGGAGTAGTCAGGGGCCGGGCATCTCTTGGAGTCAGGGAAGCGTTTTGTAGAGACAGATGAGCGGTTGAGGGTGGCGATGGTGTCCTTCCAGACTCTCTGGCAACGACGGATGTGCTGATGGACTGATCGGACTGAGATCTCTCTCTCGTCTCTCTCTGCAGGGAAAAGTGGAGGCTGATAACCAAGAGATACCTGGAACGGGGATAGCAGTAGAAGCAGACTTGAGTGAATTGTGGGCGTATTCGATCCAGGTCAGGCACTGACTCCAGTCAGTGGGGTTGTTTGAGGTCAGGCAGCGGAGAGTGGACTCTAGTTGCTGGTTCATTCTCTCCGTCTGCCTGTTAGACTGTGGGTGATAACCAGAGGTGAGTGAGGACTTACAATTTAACGCTGAACAGAAGGCTTTCCAGACCTGTGAGATGAACTGTGGACCGCGGTCGGAGAGAATTTCTTGAGGGATGCCATGGAGTCGGAAAACATGCTTCACAAGAAGCTTGGCTGTCTGGAAAGCCGTGGGAAGTATCCTGAGGGGAATTAAGTGACAAGCTTTTGAAAAACGGTCGACGATGGTTAAAATGGTGGACATACCTCTGGAAATCGGGAGACCGGTGACAAAATCTACAGCAATATGAGACCAGGGACGGGTTGGAACAGGTAGGGCATGCAGCAGACCAGAAGGTGGTTGGTGAGAGGTCTTGTTTCTGGCGCAGATGGGACATGCCAAAACGTACTCCTTAACGTCCTTGTGTAAGGATGGCCACCAGAAACGTCTTGTAATCAAGGCAATCGTTCTGCTCACTCCAGGATGGGCGGAAAATTTAGCTGCATGCATCCACTGGATCAGACAGGATCTGACGGAAGATGGAACATAGGTTTTATTTGGAGGACCCTTACCTGGGTCAGGTTCAGAGGCTAGGGCAGAGTTGATGAGATCAGTGATCTCCCAGGAAGCCACTCCAACAGTACAGGAGGCAGGAAGAACAGGCTCGGGCGTCTCAGGTTGATCAGCAGAGTAAAGACGAGAGAGAGAATCGGGCTTGACGTTCTTGGAACCAGGTCTGTAAGAGATTATGAGATTGAATCGGGAGAAAAACAATGACCATCTAGAATGACGTGGATTAGCTTGTTTGGCGGATTGGAGATAGGCCAGGTTCTTGTGGTCTGTCCAGACCAAAACTGGATGCTCGGCCCCCTCGAGCCAGTGTCTCCACTCCTCCAAGGCGAGTTTGATGGTTAGAAGTTCTCGATCTCCAACATCATAGTTTTGCTCCGCTGGTGAGAGTCTACGTGAAAAGAAGGCACAGGGATGAATCTTTTGGTCTGAGTCAGATTGTTGAGACAAAACTGCTCCAACACCGGAGTCTGAGGCATCCACCTCTAAGATAAACTGCTTAGAGGGGTCCAGATCTAAGCAGATCCCAACAGATTATTGAGGGAGACTTATGAGTTATGTAAATCAGATGATTGATGAAACAGGATCTTATGGCTTCTTAAAAAGGGGGAGTTTCCTGGAAGGAGGTGAGGATTATGGAGAAGACTGTGGATGAAGGCTGGACAGCAGGCGGGTTAATAATATTTATTAAATGTGGACAAGTCCAGATAATAAAACCCAGGCAGGCAGTCATGAGGAGATTCACAGAAAGTATCTTGGTAGGAGTTCTCCAATAATCTCTGGGAGCGAGGAGGCAGAGTTCTTCAATACAGGAACAATTTGGGATGTTTTTTCAGGTTTCCTGAAAAAAAATGGAGGACTATCAAAGAATGCAGGAGCAGAACAAGTGGAGGCCTGATTGCCACTCATGGAGTAAAACAATCTAACATCTGCCTCAGGGGAGCTGCTCCTCTTTCAGCTCCTCCTGATTGGCTTGACGAGCTCCAGCTGTCAGGACACACCTGCCGTCCCACCCTTCAATCAGAGGAGGTAGAGGCTCCCACCAACCTGAATCAGTCAGCATCAGTAATGGATGCTTTTCACTCAGTTTTTTTCTTTAATCAACCAATAGGAACTTGCTTTTGATTACTATATTACATTCAGTGTAAGGTTTACAGTTTTTCTATCTGCTTTAATCATTAAGCTTTGCTGAGACATTGGTTCACTGTTTATAATAAAAAACAGAACTATTCTGAAACCTAATGGCAGAACCGACTTAATCAGTTTGTTCATCAGCTGGGTCAAAGATCAGGCCTTGTGTGGGAAAATGAAAAATCTGTGCAGGGGTTTGATTTATATTTATCTCCTGATGATTTCATCTGAACAATACGGAAGAGAATTAGGGCCACTGAAAAAATAAAAAAAGTTAACTGATTTAAAAAAAAAAAAAAAAATCAGTATAATATGAGGAAAAAGTCAGAATTATGACTTTAATCTCAGTATTCTGACTAAATTCTGACAGCTAATAAACATGTTAGCATCAAGCTATAGCCATGTCTGTTTTAAAGACTAAACTAGCTCTCTTGATTTAATCACCTTCTGTTCTTCCATTAAAGGGGTCATAGAATGAGTTTCCATTGTCATAGTTTGATAAGTTCAAATCACATCAACTCCTCCTTTCTCTGCAAATCTCACAATTCTAAACTTCCACCATAAAACGGGTGAATCCAAACAAAGCACAGAGTTGACGTAAACCCACTGGTTCACTGCCCAAGAACACGAATAGAGGTAGATGGAATACACCAGTTTAGCTGTTTAGCCTACAGTTGGGTTTACTTCTACAAGAATTACAAAGCAGGCAGTTTCTCTATTGAAAATGAGCCAGAACCACGGGCGGAAATGCCGTGTCACTGACTGGACTAGCCTCGTGAGACCATCCTGATCGTGCGAGCTTTCAAGGTTTCACTCGCTAATCAGTGTGGAGACTCTCCGTTAAAGAAAATTTGGAGCCGTTCACCAAATGAACGTCCAATCAGCGTTGACTTTGAGGCGGGTTGAGGTGTGACGCAACGAGAAGCGCGACAGTTCAGTCTAAAGAACATGGCGGCTTCAGCCGATGAAACTAGCGTTAGCGTGGCTATCGAGCATGTTTTATCGGAATTATAGAGCATTTCTTCACTGAAAGAAGAGCAAAACACTGCTCTGGAGGCTTTTCTCAGAAGGAATAGATGTTTCTGCTCTTCTCCCGACTGGTTTCGGCAAGAGTAGCCTGGCTTGTGGTTGTGTTTTCGTCGTCGCTCTGTTAGTACGTCATATGCTTCGTTGATCTGATTGGTTTATTTGGCCCGTCTATCACCAGCATAGGCCAATCAGCTAACCAGTATTTTCGCCCCTTCCCAAAATTACTTTAACTGAAGGTTTCCAGATGGATATGCGGAGCAAATCCATCTGGCGGAGTCAGGTTAGGATTGGACCGGACCGGGCATTCGAACTGAGCCATCAGCTCCAGGGCTGGTCCGAATTCGACCCAGTGACAGTATGCCAGTATGCTGGGTCAGGTTCGGTCGCTCCATCCCCCGCTGGCTCCCTGCACCAGACCAGCCCCGGAGCTCACGGCTCGGTTCTGCTGCACTGTAGTCGACCAAAATCCCGGACGATTTTTCCGGTATGAAAAGTAGGACGTCTGGTCACCCTACCATATCAACACTCTGATGTTTCAGTGAGTGAGTGCTTGTTGCTATGATGCGTCTTTGCTCAGCAGCTTCGCTCGTTGTAAACCAACCAATCAGAGCACAGCTCATCTAATTATTCATGATCATACCATAAAAGGAAGAAAACCTGTCATTTCATTCCAGGGCTTTTAACCAGGCTGCATTAGGGCCATTTTCAGTCCAACCAATGTTACACACCCTATTCAGAGACCTGAAGGACCAGCACCAGATACCCTATAGCATGGGTCACCAACTTTTTTAAGGCTGAGAGCTACTTTATGGGTACTGAGTCATAGGACGGGCTACCAATACTGACCTATGAACAAGAGGAGTCAGCGTTCACCTGAACTTCATAGATAATAAACATATTTATAATGTTTCTTTTCATTTTTAATTTAATTTGAGATATTCTCATTATGAAATCCATATAAATCCTAAAATTTTCTAATTTATTGATATGATAAAAATGCTTCATAAATGCTTCAAAATAAGAGCTTCAGTAAAAAATATTTATTTTCAGTAAAATAAATTTAGTCCACTGGTGAATTGTTCTGTTTTCAAAAGATGCTGAGGGCACCCCATGTTGTCCTTGAGGGCCCCTTGGTGCCCATGGGCAACACGTTGGTGACCCCAGCCCTATAGAATCATTCAATGAAATAGTATCACCTGGGACCCCCCGGGTACGTAAAAAGTCGCCTAATTCCATCATTTTCCACCAATATGTTAGTGGCCCTCCCTAACAACTCACATCTTTTTCAGTGAAGCAGAGTGCTCCACATCTCTGCCTTCATGGTGCCCATCTACATTAAGATCCACAATTCTGAGATTAAAGTCAGAATTCTGATTTTTTTTTTTTCTCATATTATACTGAAATACAATTTGAAAATCAGTTAACATTGTTTTATTTTTTTCAGTGGTCCTAATCCTCTTCCATAGAAGAAGGTGACAGCTTTAAATTGACAGTTTGTGTTTTCTCAATGTTTCACTTTTTGTTTCATACCAAATTTGTACATATTTGTACACATACAGCGCTGGTTTGTTATCTAACACTGAAAGCAATAGGGATTCTGTCCTGGTTATTTTGCCCTCTCTTCAGCTGGTCAATAGCGGCCTCTAGTGGCCATGAAGAAAGATACGGCCTAAGATTCTTGTCAAAATTATAATTTTCAGGTAATCAGCATTTTCAGAGTCAGAAACCTGACTGATTGTTGGTACAAGCCTTCGATTTCCAGTTAAATTTCCTTATGTTAAGCTGGATTTGAAACGTGAAAGTTGAATATCTTAGAATTATGACTGAAAGTAGAAATTATGACTTTGTATCTAATAATTATGACTTTCTATTTGCCATTTTTTTACTTTTATGTGGCGAAAATGGGATTCCACAGATATCTCTACAGCCAGAGCAGCCAGGGACTTCACTGCTGTCAAACTGGACTCACCTTTGAGAAAAGAACTGACCAATCAGGGAGCTTTTATGAGTCGACTGGCCAATCACGACATAGCAAACCCCAGAACTGAAACGGTTCCCATCCCTAGTACTAATCAGTGGGTAAGATAATGAAATTAAATTCATTATTTCGGCTTATTAACACATAAACAGGATAAACGTTATTCATAGTTGTTTAAACTTAAAAACATTAGAAAGTAGAAAAATGGATTACGTGTTTGGAGAAAAAAAAACACTAAACAATTTAATTGGAATTTTAATCCCATCCAATTAAAAAACACCACCAATGATAGATTGAGGGGGTGTGAGCGGGAATTTATTCGGGTTATTGTTTCGGTACTTTTAAATAATAAATAATAATAATAAAAAAACGCCAGGAAAATGAGCCAGACTGTGTAGCCTGACTCATGTTTTCTTCCCCTCAGGAGGCTCTTCTTCCCAGCCTCCTTTGTTCATCCAGCCGGTGGGTTGAGTCAGACAGGGGCGGCTAAGCTGGAGCAAAAAAAAAAAAAAACATCATGGGGGGACCATAGACACAATATTAGAGTAGACCCCGCATTGACTGTAGCGGCGCAGGAATTACGGCCGCCATCTTGGGGAGGTCGAACAGCTGCTCTAACTAGCTGGTTTAACCAGAACAGAAGGATGCCTTTGTGTTACTTTGTGTAGTAATCAGAGCTTTATAAGACATTACTGAATAAACAGCATGTATGTATACACACTATGTATATATATGTGTGTGTGTGTGTGTGTATATATATATATATAGAGAGAGGGAGATATGCACATATATATTTGTGTATACCTGTATAAATGTTTGTTTATATATTAATAAAAAAAATATATAAAAATGTAGAGTGGCTGTGCTTTGCCACATACATATATCTGATCGGAACATCCTATTACTTTTAACCAGTGGCGCCTCCAGAAATGTTTCATAGCGGGGGCCAGTTGGGCCACTAAAAATCTTGGGTTGGCTACTGAAACTAAAATCCATAATTTCAGGTTTTGAGTCTACTATTGGGGTAAACCTGCCAGTAGAAATCATAACAGCTTCAGTAAAGACCTACTCAGACCTCTGTTTATTGTGTGATTTTTAAGGTTCATCACTGGATGTGCAGAATGGGGTGAAATGCTAAACTGATGCTAATACAATTTACACTGGTGAGTGGGGTGGAACTACTGCTCTTAACCCCACTGAGAATATTTAAAGTCGTAGGGAAGCGGCTGTTCCAACTGTTGCATTTCCGAATTCTCCCAAGTGGTGCACGACTTTACACGAGTGACTAAAGTGAATGTGATTGGTCGATTATCAAGGGGGCGGGATTGTTGTGGCGGAAGGTTGGCAAGCTAGTTTGGTTGTGGCTGGTTTGTGGGAAGCATCTTGCTAACCAGTTAGCAACTTAGTACTAGCAGGTTCCCAATGGGAAATTCCATTGGGACCAAGTAGCACTAAATTGGTGACTTAGAAACGACGCTGTCAAGGAACGCTATGGACAGCGGAAACATGCAAGAGGAGGAGAGTTTAGTGTCGAAGGTCGTGGATGAGTCTCCTCCGTCATCCATTTTTTATTTAGAGGAGGAAAGCGGGGAAGATGTTGTGGAAGAGGACGCCAGGGCGGCAGAAGCTTGGTTTGGTGTAGAAGGCTTCCAGCCGTACATGTTTGAGCCCTTGCCTCGCAACGCTGCCAGTTCTGTTAGCTCTACGCCTGCCGAAGACACAGACGTCCATCCCCGTGGACACTGGGACGCAACTCAATGGGAAAGGAAAGGATTCTGATTTCAACCGTTGCGTATATTAGCTGCGACATATGAATCAAGATGCTATGACCGAAAACATTTGATTGACAGACGTCCGTTGATATATGATTGGTCGAATTTAGGTGTTCAGGCTGACGTAGAACTAACTGGCCTGCAGAAGATAATGGAAAAAACCCCCACAGATTTTAAGACAGGAATTTTTTTTTTAAACAGAAATTACCTAACTTTTGGGACAATATGGTCTGATAAAGAGTACATTTATATACATGTTCAAACAAGAATGATTTGACATTTAAATATGACTTCCCTATGACTTCAAATGCACTGAAACATTTGTTTCAGTAATATTTACATCAATACTCGGCGAGTTAAAGTGGATTGAAATTGATTCTGACCCTGCATTACATTACAATGACTGGAGCTGTCGACCGCCCCAAGATGGCGCCACAAAGTCCCGTCAGCGCCCATAGGTAAAGCTGTCGATGCGGGCTCTACTCTTATATTATGTCTATGGGGGGGGGGGGGGGGTTAAAAAAATCGAGCAAAAAAGAAAGGAAGTTGTTAGAAGTTTCTCCAAACGGGCCCCCTCCTTTAGCAGCTAGCACCCCGGAATGAAGCGGCGGCTGCTAACCCCACACCGCCTCCATCCTCTCCCCACATCCACGAAGACTCTCCCTCTCAGCTCCTTTAAGCTCAGCATCCATATTTGCATCCCAGGGAGTGGCCAACACTCCTCCTCCTCCTCCGCCGGTAAGGACCCAGAAGTTAGCGGCTAATCGCAGACCTCCTCGGACGCCGTATTTCCACCCAGGAAGGTGAGGCTCATCCTGCATGTTTGGCTCATTTCGGGCTTTTTTCCTCCTCATGTTGCTTTAGTGTCAGGGTGGAGGTGAAGGCGGAGAGGAGCCGCTGCAGGAGCCGCAGGAGCTACAACAATGGATCAAACTGCTGCCGACGCTCCCTGAACAGACCATAGATCCAGGCCTTCTAGATTATTCAGCATTTATTAAACCTCAGAATAAACATTATCGATCAGATGCGTTCAATGGATCTAATCTAAAGCGTAAAAAGGAGACCCCCCCCCCCCCCCCTACCGATTAAAGATGACTAAACAGGATCAATGAATAAAAACGCGTTGATTTCTTGTTTTTTCGTGATGCAGATGCTTTATTTCAGGTTCTAACCTCTATATATCCTCCTATTTTGTAGAGCAATGCTCCACTTGGCACCAGCCTGCACTGGATTCAGTCACATTTAAAGGAAAAGTCCTTTTCAGAATTTAGCCTTCTGAAAGTCCTTTGATTGTAAAATGATTCCATCCTGTTCAATAAATGATCAGTGTTTTTAATTCAGAGTAATTTTCATGTGAATGTGCTTTACTGGAGGCATCCATGTTTGTCAAAGAACACTACTGCCACCTACTGGTTAGTGACGTCACGGTGCGGTATCGGCTGTTGATCAAGTCCCAGTGCTGTATCTGGTGTTTGTCACAACGCGCTATTATCCAAGTCATCTTGAAAACATTCTTCTTCCAAATGTTGGCTACATATTACGTGTTTTTTCTCTGGCCAGAAGTTCGATCGCAAATCCTCCCTCTTCAAGTTGGCGATCCAACGACCAACCCGTCCGTGGAGGATCAGGAATCAGAAAGGTGGAATAACTCTGTTTTTCACTTTTACCCGATGTATTCCAGCATCCAGCTGCCATGCACGTGGGCATTGTCAGTTTCACTATAGCTCTGGTGAATTTCAATGGTGAAGTCCTCTGGAAATCTTCAATAATTGTTGTTGATTGCAGATGTGTCTAGTAGTTCCCATTGATTTAGCTTGTAAAGCGGGGAGAATGGCGCTAGGCTTACCGCACCGTGACGTCACTGCTGGAAGATGGCAGGAGGGAGGGGCTACTATATTTGGGCAAAAATGGCCGCAGATTCAGTGATTGCAACAAAATGTTTTTTTATTTTTTTACTGATTAACACTAAATTCATTAAATCACTGCGAACGTATTAGTTTTATTCATAAATAATGATCCATTGATTATTCGTTGCTGACCGAACTTTTCCTTTAAAGTGTCTTGGAGGGGCTGCAGACTGAGCCAATACTTTTCAGTACAATAGAAACTAGATGTGTAATATTTTGTATTTGATGGAGACCCAACATCTGGGAGAACTGTGGCAGTGTCATGATACGGAGGTAAAGGTTTATAAAGAACTTAAACTGAGACAGAAAGAGGGAAAGAGATGAGTTGAAAATAAGAAAATCCAGTAAGGAATGAGAGAAACAGACAAACTTTGAAAACCAGGAACATAATAAATGGCAGAAAACATTAGAAGAAGACACACAATCAGGCATAAATGAGAAACACCAGACACCAGATATATCACTAAAAACTAATAAGAAAAAAACTAACAAAAGGAATTATAGAGATCATGAAGACTAAAACTAAGTAATGAACCAAATGCAGAACTACATTCACAAACAACAACAACGATAATCAGGAAACAAACTACTTAAAACCAGCATCTGAAATGCTTTATGTCGCTTCCACCATCTTTCACCATGTAAGACATCATGTTCAGGATGAAGAGCCGCTGCATGTTTGTCTTCTGCTGGACTCAAGATTCAGCAGAATATCCACTGAGCCGTGCATCTCTGCAGCTCCTCCAGAGTTAAGGTGGAACGTATTAGTTTTAGGTACAAATAATGATCCATTGATTATCCCTTGCTGACGGGACTTTTCATTTAAAGGTCTGCTGAGAGTTTTTTTTTTTGCGTGACATTAAAAGAAGAATGAAGAAAATCACAGATTTCTTTATTGTTTTTGAGAAATTACCTAAATATGTGTTTTAAAGCACATAAGGACTTGAGATGCAGATGTTAGAGAGTAAACTTTGATAAAATACCTTAAGATGGGAAATGATTGGCTAACAGGTTCATTGATAAACTCACTGGAATATCCTGCAGCCACATTGGAGGCTTTCAATCATGATCAGCGTGGTTTTGTGGTGGGCTGCTTCAAAACTCTTTGCAACAGTTTGAAGAGATGAACTTATGGTTGTGCTTCTGAGCTTTAATAACCGAGGGGGGGGGTTACCATTAGGCAATACTAGGCAGTGGCCCCAAGTTCCTGAGGGCCCCATAAACTCTGTTTACATAGTGGTAAATACAACTATTCCTTTTTTTGTACATTAATTATGTTTTTGATAAAAATCCTTTTGCTAAAATGCCATCAGAACGCTGATAATATTAAGCAAACTTTTACAGTTGCTGAAACCGTAGCTCACCACAGATATACACCTGAAAGTGCGGAGAAAAAGATAGCTAACGATGAGCGCGTAGGACAGCCTTATGTAAACATATCACCAGAATGATTGACAGTTAGGAGGACCGCTGTAGTGGGAAAAAGTATTCAACTATTTGCTCCAGTTAAATAAACATAGATCGATGGATTTCACTCAGTTGGCCCTTTATTATTACATCTTTGCAAAGAGAGAACAGTTCATCGTACCTTATTGCACGGTAATCAGCCCTGTTCTGCCTGGGCAGCGTTCGTTCCTCCTTACTTACAATCATGTAAAGTAGTCAGAGTCAAAACAAATTACAGACACTGGTTAAACAGTAACATGTTATGAATAAACCTGGAGAAAGAATCTGGTTTGTTATGGGAAGAAGTTATGTCTGGTCTATAAACACCATCACGCAGGAGAAGCGTGTGGCCTTGCAGGTAAAATAGACTGAGTCAAACTTTTATAGTGACTAAATAGGACAAATCAATATATGAAATAAATAAACAAAATTTTCCGACTACAATCACTTATTTAGATGATCCACCCAGAAATAATAGATTGTCCTCTATGCCTTTAAGCTATTTCTCCAATGTGGAGTAGGTATTGCTTTGCATGTTTCATAGCTCTTAAAGACAGCAACATTCGTCATCATTATAACCTCACAGTTTAATGTTTTTCACTTCTATTGAGAGGCTGACACAAAGTAGTGTCTGAGACAGAAAGATGATGCAATGTTTTCAATTAGGGCTGCAACTAATGATTTTTTGCAAATCGATTAATCTGTTGCTTATTTTTTCGGTTAATTGATTAATAATCTGATAGCATAAAGGAAGACTTTTCATTAAGTTAAACCAGGTGAGACTAAAACTTTTCCACTGGAGGAGTTCTGGATAGAGCGTATTGACAGACAAAGTTTTTTTAATCTAAAATGCTAAATGTTTACATATTTTTTTACAATATATTAGGGATGCACGATATAATCGCCCCCCTATCGTTATCGGCCTTAAAACTGAATATCGGACATCGGCCACCCCACCGATATTTAACCCGATATTTGATCAGCTTCTGAGTTTCTAAAGTCTAAAAAAAAATAAAAAATACTACTTCTTCTTCTTCCTCAAAATCGTCTTTTTTACAGACTTAAAAACTTCTAAAGACGAGGGAAAAATATTGATACATTAAAATATCCCAATATCTTCATATGCTGATATATTGCCATTTAAAAACACCATATCAATCTCTTTTACTGATGAAATATTGCTATATGTCATCGTTATGCTACGAAATCCCCCGAAAATTCACAAAATTTTGCCATATTTTTATATGTTGATATATTGACGCGGTATCGATCTATTTTACTAACAAAATCTCACAAGAATTTGCAAAATATCACGAGAGTTTGTAACAGAACGATGAAATTTCATGAGATTTTGAAAGTAAAATAGATCGATACCGCGTTTTAAAAAATCAATTTGATATCAGCATATGAAAATATATTTGAGTTTATTATTTTTCAAAGTGTCAGAAATGGATAACAAAACTGCTATTTTCAATGACTACTTATTTTTGTCCAGCTTTAACATCGGTATCGATATCGGTTATCGGCTACATGAGTTTTAAAATATCGGATATCGGCCAAAATCCCAATATCGTGCTTCCCTAAATATATTGGTATAATTGCTGCTCTAAGTGGGTCGCTCTGTCAGCTAAAGCCACATTTCAGACGATTACCAAATTATTTGAGGGTTATTTCCATAATGTTTTTGTTTCTGCTCAGTCAGTTGGAAAGCATCTGGGTTTAATATGTTCTGATCTAAGCCAGGCTATCCTGGAGTGCTAACATGTCTTCCCCCTCCATGAATTGTAGCTTAACTTTTCTGTCACACATACTGTTTTTTATGTACGCAAAAAAAAACAACGACGACAAAATAAAACCCTAGAATTTTGTTCTCATCTGACCAGAACACCTCCTCCTTCCATGCACTGTTCCTGCTGTCTTGTCTGCTCCTTATGATTATTATTATCGTTCACTGAGTTTCTCAGCTGGATTTAGACCCTTTTGTTTGATTTCTGGAGATAATCGCTTGTGCTAATGTTTAATTTAAGGGTATCGGGGTAAAGGAGTGTGGAGGAAACCACACTGCTCAGATTTATCCATGCGATTTACTGCTTAGATGTATAAATATCACGATATGTTACCGTTTGTGGTTGTCAAATGTCGCAATATCTGAAATAAATTAAAGGGGTTTGAGTCATTTATTTTTTAAAGAACTTTATATTCATCTGATAAGTTCACCAAACCCCACATAAAAAGCTCAGTTTATGCATAAACCTAGAAATAAACAGCTACCTGGAAATATTCAAAGGCTGTTTTCTGATAGTTACAGGGAAAACCTTAACTTCAGATCCACCATGAAGAGAAAATACTTTTCAGGCAGTGGTGTGAAGGTCTGTATGGAGTTAAATCGCTCCCAAAGTTCACAAATACACACATATGATTCAAACATGAGCAGGAAAAGATCCAAACACACACATAATGATTCACGCAGCCTCAGTAGGCTGCTGTCACCGAGTTCATCCTAACCATAAAGTCATTCCTTTCTCCCCGCGGAATTTATTAAGCTATTTATGTTTAATCAGAAAATTATTTCAGTAGTTCTTCATGTGCTGTCAAATAAAAAAAATAAAATGATCCACGTCGCTCATATTAAACAAAATAAAAACAAATAAATAAATAAATATTTAATACTCTGTGAAAAGATCCTCATCTAACGGAGATGCAATGTTTGTTTTTAAACCTAATGTGTATAACGAAACTAGTGAAGGATTTTTGTTTGGTTAATTTATGCACAAACTACGACAAAAACCTGAATAAATCGCGAAATCAAACAGCGTGCTTTAATGTTAGGAGAGCAGAGACGGAGAAAACTATTAAATGCGTATTACTAAAGGTATGCTGGCCTGACGCCGTATGCTGAGCTGACAGAACAGGAGCGGAGCAGTCATCCCACGTGGACTCCTTTCTTCTGATTGGCTTATACAAGGGAGCTCTGTGATTGGTTGCAAATCTTCCCCCGTATAAAAAAATGCATTTGTGTATGGAGGCACATCAAGAGAGCCCACACGATTCCCACACACAATTTAATTTATAACTGTTCATGGACGTGAAATACTTTGGTGAATCATGTGCTGTGCGTGAATGGTGCTGTGTGTGTGGATCTTGTACAGTCATGTATGAATCACATCTGTGCATTTGTAATAATTGAGACCGATTTAGCTCCATAGTCTGGAATAAAAAGAGCTGAAGCAATGTCCAAGCAGGAGTCTGTTAAAAAAAGGTTAAAACTGATGTTTTTCAACATGTACTGTGATGAGGAGGGGAGGGGAGTCGCTGTGGGGTGCGGCGTGGGACCAGTGGGGGGAGCGGGTGGAGGGACTCGGGTGTTGGGCTGTCGCAATGATGATTGGGTGTAAATGTGGATTTTTGCCTGATGTGTTTGTGTAGGTATGTAAATATAGAAATATTTATGTGTGTGTATATATGTATGTATATATGTATATATATATATATATATATATATATATATATATATATATATATATATATATATATATATATATATATATATACATTAGGGGTGGAACGGTTCACAAAATCCACGGTTCGGTTCACGGTTTCGTGGTTACGATTTTCGGTTCGGTTCGGTATATGTTGATTGTTACACCGAAAAATAAAAAAAATTATAAAAATTTATGAAATAGTTTTTTTTAATGAAATTAATGAAAAAATCCAAAAAATTGAATGAATTGTAATTATTTTTAATGATCCGCGGAAACCCTGGATCATTTCTGCATGTTTTGCTGCTTTGAATTTAATCTGGTGCATGCCCTCTACCATCTCCAAGGAACTCAGAGCGGAGCGACGGGAGCCACAGTGGAGGCTGCAGGCTTTGCTTTGAGCAGCCGGTCTGGAGCGCAGCGGGGCGGGGCGCTGACGGAGTATGAGGGATTTCGGGGTTAGCATGACATGTTGGTCGTGTTGCTGTTAGCATAAACAAAACGTGTTGCACAATGCTTGCACACTGTTGCACTTTTATCCACAGCTTTCTTCCCGCCGTCATCGTAGGTCACTCTAAATGCAAAGTGGTCCCATACAGCAGACCTATAAAGTGCTGCTGGCGCGTCTTCCAACTCCTGTTCTTTCCCACTCGCCATACCCACACAATTCTCCACAACAACTGATTTCTTTCTGCTACACCCGGCTACGCTGCTTCGCTTCTTCTTCTTGTTTACTACTGGTGGTTGGCTTTGGTCGCAGTACCGCCACCTTCTGCTCCGGAGTGTAAACGCTTCGCCTATGAGAAAAAGGAGCAGCGCATGAACCGAACGAAACACACGCGAACCGAACCGAGTCAGTCGAACCGAACGGTTCGTACGGTTTTCATAAACCGTTCCATCCCTAATATATATATATATATATAAATATGCATATAATTGTGTATATATATGTAGAATATTGAAAAAAAAATTGTTTAACAGGAAGGTTACTCTTCTTTAAGTTAACTTAAGTGCAATTAGAGGGAGGGGGGGGGGGGTATGAATAATAAGTTTTACTTTTTCATACCCCTTTTTAGATAATTACTATTAATGGATATAATTTCTCTGGCTGTTTATACCAAAAGATTTATTTGGTGGAGGGTTTTGTTTCTATTTCTGTTCAGGTGAATTTAGTTAGTTTGGAAATTAATGTTTGGTGTGGTTGGTTGATGTTAACTAGTCTCTCTTTCTGTTTATTTGCTGGATTCATTTATTGTTGTTTGTTAAATTGTCTGAAATAATTTCCTATTTATTCATTCATCCATTCAAACTGCTGACTTGAAGGTGAATGCATCTCTGTTAGAATCTGTAACCTAAGAAATCGTTAACTTAGGGTTGGTTTTTGGTTTTGTTTTTTCTGGGTGGTTGTGTCTCAGATAATAAACAGAGATTTGTCTAGAAAAGTGTTTTTTTTTTCAAATTCCACACAAATCCTGAGAGAAATTGTACAACCAGGCGACTGTAGAAACATGACAATCAGGATTTGTACTAAAAAGGAGAAAAACATTCTGCATTATGTGTAAATGTATTAATATTCCAAGAATTTGTGGAAGCAGCTGCATGTTTCATTCCTCCTTCAGGATAATCCTCTTTCCAGGTTTTGCCAGGTTTGCAGATAAGAAACCTCGGCGGGTTCACTGCTTTCCATCACCTGATATTTTGCTCTCTTTGTTTCCGTATTCATAGCCGTCTTATCCTTTCTGTCTCATCTCCTTAGATAAACATGGAGAACGACAGCCTCTGTTCTTTCATCTAGTCTCGGATCCTAAAGCCTTCATCAGGAAGAAGAAGAGCGCTGCAGATCCCAGCTGTGTCCTGCTGCTGTAGAATGAACATGCTCAAATCCAGTGGACTTAAAATACCCGGCCGTGGGGCCAAGCATTCCAGCCCGGTGGGAAGGACCTCGCTGGGTGGAACATCCAGCCCCGTCGCCCCTAAAGACAGTAAGTCGCTTCTTTCTGCCTCCATGAACATTTCTTCTCATCAACAGGAAGTGGCTTAGAGCATTTATTTGTTTTTCACTGAGTCAGCCTAACACAGCTGTTGGTGGTCGCATACTCACAGACCTCACTGTGCATTTCCTGTCCAGAAATAATAAAAAAGAATAAACATCCTTATATGCCCTTTCTAATCTGGGTATATTTATATACCTCCGTTATTCCCTGTTCAGTTTAATTGAAAGTCGTCAGTTGAATTCCGGTCTGACAGCTAAGGATTCTGGGTAAAATCGGTCCATGCACAGTTTAACATTGTAGGTACCAGATCTGCCTGGGGGCCCCGCCCCTTCTTATATCGTCATTATATGGCAACACCATTTGGACAAACCCATTTCTCAAGAATCGGATCTCTTCTGGAGTCTCAACATATTACTACTGTATTTGCTATTATTTTAAATTTAATTGGAGATCTAAAGTAGCTGAAGGTAGAAAACAATCATAGCCAGTCTGGAAGAAAAGCACAGCGTTTTAAGACAGACTGAGCTCTGCCATTTAAAGGAAAGGCCTGGTCAGCAATGGATGATCAATGGATCATTATTCATACCTAAAACTAATAATAATAATACATTTTCATGGCAATCACTGATTCTGGGAGCGGCCATTTTTGCCCAAATATAGTAGCCCCTCCCTCCTGCCATCTTCCAGCAGTGACGTCACGGTGCGGTAAGCCTAGCGCCATTCTCCCCGCTTTACAAGCTAAATCAATGGGAACTACTAGACACATCTGCAATCAACAACAATTATTGAAGATTTCCAGAGGACTTCACCATTGAAATTCACCAGAGCTATAGTGAAACTGACAATGCCCACGTGCATGGCAGCTGGATGCTGGAATACATCTGGGAAAAGTGAAAAGAAAGTCCTGGCATCCAACAATGTTTCACTTTAGTGGCGGTTCTAGACCAAATGTACCAGGGGGCCAGGAGGGGGCCAACGTTGTTTTCATGGGGGCCCACAAAAGCATGAAATAAAAAAATCAGGGTTAAGGATTTAAATATATTAAGATAGCTGCATGAAGTGAAATTTCTATTCAATTAGGTTTAATTAAAATTCTATGTCTTATTAGATCAATAGACATTCATAATTTAGGAATTTTACATATTTTTGACTTAATTTAATTTTTTTTTTTTTTTATAAATTCTGAATTTGAACTCCAGAAAAAACTGATAAATTCAGCTGTAAAAATTAGATAAAAAAAAAATCTGTTTTGGAAAAAATACATTTAGCAGATAAAAACTGGGATCATATCTCAAGGCCACTGAAGCTATCACCTCCTTGTTTTTAAATAATTGGTAAAACAGAATTTGTAAAGAAAAAACGAAATAGATCCAAAGGACCTATCAGTAACCATGTCTGTTCCAGCGCATATCATCATTAGAATTTCTTTCTTTCTTTCTTTATATAGAATTATGTCTTCAATACAGGGGCCATAACGGGGGCCAGGATATGATCTGCAGGGGCACTGGCCCCCGTTGGCCCCTGTCTAGAACCGCCCATGTTTCACTTCATGTGGCAATGTTCAGCCAATCATATAGCGTAACGTCACTGGTATGAGCAGATCTGGTACCTGTAGCATACAGGTCATCTGGTCTGAGTCAACGTACCTTCTGACGAACACTGCACTGTTCTTGCTTCTGTTATATCGCCATGTGTGGGGTCTCTTGAGCTTTGAAAATCACCCGAACATGTGAAAATATTGGTGTGTGAACCAGCCTTTGGATGAAATGGGTGATGTAATGCCTGCTCCAAGGGAAGACGGTGTAAATATTGGCGTCCATAGAGGTTTCTGTTGGTACTTGCTGTGCAGATCAATGCCTGATTGCTTTGACAACATTCAGCTTTCCTACGAATTTGTGATTTTTCCTGGTTGTTTCTCTTTACTGAGAGAGAAATATCAGCTGTGCTGCTGCCATCAACACCTTTGTTTCTAGATGTTGGAGCTTGGCCTGTTTTCCAGTGTAGTCCTGTTTCTCTGACTGTGACTAACTGGATGTGCTCTCTTCATCCTCTGACATGGGAGCTGGCTCGGAGCTCGTCTGCCTGGCTGTGTGTTTCCTGGACGGGGCCGCCTGTGGAGCTGGTTGACAGTTGCCTTTTGTATCTATGCTTCTTTTTCTATGTCTGCTTCTGTCTCCAGTGGGCCTCAGCAGATGGCCGCTCACACTGAGCCTGGTTCTGCTGGAGGTTGCTTCCTGTTCAAAGGGAGTTTTTCCTCTCCACTGTCGCTACAAGCATGCTTAGTGTGAGGGATTGCTGAAGAGTCAATGAGTCGATGCAATCAGCTGGTTTTTCTTAGATAGAAAACTTTGAACCAATCTGACTGGATGATCTGGTGAACTGGAAAGTGACCTGAGATGACATGATGTGAATTGGAGCTATAGAAATACACTGAATAGAATTGAATTATAGTTCTTAGGTGGTGCAGTGACCAGGTGAGCTTTCCAGGGTGCGACTCACCTTTTGTTTGTTGGCTGTGAGGACAAACCTCAATGGAGGCTTAAAACAAACGTCTTTAAAAGCTAATTCTTACTCTCTGTTAACATTTTCACATTTCATCATATTAGATTGTTTGCTGTAGATTTTTATCAAATATCTAAGTTTCTCCCCCTAAACAATCAGTTTACTGCCTTTGTTTTCCACAGAATAGAGAACCTCTACATGGCATCCATTTGTTTTAGCTGCTTTTATCATAATTTATTGTCTTTACTTGTTTTATTTTCCTTCTATTAGACATCGTGTACATGAATAAATTGTGCTGCTCCAAAATACTTGCCTTCAAGTTTATCATTTCAAAAATAAATAAAAAGTACTATTAATTATTATTTAGATAAATACCATTACTTCTTAATGCAAGTACCTGACGTGATGCACCTGTCATTTAGTCCAGTGTGGTTGTCAGCAGCTAACCAATCAGCAATCAGAGTTTATCCTGAGGTGAATCATCTTTACCAGCAGTATCTCCAACTCTTTTTCTTATAACTGTTGTTGGATTGTAATTATGGAGGCGTTGTTCTTATAGGGATGACAAAATCATTTAGAGGAAATTTTTTTTTTACTTAAAGCCTTAAAGGAATCTGCAAAAGTGCTAAAGATGAGTAAAGGCCGGCGGCCGACCTCATGAGCAGCTCAACACCAAACTGATCTCTGGAAATAATCACATGTTCGTCTGCAGGGAAATATTTTTTTTATAATCACATTGCATGCTTGTGTACCATATTTAGTGCAAATAGTCACACAGAGCCTGATTATCTACAGAATAAAAACAAACTACCTTTTAAAAGCTCATCTATGTGCTATAGTTAGTAATTAGCCGACATGACTTGCGCCCTTCATCATTCCTCCTCTGGCTGGAGAAGACGTGTGCTTTCTGTGGCTTAAAATAACTTGAATGACCTGATGTACGACTTGTTAGGATGTATTTTTTGGCTTATTTAGGCTTTTTTTTGTTGCTTTTCTTTTCTGTAACATTGGCGGATAAAGCAAAATGCCTCACCCAACACCTGAGTTAGCACCGTGAGCTGGAAAGTCGGCCCGAAAAGGGCCAAAAAAATCATATAGTGTATGGCCGAATTCAAACATCCTTTAGTCACCATCACTGTCACTTGACCAAAGAAATACGATTCCCCCTCACCCCCCCTCCAGAAACACAAACAGCTAACAGATTGGCTCAGTTTTACTCATGGCTTTAATAAACGTCTTTTTCTTTAGCATAAGTTGGTAAAAAATGACCAACATTGTCCAATGCGTATCCTTATACAGATATATCATACCTCCATAAATAGTTAACGCTTGTGTTGATTTAATTTAAACCCTTTTTAAGCAGACTTCTCCTTAGTACCTTCTAGCTAAAGATTTTGATCCTCATGCTTTAAAACTGTACTTTCTCATTGTTCTGATCACCTGCTGCATCACTTATTTTCTGGGTAAAAAGCTTGAATTCAGAGATCTTAGTCCTCAGAAAGTAAGTCAGGATCTGAACCGATATAAACCAGCGTTGTAGTGGAGGAAAGGGGTGTTCACAGAGACCTTTCCAAGGGATTGAAAAGCTGCTAATTTGACCCAAGAAACTTGTGTAATCAATCAGCAAAGGGGAGAAGATGTTGGGACCAGACGGTTTAGTTAGACAGTAGGGGTCTGAGAAGTAATCGTTTTGGCGATATATCGACATCACAAAATTGGACAAAATTATGTTTATTTTTTTTATATCCAGGCTTGTTTCAAGATTTCAATTGCTTTGCTTGCTTTATTCATTTATTTTCATTGATTGATTTGTTTTTTTTACAGATTCAAATTATTTCTGTGAACATTGAGGGGCTTTTCTTTCATCAAACATGTGAGGCTACTACTTCTCCTTGTGCCAGTTACAGACAAGACAATCCATGTTGCAACCTTTTTTTCAGGCAGTCGTTTAGTTCTTCAGACATAGAGATACTTATGTTGGCTCTGAGACTCGACATCTGGTCCAATGCTGGCTGGCTGGAGAAGTTGTGCTGCAGCTGTAGATGCTGAGATTGGCCTTGTGAACATCTGGGTTGGTACAACAGGAGTTAAGGTCTGTGTATCCTCCCGCCGCACTGTGTCGCAGTGAGCTTGTCATGGGTATGATGCAAATATTTTTGATTTATGCCCAATTATAAAGCGTGGTCTGCTCTATCCACGCCACAACGCAAGAAGAACAATCGTGAACGGTCTACAACCAACGCTGGACGACACATAGTTCACCCATGAGTGTTCCTGAAAGACTGGCCGTGCCGTGTTTTGGCTTTGGGTGCAAATCAACAGACAGTTGCACAGAGCTATAAACTAGTAGGGCTGGGTATTGTTAGGAATCTCACGATTCAATTCAATTTCAATTATTGCTGTTGCGATTCAATTCGATCCGATGCAATTCCATTCGATTTAATGCTGATTTTTGAAGCAGTGTGACTCCAGGAGTTTTAAGAGCAGCCTGGGATGCCAAGTTGTGCACATGGGCAAAGCAGCCAACATGTAGTAGCTCAGTGATATCAACAGCAACTAGCATGTTGGCAGCATTTTTGTAACAATAGCGGCTACTTTTCCGGTTATGCCCCATTTTTTATTGCCTCCATTAACATGTTCACTATGCCTCCATTGACATGTCCGCTATGCCTCCATCGACATGTTCGCTATGCCTCCATCGACATGTTCGCTATGCCTCCATCGACATGTTCGCTATGCCTTCATCGACATGTTCGCTGTCTCCATCGACATGTTGCTATGCCTCCATCGACATGTTCGCCATGCCTCCATCGACATGTTCGCTATGCCTCCATCGACATGTTCGCTATGCCTCCATCGACATGTTCGCTATGCCTTCATCGACATGTTCGCTATGCCTCCATCGACATGTTCGCTATGCCTCCATTGACCTGTTCGCTATGCCTCCATCGACATGTTCGCTATGCCTTCATCGACATGTTCGCTGTCTCCATCGACATGTTCGCTATGCCTTCATCGACATGTTCGCCATGCCTTCATCAACATGTTCGCTATGCCTCCATCGACATGTTCGCTGTCTCCATCGACATGTTCGCTATGCCTCCATCGACATGTTCGCTATGCCTCCATCGACATGTTCGCTGTCTCCATCGACATGTTGCTATGCCTCCATCGACATGTTCGCCATGCCTCCATCCACATGTTCGCTATGCCTTCATCGACATGTTCGCTATGCCTCTATTGACATGTTCGCTATGCCTCCATTGACCTGTTCGCTATGCCTCCATCGACATGTTCGCTATGCCTTCATCGACATGTTCGCTGTCTCCATCGACATGTTCGCTATGCCTCCATCGACATGTTCGCTATGCCTTCATCGACATGTTCGCTGTCTCCATCGACATGTTGCTATGCCTCCATCGACATGTTCGCCATGCCTCCATCGACATGTTCGCTATGCCTCCATCGACATGTTCGCTATGCCTCCATCGACATGTTCGCTATGCCTTCATCGACATGTTCGCTGTCTCCATCGACATGTTGCTATGCCTCCATCGACATGTTCGCCATGCCTCCATCGACATGTTCGCTATGCCTTCATCGACATGTTCGCTATGCCTCCATTGACATGTTCGCTATGCCTCCATTGACCTGTTCGCTATGCCTCCATCGACATGTTCGCTATGCCTTCATCAACATGTTTGCTGTCTCCATCGACATGTTCGCTATGCCTCCATCGACATGTTCGCTATGCCTTCATCAACATGTTCCCTGTGTGACTTCCGTGAAGCGGCCTGGTCTAAAGCACATTTGATAGGAAATGAGAAGTGTAGAGGTCAGTCGCTCTCAAAGTCCAGCCATCGCACATCAGCGCGACTCTTTCAGCAGCCTTAAGCGACTCCAATACAGCTGTGTTCACCTCTGTGTAGAGGGCCAACAGCGCCCCCAACGGTCAGGAGGTGAATCGATTCTGTGGGGCTCCCGTATCGATTATGAATTCTGCGTGTAATAATTGCGATGCATCGATTCTTCAATTATTTTACCCACCCCTACGACTAGACTCCTGCACGGTGTCTGGGATAGTGTCCCAGGTGTGCCAGGCGCTGTGGACGGCACTACAGCCAGAGTTTCTGCCATTAGGCACACCAGCCATGTGGGAAAACATCGCAGCTGACTACTGGAGATTGTGGAACTTCCCAAATTGAATTGAATTGACCAATCAGAGGCCTCCTTTCTCTCCTCCCTGCGACGCAGAGATTCACACTAATGCCTGCTCTGGGGAGCGGTGCCCTAGTGTAGGGCATAGAGCTTAGAATCCAGAGTTCCCTGATTTCAAGCCCCACTCCCACAGCCTGCCACTCTGGGTCCCTGAGCAAGACCCTTAACCTCACACTGGTCCCCGGGTGCCGCACAATGGCAGCCCACTGCTCCCCAAGGGGAGGGGTTAAATGCAGGAGGGAATTTCGTTGCTCTGTAGTTGTGACAGTGGAATAATAGGGCTTGGGATCCGCGTTGCATTGTGGGACGTGGCGGCCATATTGAGGGCTACGCAAACGTAAACATAGCTCTGATACAACGTTGTTGTTGAAAGAAGAGACGTAGAAGTAGAGAGAAAAAAATATGTTAAAATCCCGAAAAGGATCTGGACTTTACCGGGACACATTAAATAGAGAAGCCTGGGACCGATATGTTGACAAAATCAGCATTATTAATAATTTGGATCCATATGAAGTTCCAATGAGTGAGCGCCTATACTTCAAAACAGTTCAGAAGCTACAAGTCCTTGGAGTCTCATGTGCAGTTCATGAATGGATGGGTTCAGGAGCTGCAGATCATAAAGTCAGCAAACAGTGGGAACACAGTAATCCGTACGAAGGTAAGCTGTGATCAGACGGGCTCTGGACGGGCTCTCTAACGTTCTGCTCTCTCTGCTTTTCCTCAGAGTAGCTTTGCCTCGTCTGTTCCTGTTTGGCTGTGACGTCATCCAGGAAAGAAACATCAGCTGTGCTGCTTCCATCAACACCCTTGTTTGTAGATGTTGGAGATTGGCCTGTTTTCCAGTGTGGTCCTGTTTCTCTGGCCGTGGCTGGGTGGATGTGCTCTCTTCATCCTCTGGCATGGGAGCTGCCTTGGAGCTCGTCTGCCTGGCTGTGTGTTTCCTGGACGGGGCCGCCTTTTACAGCTGCTTTTTGTATCTCTGCTTCTGTCTCCTTGAACCCCAGTCGGCCTCGGCAGATGGCTGCTCACACTGAGCCTGGTTCTGCTGGAGGTTTCTTCCTGTTAAAAGGGAGTTTTTCCTCTCCACTGTCGCTGCAAGCATGCTTAGTGGGAGGGATTGTATTTGAGTCAATGAGTCAATGCAATCAACTGGTTTTCCTTAGATAGAAAACTTTGTATCAATTTGACTGTATGATCTGGTTGAACTGTAAAGTGCCTTGAGATGACATGTGTTGTGAATTTGGCGCTATATAAATAAACTGAATTGAAATTGAAATTGGAACCTGCTAGTTTAGTAACTGCTAACCGCTAGTGCTAACAACAACTCACGCATGTAATGTACTTTTAACTAGCTGCTATGTGTTTCAAAGGTGTAGTTAGTAACGTTAACTGCCAACCCTCCCTAAACCCTCCAGGTTTCTCACGTATTTGAGCCTTTTCCCGCTGCCGTTTTTATTATTTTCCCGTAAAAGATCCCAACTTTGAAGGAAAGAATCAAAGTAGGCTATAAAATAAAACCGTGCATCTTTAACTTAGCAGAATAAAAAAGCAGGGAACACACTCTCATTGACATCGGGATACTGTGGAAAGTTATGTTCGGTCGTCTTACAGCCGCGATCCAAGCTAGCCGACGACTCTTTATCTCTGACACTTGGTCTCCGTGGTTGCCCCTCCAGGCAGGAAAGCGGTGGAAAGTTAACCCTTTTTCTATGTTTTTCCCATGGCGATCATGTGTTGCGCTGTTACAGCCCACAATACAGCAACGGTTTACCATGGTGGCAATCAAGTTAAGGTGAAATTAATGAAATTAAAACCCGGTTGAGAGGGAGTACAGTACGCGGTAGTCGTAGGCAGTAGTCTGAGCAGCGGTAAAGGAGGCCTTCCAGATGGCGGCCACGCAAAGTAATTACGTAATGACGCCCAAGCCCTATTATAAAACGCTGGGGGGGAAAAAAAAACTTGAATATATCTGTTAAGTTTGTATAAAAAACGAAAATCTATTTTTTTTTATTCATTAAAATCTCTATAAAACGTTAACAGCTATAATATATGTATACATACATATATATGTACAGTTTCACATGTCTAGTTTCTTCTATTTTGCTGCAGTGGAATCAAGTTTACAGATTTCTTATCTGCATAAAGGATTTTGCAGATTGTTGCCAGTGAATCTACTGACTACTTATACTCTGTTACACTAAATTACAACCCTGTCTGGACAAAGCAATCCCAGATGTTCAGCACCACAAATACAAACACCCTGTTTATTATCTTCAGTTGTAGCTCACATGACAGGCCTGTTCTCACCAGCTCCACACATGTCAGCGCTAAAATTACAGCCCTAAGCTAAGAGCAGAACAACGGCCCTTCTCTGGCTGACAGTAGGCTCCGCTCTCATTAGCATCAGCATGCATGCTGGGCTTTTTCCACGCAAACCACGACTACAATTGTGTCTGGATTCAACAGGGTTTCTTTTAAACACTGTGCAGTGTTGGGCCATATTGTGCAGATATGTGTTCAGTTTATTGGCTTGAAGTTGCTTCCTTTTGGTTTCAGTTCTGAGGTGTAAAACGAGAGGCTTCAGCTGAGCTTTCCTCAGGCTGCATGGCCGTTAAATATGTGGGCAATCAGGGCACAGGAAGTGCATTCTTTCCCTGGTTCATTAGAGGCAGTTTAAAGCATTTCAGAGCAGAAATAACAAACCTTTTTTTCAGTCATTTGTTCAAGTCTTTTGTTTGGCCTGGAGGTGGTTTTGGGGACTCTGTTTGCGAGAGCCATAAGAGCCTAAAGTGTCTGAATTCAACCAGTGAGCGGCCATTGCTGTCTCAGACTGTTGATCCCTTTAAAGTGCATTCCGGCTGGAAAGCCTGTTGCCCTGGGCCTCCCAGCTGTTGCTGTATGTGGCTGTTTTTCAGCTTTTTCTCCTTCATTTATTCTCCCATTCTTCCCAACAAAAAAAAAATCCACTCTCTTCCTGTTTATGCATCATTTTTGTATATTTATGTTTCCCAGAATGGCTCTTTGTGACCAGTAGACTGCTCAGGGATGATCTCATCCTACGCATGAGGACACAGATTGACAGTTATCAGAGGTTTAATTTGATTTTCATTTGGATGATGATTATTTTGCAGATAAGTCACATGCCGATAGACATATTCTAACTTTGTATCTAATATTCTCTTGTACATTTTAGGAAGTTGTGCACCCATGTGTTAGTATGGCTAATGGGTTAGAGAGCCCAATGATAATGAGGTGAAACATTTAGTGATATCCTTTCTACCTGAATTTGGTTGAAAACACTCAGTGATCTGTTTCCTGCAGCTGATAATCTTCTCAGCAACCGTGCTCTGAATCCCAAAGCCCCGTTTGTTAGTTTTAGCCGGTGCTGCTGCCAGAGCTGCAACTCTGTCGGAAGCTGGGGGGATTTACCATTAGGCAATACCAGGCAGTTGCTTAGAGCCCCAAGTTCCTGGGGGCCACATAAAACTCTTAGTACGACTATTCCTTATTTGCACACATTAATCATGTTTTTGATAAAATCCTTTTGCTTAAATGCCATCAGAACGCTGATAATATTAGGTATGTCTCTGAAATGACTTCTTTTGCAACAAATTACTCTTGTTGGTGTGAAAAGCATCAAGTTACATTTGTATCTTAATACATTTTCTTATAAGTATAAGTGGCCCTTTCAAAGAATTTAGGGGCCCCAAGCAAAATTCACTTGAAAGGTTACGCCACTCAAGGCATATTCTAATAATGATGCCATTGTACATTTCTGCTTTGACAATCACAGATTCTGTTATTTATATTATACATCCAACAACAATTTTTGAGCTTTTCACCATTGAAATTCACCAGAGCTATAGTGAAACTGACAATGCCCACGTGCATGGCAGCTGGATGCTGGAATACATCGTGAAAAAGTGAAAAAAAGAGTTATTCCACCTTTCTGATTCCTGATCCTCCACGGACGGGTTGGTCGTTGGATCGCCAACTTGAAGAGGGAGGATTTGCCATCGAACTTCTGGCCAGAGAAAAAACCCGTAATATGTAGCCAACATTTGGAAGAAGAATGTTTTCAAGATGACTTGGATAATAGCGCGTTGTGACAAACACCAGGTACAGCACTGGGACTTGATCAACAGCCGATACCGCACCGTGACAATGTCACTAACCAGTAGATGGCAGTAGTGTTCTTTGACAAACATGGATGCCTCCAGTAAAGCACATCCACATGAAAATTACTCTGAATTAAAAACACTGATCATTTATTGAACAGGATGGAATCATTTCAGATTTAAAGAACTTTCAGAATTCTGACTATGAGCGGACTTCTCCTTTAATAGAAATGGGGTTGTAAAAGTTAGGATTTCTTAACATACTTTTTTCCACCGTGGAATAACAATATTTGAAATAAAGTTTGGATAATTAAATGCAACATGTTTCTGTTTATCTTAGTACAAAAAAAAGAAGAAAAAAAGACTTTTTCACAGCCCAAATGATAATGACAGATGCTGAACGTTACAGTAACTGATCAAGCAAAGCCCATCTTTGAAAGGTTTTGTTCTGTCCAATAGAAAGTCTAATAAACCATGTGAGCTCATGTGATGCAAGAAAATAAATAAAGACCCACACAGCCTGTAGCAGGAGACAGATTAGACTAAATACCTCCATCTAGCAAGGTCATTGCTTCGCCTGATCCTTAAAATAGCACATAGTAAACCTCCACTTAGTTCCTCATAAATCAAACTCTCCCACAACAACATCAACTCCATTCTTTTATATATTTTTTTTAGTTAAAGCCTTTTCTGGTTTATAGAAAACATCCTAAATATCAAAGCCTGTCCTTTAAATGTCGGCCATGACTCCCACTGTTGTGTAAAACAATACTGGAGCCTAAAAGGCATTTAAAAGCAAGAAATTGATCAGAAGTCAAAAACGTTCAGTCTCAGCCACCCAACACCCCCTCCATCTGTTGCTGCCACAGCTGCCACAACCTGTGCTGAAGGCAAAAACACATTTCCAGGCCTCTCTGATGGATAAATCATTAAGTGACCTAGGGCAGTGGTTACTGTTGGAAATGAGCTTTAAAAAAGGGGATTTAAAGATGTAGAAGGATGAGTGAGAAAGAAAGGAAATCAGGGAAAGACAGGAGGATAATTGGGGAGAGGAGGGGGCGGGGGAGGAAGCTGTGGAGGTTTCATTGTGCCCAGTGGATGAATGGTGGGATTCAGAGGGTGGTGGGAGGTGGCCAAACACAATAGTGAAAGTAAAGGCTGTGTTTCCAGTCTTCCCTCGGCCAAGGATCCTTTTTCTCCTTCTTCTCTGTTGCCTGAGAGACGCGGATCATGGTGTTAGCTCAGGTTTTAAACCCTTTCTGGCCCCGGCTGCAGGATACAAACACTGAGCAGAAAAATCTCTCATTTGAGTTAGTAACTAATCCAAATTGTACTACAGTAACAATAGTTTGAAGTAGCTTGAGTTTATAAATAGTCCTGCTTTGGAGAGCATGCCTCCACCGCTCTAGGCGCCCCTCCACCTGCTACTCACAGTCAGGTTATTCCAGGGGGATTGCTGCCTTTAACCTGTCTATCAGCGCTGCAGACACACAGAGGCTCAGAGCTGGTCCCTGATGTAATCTCATCCCCTTATTGAACCCATTTGTCCGTCCTGCAGCAGCACACCTCGCTGTCATCTCTCTGTCCTTAAACTTGTCATGTTCTACCAACACAAACTTCTCCGTCACAGCTGGATGTTTGTCCTTTAAGCCCCAGTCACACCTTGACGATTTAGACCAGCGTATGCCTGACTTCCTAGCAGACATGATGCTGATGCTGCCACTGCAAACCTTTCTTTTTCTTTTATTTATTTATTTTTTTAGGGTGGGCAGTAAACAGCAGCTAGGTTAATACCGCGATCTAAGACATGTGGCTTGTGCATCATTTCCTCGGCATTACGCTGCCGTGCGTTCTGCAGAAGTTAGGCTGTCATTGGACAGAAGTTCTGGACTTGTTATGAATGCTCTATGAGTACGCCCAGATTTTAAAAAATACATAGAAAGTTCAGCGTATGCCAGCGTTTTAGGAGATTCTGGGCCGTCCGGCATACGTTGGAGAAATCAGCAAGGTGTGACAGGGCCTGGGCATTTTTGATGCACTTCATAGCCCAGCAGTACTTCAGGCTGTAGAAACTGCAGTAACCCGTTTTGAAAGGCATCTAATTAAATGTATAACGGACTAATGAGGAACCTCACTGTCCCCATGTTTGCTCCAGATGACGGCACATTGTGTTCGACTAACCCCCTGAAGATATTTCCCACCCAATTTAATCTATTAATGAATGTTAGGAAATAAAATGTCGTACTTTAACTGACAATGCAATTCAATTCTATTCTATTCAGTTTATTTCTATAGCTCCAATTCACATCATGTCATCTCAGGTCACTTTCCAGTTCACCAGATCATCCAGTCAGATTGATTCAAAGTTTTCTATCTAAGGAAAACCAGCTGATTGCATCGACTCATTGACTCTTCAGCAATCCCTCACACTAAAGGCTGATTTATACTTTGAAACCAGGTCGTCTGCGTAGGTGTGGCAGTGAACCTAAAGAAGACTCCGCCCCCTCCGCAGACACTCTGCTGCAGCTCTGCCAAATTGTCGGTGACCGCAGACAGGAGACCGGCTTATTTTGTTTTTCTGACTGCTATTGCAGGAAAATTACTCATAAAGTAGGACCTGCTAGAAGATTGAGGTGTGTGTGAA